>JANFCV010000363.1:0-190336 GCA_024500475.1 Phthorimaea operculella | reverse complement strand
AAACGTAAGCATCATTATATAATGTCTCATCATCTCAAAATTATCTTCAAGTAAGGTGAAAGTAGCATCAAGTTGAGTTGAATTAAGTGTCATGTAAGGTTGAAAGTGGAAAAAAGGTTGAAATAAGTGCCAAGTAAGATGGAAATGATTGCAAAGTAAGATTAAATGTGCCAGCATAGGCAAGTGCAAAATTATGGTAGGTCGTTGTTGAGTCGCGGCGAGGGGTGTATTTGGTACGTGCACGGGTTGAAAGCAGTGCCAAGTAAGATTGACACCAGTGCCAAGAATTGTTGAAAGCAGTGCTAAGTAAGATTTAAAGCAGTGCCAAGTAAAGGTTGAAAGCAGTGCCAAGTAAAGGCTGAAAGCAGTGCCAAGTAAAGGTTGAAAGCAGTGCCAAGAAAGGTTGAAAGCAGTGCCAAGTAAGGACGAAAGTAGTGCCAAGTATGTTTGGGATTAGTGCCAAGTAAGGTTTAAAGTAATGCGAAGTTAGGTTGAAAGTAGTGCCAAGTATGGTTGAAATTAATGCCAAGTAATATTGCAATGATTGCCATGTAAGCTTAAAATAAGTGCCAAGTAAAGTTGAATATGAGTGCCAAGTGAGAATCAAATTATTGCCAAGTATGATTATGTTATGATGTGACGTTTAATTACTGTCCTCATTAACAGATTATTATTTCCTTCTCAGATTTGGGTAAACGTCCAAGCTTCATTGGATTGCGAAAGCACAAGTTTTGATTTCATGAGATCATCGGACTGGCAACCTGTAAGTTATATTCACCTACAAGTTAAGGCCGCTATAGAGCTTTTCACGAAGCCCATACAATTTTCCCTGCCAGACCTCTCGGAGCGTCATTTTGCGAAAAACATGGGGATGTTTGAATATTTTTTACAGTGATATTATGAATAAAAATAAATATATTTTTCTGCAATTAGATTTAGTACATCTTCTTAAATAACATATATTTTTTTTAAATCTTTACTACTGTTATTTTTTCATACAGAAGCCGTTATAATGGCGCATTATTTTGCAAAAAATCGTATATAAAAACGTGGTATTATTCTATATTTCTGAATAAAATTGTAAAATGTTCACTGTAGACTTTGTTCTCAAATATATACTCTATTTTTTTGTATAATTGATATTTTTTTACAGTGAACCAAAACTCTAAAACTCACGCTTGATTTGAGGTCTTTTCCTGAATTTTGGTTTTGTCGCTTTAGATATCGCTGTTTGTAACAGGTTTAAAACTAAAATGTTAATATTTACATTGTACATTTTTTAGATGAAGATATGCTTGATTAAATGTTCAAGTAACATATTATTTTTACATAACGGTTTTCGAGAAACTCGCATGTTTATAAAGCCAATATTTGCAAATTTGCTAGAAAAAATTGAATGCGCTCTTAACACAGAGGGTTCCGTTTTGTACAATTTTGCACAACGTGACTGCCTGCTACATAAAGGTTCTGTTTGATTCCCGGCTGGGCAGATATTTTGAACGATCCTTTATACATAGTGCAAAAAATACTCGCAAATATTCTAAATGAATTATTTCATTACACTGAACAAATTTCCAAAGGAACACAGATCGAAAAATGACAAGAAATGTTGAAAACACAGATTGTATGAGAGGACCAAACTTTTTTCATAGTTCCATTCCACCTATGTTTCTCGAAACTCGAAAGTTGTTCTATTTCATGGTTCACTCCTTAAAAATATATGCAGTATTTTTTACACCGTATAGTATATTTGTAAAACTTTGTAGGTGTTCGACAAGTCAATATTCGTGATGAAGCAGCCAGTGCTATCGAACCCAGGCCTATATTCCTCTCCTGGCGATACGGAGAGGTTGAGAACGAGTTTGGAGACGAAAATCAAAGAGAAAGTGCAGAAGTGGAGGTCACATATGAAGACCATTTGGAACAGGTTAGTATACTCGTAGAAATATGTTAATAGCACTGGTGACAATAGAAAAAAATACAAGACTTCATAATTGGATCTGAAAAAAGTAAAATTCCATATAAAATGTATGAAACGGAATAGACGTGTGCGTCAGAATGGCTGGTTGTTGGTGGCGTTGGTCTGTGAGAGTTGATTCAAAAATTGCTACATAATTGCTTATATTTGCTACATATAATAAATAATTGCTACATCCTTTATTTAACATATGTTTGAAGTTTCATCTAATTAGGGTAGATGAAGTAAATATGTAGCAATTATTGACGCAACACATTTCGGGAAACTCTGCATGCTTGACAATAAACTAGGAGGAGACCAGCCAACCAAACGTCAGGATGGCTGGTCAAAAAATAAATTCAATTTCTAAAAATCTATCCTATGTAGCAATTATTTATTATATGTAGCAAATATAGCAATTTTTGAATCTACTCTCATAAACCAACGCCACAGACAACCAGCCATTCTGACGCACACGAATAGACGCCGGCTACACTACACAGTTATATTAGGAGGTACATATAAACTTTCCTCTTTGATTACTGTCTATTACCAAGAACCGCATAAAAATCCGTTGCGTGGTTTAGGTGGAGATAGCGAGTTCATTTTATAATATGTATTGGTTGATGAAGCATTCATTACAAAAAAAATACGTTGCAGATATTGCAGCAGCCTGCTTAAAGAGATGTTACCTCATTGGGAATACTGGAATTTCAACCCTAGCGAGCAGAAACCAGGGCTGAGCCAACGGCTAAAACAACTTATGGTCACGTACAAGGTGGGTATGCTATTTACTTTCTTAACATGGTTCACTGGCTGAAATCCCATTTCGTACAATTAATGCGTTACGTCTTCATTCTCGTAAGTTTGGTCACAAATAAATTAAGGCAGCCTCAGAAATTATGAATGAAATGTAATCAAACATGTAAAATAAATCTCCAGTCCATTCTCATTTCTCAAAATATGAAAGTAGGTAGGGCTAATGTAGGGCACAAGATAGCCAAGTTAAAGTGGGATTGTGACGGTAATATTTGTCGGATGTACCCGGATCGATAGGCCAAAATAGTCTCCGAGCCGTGACGGTGGGTGGGTAGGTACCTTAAAACGGGTCTACCTCTAGACCCCGACAAAGATGGCGCGACGATCTTGCTTGATACATATTCAAAGCATTGGGCGACTTTGATACTGGATCGCAATTAATGGTGGAACAAGGGGAAGGCCTTTGCCCAACAGTGGGATCTTTCACGCTATTTAGAATAATAATTAAAATGACAGCCTTATATTATGCGAGCTTTCCTGGAATAACCTGTAATTATTTGTAAACTCATCTTTTTTATCTTAGAACGTATGTATGTCCTTTTCCAGATGTTCGGCTTCCCTATCAACACACCGTACGTTAACACCAAGACCTTATTAGCAACAGTAAAGTCCACCGGCGCGCATGTGTGCGCCGACCCTAATGTGGAGTTCTGTGTGGCTGTCGAGGTGTACGCTTACCCTAACAATGTCATCAGTGTATGGGTGTTCCTAGCTAACATCACTAGGCTGTGAATGAGTTATGGTAAAACTGGTATTAGACGTGGTTATATGTGTAATATTCACGGTAAAAACTGAATTAGCCACGGTAAATTGTGTAATATTCACGGTAAAAACTGAATTAGCCACGGTAAATTGTGTAATATTCACGGTAAAAACTGAATTAGCCACGGTAAATTGTGTAATATTCACGGTAAAAACTGAATTAGCCACGGTAAATTGTGTGTTATTCATGTTAAAAACTGAATTAGCCCAGTTAAAGTTCGTATTATTTCCGAATAAATCTGTATTAGCCATGGTAAAATCCGTAATAGTAACAATGTCATATCACAATGTATGGGTGTATCTAGCTAATATTACTAGAATTTTTTGAATTGCATTTTAGAAAACCGCAGCAGGCAGGACTTGAACCTGTGACTTTCGCCACTGCTACTGGCGGCGACACCTCTCTGGGTTACCGCGGCTCAATCGTTGTCCGCGAATTAATGCAAGTGTATCAGGCCAATAACGCGTGGCAGGGCTTCATCTACAGGGGTAGTTTTGCAACTAATTCCCAGGGACACTATTTTCATTAATTCTTTACAGATTTAATGTAGCCAAAGCGATTATCTTAATATTTAAGGTTATTAGACGTATTTTATCATATCATAACAATCGTTAAAATATATCCCACCCAAAACATAAATGTGAAAGGCTGCCAAGTTCGATAATATTGGAATGCTTCGCCTATAAAAGAAGTGAGATCTAAATAAGTACCAAGTTCCATACACAGACCTCAGTTGAAAATAGTTACAGGAATGCACACTTGATTTTTCGCAGTTTGGAAATAAGAATCTACTTTCCAAACTGCGGAAAATCAAGTGTGCATTCCTGTAACTATTTTTAACTGAGGTTTGTGTATGGAACTTGGTACTTATTTAGATCTCACTTCTTTTATAGGCGAACTTGGCAGCCTTTCACATTTATGTTTTGGGTGGGATTTCATTTATTTTTGTAAGGTTTATTTTCTTTTTTTTCTTATGATTAAGTTAGGTAAGGAAATATCTCATTTATACTTTACTTTGACTAAATACAAACCTTCGTAACGAATTTTAGGTCGGTACGACGATTGGAAGATATAGATATTTTTTTTGTTTTAGTTCCTAAGGGGTATGAATTTACACCTTCATTATTTTTAAAACCGACTCACACTTGGCCATTTTCAGATTTTTTCCTTTACCTTGACCTGAAGACCTACCTCCATGCCAAATTTCAAGTCAATTCGACCATTGGAAGTGGTCTAGGTTTTTGATGAGTGAGTGAGTCAGTGAGTGTATAGTAAAAATAGCGATTTTTTGACGTCAATATCTCAAGACCTACAATAGGTACATTAATGAAATTTTGTATTTTAGATAAGTAAGTAGATCTCGACAGATACTAGAAATTTCATATGCGTAGATAAAATAGATTTTGAGTTATAGGTGGGTCGAACTTGGCCCGAAATGGTTCGTCGTGTAATATAACCCACGGCCGGTGTGTCGCTTTTTTTGCTCGAACTTGGCGGACACACTGCCGTGTGTCTAGAACTTTAGTTTGCGGGTAAGATTTATTTTTCCGTCATGTCTTGTATTTAATATATTATTTTTTCATCACATCTTTTTTATATTTTTATTTAATGTTTGTTGTTTTGATTATTGTGGGTCATTCTCTTCTATGAAACAAACACTTGCCAAGAAGAGCAATATAAAATTTATTATTTAAAAACTCATCCAGGTATCTTAAAACCATGTTAATTTAAATTAATTTAAATAAAAAATAGAACGTGTATGTCTTTTTGTTTTAATGCTAACAAAATAAAATTAACATTTATTCCATCATCGTAGTATAAAAATATACGTAAAAATAGAAAAAAGGAGATGCGGTTACGTGTAGCGTGTTGTCACCGTTGTATATGATACATATAGGATATATAAGCCAGTCTGACAGTTCGTCTGTGACAGTTAAGAGGGCCGGTTGCAGTCGGTTTGCACTGAAACACTGTCGATTGTCATCCAACAATACCACAAATGAATACGGATATTTTTTCTTTTTTGGTATGTTGCTACATAAATGCTATACAGACGCGTCAAATTGTGGCTGGGGCTGAATGATTTCCAGTCCCCAGTTGAATATAATCTCAATAAACAGGATAATACTATATAACAAGCACGTTCTTTTGACGTGTGGGCCACCGAGTTGGTGAACGAGCCGATGAACTCTGATATCAAAGTTTTAAACCGCGTTAGACCAACCTTGGTTCAGCTTGTAAAAGAAAGCTTGTTTGATAATGCATAGCATAATAATTTAAGTCATCGGTTTATTGATATTAATATAATTTTGTTATAAAGAAAGGTTTTTTAAACAAATTCTATTTTTTAAAAGACTGATGACGAATCGAACAGTGCATAAGCGCAAATTGTTACAATTACAATGTTATTGTAGCTTATTAATTATAGCGATCTTAAAATTCGCGTGAAAACAGCATTAAATTAGATACCTACATATTTACAATCTCTCGGTTTCTTTTACATTACATTATTTTATTCAAATGCTGTTGAGAAATAACTTTTTATAAATATTTTTAAAATACGAACCATATTCAACCTTACCAATAAGATTAACACAAAAAACTACGAACAAGAGTCATTGAACTCTTTTATATCGCTTTTTTATATTTAGGATCTCATTAGAACATTTTCGTGTCGTAATACTTTGCGCTGTGTCATTTTGCCATAAAAGAATATTTTCATTCAGTGGTCGTAGTTGAAGATGATGTTTTAAATAAATTAACCTTACAAAAAGAAAATCTCAACAACCATTTATATATTCATCTCATTCATTCGTCTAGTTATAAGCTAAGCTCTAAAAAGACTTAGCGACATTAGTTATAGCTAAACGCCTATAGCTACATCAGACGCGTCAGATAAACCCATCATTCAATTCATATCGGCTTGACCAGCAATCCATTAAAAACCGTTTTAATAAAGAGCAAAGAATGTTGCCACACGTTTAAATTGTAAAATTATATTTCTTTTAATATCTCAAGATGTAATCGATTTAAATTTTCACGAATTAATGCTTTAAGTGTCGCCGAAAAGGTGATCCTTTAAAAATATTTCCGTTGAAAGTGTATTAACAATGATTTAATTGTTGTCGAAAAGGGCATAATTTCAAAGCATGTCGTTTATAAAAGTGTGGAAACATGCTCAGACACAGTTATTCTTTAAAATATGATCCATTTTTAGAAAATGTCGGTAACGCGATGAAAAGACTAGTATTCTATTCTATAATGCTTACTCCCCGGCTTCTTCAAAACTAAATAGTTTTTCACAGAAATGCATATTGGTAAAAGGTATGTTCTACAAATAAATTACAAGATTATAATTTATCAAATAGTTTGAAGGACTAGTGCCTAGCAAAAACGTATTTTTGCAGTCAGACATTTCCTAAAATGGGTCATATTTTGGCGTATTCTCCTGGGTAACATTGATTCTCCTTGTGGGGCATTAAGTCGTCGAATGACTCGATAAGCCCTGGTTTACGCGTGACATTATTCGAATGTCTCTCGGACATTTGGACTAGACAGTCCACAAACACTCGTGTGGTTGCAACCAGCCCTCGAAACCAACAACCCTGCTAAGATATGCTAAGCTACATCTATTTACTAGCATAGAAATTGATACATTACTTTTGGTCTGTTTATTTTCTAATCTACTGAATTGATAGTGAAGAAAGAAAACATGAATGAAGATAATCAAAACATTTAAAGTACCATAAAACGTTCCTACTTTGGTTACAATACATGTAATTTTTCCTATAATCGGCTAAAATTGGACTAAAATAAATACAAACTTAATCTAAAAGCGCCGAAAGGTAAAATGTTGATTATTATTTTTGAATCTATTTATTAAAGGCTCAATTCAAAAAGGTAGCATTGTGCATCATCATATACTAACGGATTAGCTGACAAGTTAGTTCCTCTTACTTCGTCTATGGCTTATCGTTCAGCTTATTAATAATATCTAGAGTGCGTTTCATCTTATAGTTCCTATGGCGTCATGTTGGTAGCATTGGAAAGCCGTATGTAATATTATGGCCGCCGTCAAGCCGCCGTATAAAAATTTCAATGCATCCAACATGACCATAGGAACTAAGATGAAACGCACTCTACAGATTTTTGTTTTGTAAAATCGATCTCTATGCTAGTAGACAGACAGACAGACAGACGTACATACTCACTCGGCACGCGGTGGTTCGCCGGCTGCCGGTCAGGCGGTCACTTAATTATAAATAAATGTATGTAGTCGGTCGCAGCAGCAGGTCGAACTTAACTGCCCACGTCCTCCGGCTTGGTCTGCTTGGAGCGACGCAGCTGGAAATGCAGAAAAATACAATTCATTATGGCATATAGGCTTAATTGTGTTCAAATCTCTTTACACAATGATTGCAAAATCCTGAAATTCGTGAATTTCCTAGAGAATACGATCCATTCGTCATCCTCCTATATTAGTTAGTTAGACCCTGGCATGGTTAACTGGCCCCTCACCTGATGAGGAAGGCCTCTGAAATGGTTAATACATGCCTGTGACCTGTGACATGGTTTATAGGCTCCTGACTTGGCTAGATCAATTAATCCATTTTACGGAAGTTCGCGTATTACCTAGAAAATACACGAATCTCCGGATTTCGCGGATTTCCTGCGATAGCTTCATATAACAGACTATAAAAAATCTTACTACTCATCTCGCGTGAGATACAGAGTCGTCCAACGACCCCACCAACCTTGGTGCCAGAATTCGCTGCAACATAGCTATGAATGACGTACCTGCTGGATATAGTGAACGTACCTGCTGGATATAGTGAACGTACCTGCTGGATATAGTGAACGTACCTGCTGGATATAGTGAACGTACCTGCTGGATGTAGTGAACGTACCTGCTGGATATAGTGAACGTACCTGCTGGATGTAGTGCCGCTGTATGGGCTTGTGTAGCGCCAGCTGGGCTAATGCGTCGTCGATGCTGAACCACTGCCGCTTCCTGCCCATGAGTCGCGCGTCCTCCCACTCGGCGAGCTCCTGAGTCACCGTCATCACGTACCTGCTGGATATAGTGAACGTACCTGCTGGATATAGTGAACGTACCTGCTGGATGTAGTGAACGTACCTGCTGGATATAGTAAACGTACCTGCTGGATATAGTGAACGTACCTGCTGGATATAGTGAACATACCTGCTGGATGTAGTGAACGTACCTGCTGGATATAGTGAACGTACCTGCTGGATGTAGTGCCGCTGTATGGGCTTGTGTAGCGCCAGCTGGGCTAATGCGTCGTCGATGCTGAACCACTGCCGCTTCCTGCCCATGAGTCGCGCGTCCTCCCACTCGGCGAGCTCCTGAGTCACCGTCATCACGTACCTGCTGGATATAGTGAACGTACCTGCTGGATATAGTGAACGTACCTGCTGGATGTAGTGAACGTACCCGCTGGATATAGTGAACGTACCTGCTGGATGTAGTGAACGTACCTGCTGGATGTAGTGAACGTACCTGCTGGATGTAGTGAACGTACCTGCTGGATGTAGTGAACGTACCTGCCGGATGTAGTGAACGTACCTGCTGGATATAGTGAACGTACCTGCTGGATATAGTGAACGTACAATAGTGAACGTACCTGCTGGATATAGTGAACATACCTGCTGGATATAGTGAACGTACCCGCTGGATATAGTGAACGTACCTGCTGGATATAGTGAACGTACCTGCTGGATGTAGTGAACGTACCTGCTGGATATAGTGAACGTACCTGCTGGATATAGTGAACGTACCTGCTGGATATAGTGAACGTACCTGCTGGATATAGTGAACGTACCTGCTGGATATAGTGAACGTACCTGCTGGATGTAGTGAACGTACCTGCTGGATATAGTGAACGTACCTGCTGCATATAGTGAACGTACCTGCTGGATGTAGTGAACGTACCTGCTGGATATAGTGAACGTACCTGCTGGATATAGTGAACGTACCTGCTGGATGTAGTGAACGTACCTGCTGGATATAGTGAACGTACCTGCTGGATATAGCAAACGTACCTGCTGGATATAGTGAACGTACCTGCTGGATATAGTGAACGTACCTGCTGGATGTAGTGAACGTACCTGCTGGATGTAGTGAACGTACCTGCTGGATGTAGTGAACGTACCTGCTGGATATAGTGAACGTACCTGCTGGATGTAGTGCCGCTGTATGGGCTTGTGTAGCGCCAGCTGGGCTAATGCGTCGTCGATGCTGAACCACTGCCGCTTCCTGCCCATGAGTCGCGCGTCCTCCCACTCGGCGAGCTCCTGAGTCACCGTCATCACGTACCTGCTGGATATAGTGAACGTACCTGCTGGATATAGTGAACGTACCTGCTGGATGTAGTGAACGTACCTGCTGGATATATAGTGAACGTACCTGCTGGATATAGTGAACGTACCTGCTGGATATAGTGAACGTACCTGCTGGATATAGTGAACGTACCTGCTGGATACAGTGAACGTACCTGCTGGATATAGTGAACGTACCTGCTGGATATAGTGAACGTACCTGCTGGATATAGTGAACGTACCTGCTGGATGTAGTGAACGTACCTGCTGGATATAGTGAACGTACCTGCTGGATGTAGTGAACGTACCTGCTGGATATAGTGAACGTACCTTATAGCGTTTTACGCGTATTTTCGGTATTTCTTCTGATTTCTATAAATCTATTCATATTTTCATTGTTTTCCTTGTTGACATGATTATTTACTACTTCTGACAGAATGTCAACGTCTCACCTTTGACGGCTATCTCATAGAGCCGCGTAGTTCTCTATTAAAAAGTTATTATACTATAGCCCTTTACCTCTTTCCTATTTCTGACCTCCTGGTACTTGATTCTAAATTTATCTCGCGCTGGCACTCTTTCACTCCTCCTGGAAACGAGACCTCCGAGCCCTCCGAAGCCACAGGACTGCCCTCGTCGCCTGGACAAACCACTACATCATCAGGGCGACAAACCTCCACCATCAACACTGGCAACTTGCTGGAAGACTGGCCGCTGACAAATCTCAAGGTTTTGAAATTCGAAATCAGAATGAAGACTGGAACACTCTCGAACACCTAGCAAGCATATAAAAGCCCCGTCAGCTGCCAACCTGACAGTTCTTGACCAGCCACTGAAGACTTCAGAAGAAAATCAAGATTATGAATACTGACAAGAAAATCTAATACAGCAAGTCTACAACTATGCCTGCCGACGCGCGTTACGTCGTGGTCTCCGCGGCGAAGACTCAAGTCCGCTGAACCAGTCCTCGGTCTGCGCCCTACGCTCCTCAGCTGCCCTGCGAGTGCCAAGAGGACCCCTATGTGTGTCATGCGCTACCCTTCGAGGCCCTCTTCCGTTCCAGGAGGTCTTTTGATTCTCTGTAGTTAATAAAGCCCTCTCTTTATTTACTATCTTTTCCTGCCACGGTTCCCCGCTGCTCGTGAGGATACCAGGCTTGTTAGGGCGCCTACACGCAGGACACTCTACCCACACCTACTCACTCACGCCCCCAGGGGCCACAGGCACTCGTGCTAGCGAGACCACTCCACAATACCTAGCTACTAAGTTACACCTGCGGTTACCTCGGTTCCCTGAGTGCCGGTGCCTCTAGGAACCTGGGTAACACGACAACCTGCTGGATGTAGTGCCGCTGTATGGGCTTGTGTAGCGCCAGCTGGGCTAATGCGTCGTCGATGCTGAACCACTGCCGCTTCCTGCCCATGAGTCGCGCGTCCTCCCACTCGGCGAGCTCCTGAGTCACCGTCATCACGTACCTGCTGGATATAGTGAACGTACCCGCTGGATATAGTGAACGTACCTGCTGGATGTAGTGTACGTACCCGCTGGATATAGTGAACGTACCTGCTGGATATAGTGAACGTACCTGCTGGATATAGTGAACGTACCTGCTGGATATAGTGAACGTACCTGCTGGATATAGTGAACATACCTGCTGGATGTAGTGAACGTACCTGCTGGATATAGTGAACGTACCTGCTGGATATAGTGAACGTACCTGCTGGATATAGTGAACGTACCTGCTGGATGTAGTGAACGTACCTGCTGGATATAGTGAACGTACCTGCTGGATGTAGTGAACGTACCTGCTGGATATAGTGAACGTACCTGCTGGATATAGTGAACGTACCTGCTGGATATAGTGAACGTACCTGCTGGATATAGTGAACGTACCCGCTGGATATAGTGAACGTACCGGCTGGATATAGTGAACGTACCTGCTGGATGTAGTGCCGCTGTATGGGCTTGTGTAGCGCCAGCTGGGCTAATGCGTCGTCGATGCTGAACCACTGCCGCTTCCTGCCCATGAGTCGCGCGTCCTCCCACTCGGCGAGCTCCTGAGTCACCGTCATCACGTACCTGCTGGATATAGTGAACGTACCTGCTGGATATAGTGAACGTACCTGCTGGATATAGTGAACGTACCTGCTGGATGTAGTGAACGTACCTGCTGGATGTAGTGAACGTACCTGCCGGATATAGTGAACGCACCTGCTGGATATAGTGAACGTACCGGCTGGATATAGTGAACGTACCTGCTGGATATAGTGAACGTACCTGCTGGATATAGTGAACGTACCTGCTGGATATAGTGAACGTACCTGATTTAGTGAACGTACCTGCTGGATATAGTGAACGTACCTGCTGGATATAGTGAACGTACCTGCTGGATATAGTGAACGTACCTGCTGGATATAGTGAACGTACCTGCTGGATGTAGTGCCGCTGTATGGGCTTGTGTAGCGCCAGCTGGGCTAATGCGTCGTCGATGCTGAACCACTGCCGCTTCCTGCCCATGAGTCGCGCGTCCTCCCACTCGGCGAGCTCCTGAGTCACCGTCATCACGTACCTGCTGGATATAGTGAACGTACCCGCTGGATATAGTGAACGTACCTGCTGGATGTAGTGTACGTACCCGCTGGATATAGTGAACGTACCTGCTGGATGTAGTGAACGTACCTGCTGGATATAGTGAACGTACCTGCTGGATATAGCAAACGTACCTGCTGGATATAGTGAACGTACCTGTTGTATGTAGTACCTGCTGGATATAGTGAACGTAACTGCCGGATATAGTGAACGTACCTGCTGGATTTAGTGAACGTACCTGCTGGATGTAGTGAACGTACCTGCTGGATGTAGTGAACGTAGCTGCTGGATGTAGTGAACGTACCTGCTGGATATAGTGAACGTACTTGCTGGATACAGTGAACGTACCTGCTGGATATAGTGAACGTACCTGCTGGATATAGTGAACGTACCTGCTGGATATAGTGAACGTACCTGCTGGATATAGTGAACGTACCTGCTGGATATAGTGAACGTACCTGCTGGATGTAGTGCCGCTGTATGGGCTTGTGTAGCGCCAGCTGGCTAATGCGTCGTCGATGCTGAACCACTGCCGCTTCCTGCCCATGAGTCGCGCGTCCTCCCACTCGGCGAGCTCCTGAGTCACCGTCATCACGTACCTGCTGGATATAGTGAACGTACCTGCTGGATATAGTGAACGTACCTTCTGGATATAGTGAACGTACCTGCTGGATATAGTGAACGTACCTGCTGGATATAGTGAACGTACCTGCTGGATATAGTGAACGTACCTGCTGGATATAGTGAACGTACCTGCTGGATATAGTGAACGTACCTGCTGGATGTAGTGAACGTACCTGCTGGATATAGTGAACGTACCTGCTGGATATAGTGAACGTACCTGCTGGATGTAGTGCCGCTGTATGGGCTTGTGTAGCGCCAGCTGGGCTAATGCGTCGTCGATGCTGAACCACTGCCGCTTCCTGCCCATGAGTCGCGCGTCCTCCCACTCGGCGAGCTCCTGAGTCACCGTCATCACGTACCTGCTGGATATAGTGAACGTACCTGCTGGATATAGTGAACGTACCTTCTGGATATAGTGAACGTACCTGCTGGATATAGTGAACGTACCTGCTGGATATAGTGAACGTACCTGCTGGATATAGTGAACGTACCTGCTGGATATAGTGAACGTACCTGCTGGATATAGTGAACGTACCTGCTGGATGTAGTGAACGTACCTGCTGGATATAGTGAACGTACCTGCTGGATATAGTGAACGTACCTGCTGGATGTAGTGCCGCTGTATGGGCTTGTGTAGCGCCAGCTGGGCTAATGCGTCGTCGATGCTGAACCACTGCCGCTTCCTGCCCATGAGTCGCGCGTCCTCCCACTCGGCGAGCTCCTGAGTCACCGTCATCACGTACCTGCTGGATATAGTGAACGTACCTGCTGGATATAGTGAACGTACCTGCTGGATATAGTGAACGTACCTGCTGGATATAGTGAACGTACCTGCTGGATATAGTGAACGTACCTGCTGGATATAGTGAACGTACCTGCTGGATATAGTGAACGTACCTGCTGGATATAGTGAACGTACCTGCTGGATGTAGTGAACGTACCTGCTGGATATAGTGAACGTACCTGCTGGATATAGTGAACGTACCTGCTGGATATAGTGAACGTACCTGCTGGATATAGTGAACGTACCTGCTGAATATAGTGAACGTACCTGCTGGATATAGTGAACGTACCTGCTGGATGTAGTGAACGTACCTGCTGGATATAGTGAACGTACCTGCTGGATATAGTGAACGTACCTGCTGGATATAGTGAACGTACCTGCTGGATATAGTGAACGTACCTGCTGAATATAGTGAACGTACCTGCTGGATGTAGTGAACGTACCTGCTGGATATAGTGAACGTACCTGCTGGATATAGTGAACGTACCTGCCGGATATAGTGAACGTACCTGCTGGATATAGTGAACGTACCTGCTGGAGTGAACGTACCTGCTGGATATAGTGAACGTACCTGCTGGATATAGTGAACGTACCTGCTGGATGTAGTGAACGTACCTGCTGGATATAGTAAACGTACCTGCTGGATATAGTGAACGTACCTGCTGGATATAGTGAACGTACCTGCTGGATGTAGTGAACGTACCTGCTGGATATAGTGAGCGTACCTGCGTACCTGCTGGATATAGTGAACGTACCTGCTGGATGTAGTGAACGTACCTGCTGGATGTAGTGAACGTACCTGCTGGATATAGTGAACGTACCTGCTAGATGTAGTGAACGTACCTGCTGGATATAGTGAACGTACCTGCTGGATGTAGTGAACGTACCTGCTGGATATAGTGAACGTACCTGCTGGATGTAGTGCCGCTGTATGGGCTTGTGTAGCGCCAGCTGGGCTAATGCGTCGTCGATGCTGAACCACTGCCGCTTCCTGCCCATGAGTCGCGCGTCCTCCCACTCGGCGAGCTCCTGAGTCACCGTCATCACGTACCTGCTGGATATAGTGAACGTACCTGCTGGATATAGTGAACGTACCTGCTGGATATAGTGAACGTACCTGCTGGATATAGTGAACATACCTGCTGGATGTAGTGAACGTACCTGCTGGATATAGTGAACGTACCTGCTGGATGTAGTGCCGCTGTATGGGCTTGTGTAGCGCCAGCTGGGCTAATGCGTCGTCGATGCTGAACCACTGCCGCTTCCTGCCCATGAGTCGCGCGTCCTCCCACTCGGCGAGCTCCTGAGTCACCGTCATCACGTACACCTCGGTGCGGTGCTTGTGCTCGCGGTTCTGTAAGCCGAAGTCCTGGATTTACGCGTGGTGACAAGGTTTTAAGGCTGGTCGGTTGGGAATGTCACGCGCTAATAATAGTTGTGTGAATGAAACTTTCAAAATGTAACAGTAAACGCGGGCATCCATTGGGAACATTACAGGGACTAAGTCCCGCGACATTGCATATATACAAAAGTTCCCCAATAAATGTTTCCAATGAAGACGCACTTATACAATGTTGCAGGACAAAGTTTTCAATGAAGATGCTTCTTCATTGGGAACTTTTCGAGAACATTGTATCAGATACCATGCCGTGGGTTTTTGTTCTTTCAGTTCTACAGACCTCCAAAGTTTTGACTCCAAGAATCATAACTTATAAAAATGCAAATATCTCGGAGGTCCAGTAAGCCGATGTAGACTTACAACTAATTTCGAAAGCTAGTATAGTCCCTTTATTATAATGATGACAACCAAAAACAACAACTTTTAAACACTTTTTTATAACAGACATCCAAAAATGTAACTCTCTGAAAATCCTTTTTCACAATAATGAATAATTGCCCACACACTTGGAGCTTTTACATGCAGAAGCCCATAAAATAATTTAGGCAAATTAAAGAAATAATTTTAATATAAATTTAATTGTAAGATATTATCTAGGTTAACCAGACGCCTTTTCTAAGCAAAACAATGAAAGTGATGCAAAAACTAGACCTTGGTCTAAAACAATTACAAATAAATGTACTAACACTGGAGCAAGTCAATGTTCCAAAGGGGATCAAATGCACAAATAGAATGAAACCAAAAACTAAAATATAAATAAATGCACAAAAACAAATAAATTTGACCATCATAGACTTAACTTTAATATTACAATATACTGTGTTTTTATTACCCGACTGCCTCAGGAGGGTTATGCTTATAGTTATTGTAAAGAGTTTTTCATGGCTTCAATCTGATTAATCATTGTGTTCAGTCCGAAACATTCTTGGCTCTGACGTACTAACGAGTTTCTAGACTAACAATTTCCTAGCTAATTAATACCTATGTTTACACAAAACATATTGCTTGCTTACATAACCTTTAGACTGAAGCCAAATTAGATTTGCTTACAGAGTAGTATATTATGTAGGCAATTTTCTAGAAATATGCTGTTTCTATGATTTTAGGACACAAATAAAATTCTGAAAAATCTCATATTTGTATGACTCTCCAATGAGCACTTTCATTAAAGTAGGAATATAATTTTTTCCTTTTTCTATGTATGAAATGTAAGTCTTTCAAGGTTATCTTATTTCCTCATTGAAACAAAGTGTGAACTAAAATTAATTACAAATGTTTATCTCTTTTAATAATGATCTGAATGTAGTGTATTGACCTTTTTCGAGGTTAACCTTTTAACCGCCGCGCATATAAAAAATAAAAGTGCCCCTACCGCCGTGGTTAGTTTTCGCTCAAGGTCACTAGTGCTGTCAACTACATCCACGATAATGCTATTAATGAACGCTTCTTAGAAGAAATAATTGAATTTCCTTAATAAGAAACGATGTATTTGGAATACTACGTATTAAGTTAATACTTATAAAGCCAGACTTATGTTGTATAAATGTTAAATATACCAGAAAATATTTTTGACTATACAATCCATTCAAACCAAAACATCGACTTTTGGAATCCCTAGTGACGGATATATGCGACTCCGGCGTTGGGACTCCAATCATTTTTATAAAGAACTAGTGATGGACTCCACAGAGTTCTAAGGCTGCCCACACATAAATGCGACGTCGCACGACGTTGCATCAGAAGAACATTCGAACGTTCTTTCGACGAGAATTCGTGCGTCAAAACTAAGGCCATCATATCATACAATCTCATAGACAAAAACTAGAGATTCCGCGAGTATTCATTTCATTTGAGGCAACAGCCGAATACTTGGCTTGTTGCAAGGGGTGTTTATATGCGTATTTGTTGCACACGAACCAGTCACCGCACCGAAGGCGCAATGAGCGCGGGGGAACTAAATATGTTATAACTAAATACATTTTGCTAATAAGTGTGTTTTTTTATAAATCAGGTATTCGGTATTCAGCCGTATATTAAATCTCTAATTACAATCGTGCGTGCATGGGTGCGTGAAACACGTCTACACGTCTAGGTAGAATGGAAAACATTATCTCAAAATATAAAACCATCGACAATTTTTTATCAACGTACCCTCCCTAATTCAATGCTGTTCGCGCTTATGACGTCACAGACGGTCGGATATATATAGTCCGATAGTGGGACTTGATTTTAGCTAGAAAAGTTTTGATATTATTCGACTAAATTATTTAAGAATATTTCGTTAGGGACAAGGTTTTTACACACTTCTATAACTTTTTAGAACTTTTCTGCACGAGCGTTAGGTATAATTTAGGTATTTTTAATATCTCTAATTATACAACTAAATATAATATTTAAGTTACATTTTTTGATTGAAACTGTCACACACACGTTTATATTTTATTTTGTATAAATTTTAGAATATTTAGGTATTTGCGAATATGGAAATTAAAACTTTACTTCTGATTTCATTGATATTGAATTCGAGTTTCTAAAATTCATAAAATAAACTTTTAGGCATTATATAAAGCTACCAATAAAAGATTAGAAATATGAGAACTCAGCTTGACTTAATTATTTAAGTTTTTTGTCGCAGTAAGATTAATATTGAATTTAAGTGAGTAAGTCCGTAACCATTTCATAATACCAATAAACAAAACTATAATACAAAATTTTAGAATTTTTCGCCAAAAGCTTTACGAAATAATAAGCAATATTAAAAAGGCGCGTAATTTTATATTTCGCGCGCTAAAGCGCCGGCGGCGCGCCGTGCGAGCGAGCCGTGCCTCGCCCCCTGCGCACTACCCTACCCCGCCGCCCACCGCAAAACAAATTTGACTTGATTGTTTGTTTACGTGCTGCGCTGCAATTATTACTTACTACTTATTACTTCATAATGAGTGATCAGTGTGTAATTTGTGGACTTTATTTAAATGGCTTATTCTTCTCGGTGATGGATCTGATGAGTGGCACAAGAAAACACACAGATGTGATCATGGTAAAAATATGTCGATTTTTCTTAGGTAGTATAAACCATTGGTTATCAAAATTAGCATTAATATTGTAGATAGATAATTCAAAATATTTTTCAAACCTTCATTCTCTAAATTCCGTAGGCGGTGTCCACTCCACTTTTGGCTGTTAAACGCCTTAAAATTGCTACTGTTACAGTAAATTTGGCTTACATTTTGATAAATAAGTATAGATGAAAACTGAACGAAAGTATCATATTATGCCATCGTATATTTTATGAAAGCCATAGTTTAAAAAACAAGCTAACTTAAACAATGGTGTCCATTGTCCATATCAGTTCCGTAAGCACCACTTTAAAAGCATATCTCTATTCAACTATTAAACCTAGATATAATTTTATCCTGCCAGGACGTTACCTCATACTTATTAAAGAAGATTTATTGGTCAGATTTGCGTACTATTTACAGAAATAGGCTAAATAAGCGTAGACATTTCAGATCCGTATTTTTTTTCCGATTTCATCATACCTACTAAGGCGATTTTCTCCTGTTAGTGACACATTTAATTTTTTGAACACTGGTATGTCATGTACCACTTTTACTGAAATTAATCGTATGGAGCAATTCGCCTTATGCGTAGTAAGTTTCTTGCAAATTGAAAAAAATATGCCTTGGCCATCAGATCCATCACCTCAGATCCGTCATATTCCGTCATCCTTGCGGTGACGGATCTGATAAGGTGACGACGGAATAAAGAGAATCGATAAAAGTGGACAAAATTTGGTGTCCACAGTTGGCCACTTTTATCCTAATACATACAAATCATAAAAGTGAAAGTAAATATTTTGATATGTTAGCACTGGAGAGTCCAATCCAGAGTGTCTGATATAGACCACCAGGAGGCCATCTTGACTATAACAGATACGTGAATGGTTCCATAACATAATTTGTTCAGCGTGGTGGGTAGCTTTGCTGGCACATGGAGATCGAGGGTCTAGCGTACGTGATGTAGACCACCAGGAACTTGGCTAATTTATATGATAGGCTGGTGCTGCTGGTTGGTACATGCAAATCAAAGATCGTAATCTACATCAGCCTATTGTAGTCCACTGCTGGACGTAAGTCTCCCACAGGGAACGCCATAAAGCACGATCTCCCGTTTTGCTATCCAGTCGTTACCAGCCGCCTTTTTAAGTCTTCAGTCCATCTGGCCGGAGGGCGGCAACGCTACGCTTGCCGAGAACCCGCTTACTCTACCGTTCATCGCTCACTGCCACTACAGCTTGCTACACTTATGTCCGTCACTTTGGTCATTTGTGGATAGCCTCATTCCGGATTTTATCCGGAGATACCGAGCATAAGCCTTTCCATACCTCTTTGAGTGACATGTACCCTGTGGGCCAGTTTTACTATCAAGCTCCACGTCTCGGCTCCGTAAGTCATGACTGGTAGGACGCATTGACCAAACACCTTGGTCTTGAGGCATTATGGCAAAGATGATGCAGCTTCCCAAATGCTACCCAGCCAAGCTGCACTCTTCTGGTGATTTCAGCTTCAAACTTGTCTCTACCCATCTGCAAAGTTTGCCCAGGGTACACATATTTCTGAACAACTTTAAGGGCTACACCTTCGACGGAGACCAGCTCGGGGATAATGAGTGATTATGATTGAACATGACCTTCGTCTTATTCAAGTTAAGTTCATCTCAAGTCCAAAATTTCCAAAATTTGGCTATTATGACTATGTCGTCGGCAAAGCGGAGATGCATGAGATTTTGCCGTTGACGTTAATGCCCAGTCTATCCCATTTGTAGACGTGGCCTAAAGTAGCTCAGAGGCCATTCCGTCTTCCCGGAGCCTTCCCATCCTTAATCTGTCTGAGAGCCGCCCCGATTTCGTCTTTATCTACGTCTGGAAGACCTTCTGTAAAGTGGCGGTAGAGAGGAGAGGGCTTCCGGGAGGTATGCGGCTGGACGAAAGTCTCCAAATCCTTGAGGTAGAATTAGATAAGATACGGTGGCATGTTATGGGATTGTCAGAAAACCGAAAGAGGGGAGGACACGATAACCCTAGAATCAGGTCACCTATTCTACTTCAGGAAGGAGCGCACAATCCCAGGGTGGCGTAGGCTTCCTTGTCAATAAGGCTCTCTGTGACAACGTGGAGGAGATCAGCAGCGTCTCGAACAGGGTAGCGTACCTCGTACTGAAGTTGACCGAGAGGTACTCTCTTAAGGTCGTACAGGTATATGCGCCGACTTCGAGCAGCTCAGATGAAGAGGTGGAGGCCCTATACGACGACGTGTCGAAAGCCATACACCAAACCACTAAGACCCACTTCACTGTTGTCATGGGGGACTTCAACGCTAAAGTGGGACAGGAGCACGGCGAATCAAGCTTGGGACCACATGGCTACGGGAGCAGAAACCAGAGGGGCCAAATGCTAGTCAACTTTCTTAGCAGGCAGGGGCTGTTCTGTATGAACACCTTTTATCAGAAAAAGCCCCAACGGAAGTGGACCTGGAAGAGCCCTGACGGCAGGACGAAGAACGAGATCGACTTCATCATGACGGATAAACGGCATATATTTAGGGATGTCTCAGTGATCAGTAGGTTCAACACCGGAAGTGATCACCGACTAGTAAGAGGCACCTAAATATCAACTTCAAGCTAGAAAGAAACCGCATGGTGAAGCAAGTTCTCCGTCCCAATCTGCCCCAAGCCGGACATGAGGAGTTCCAACTTGAACTGAAAAATCGATTCGCTGCCCTGGAGACCCCGGCAAACGTTGACGAGGACCTAGAGAGCATAGTCGGGGCTATTCGCGAAGTGGGGACGAAGCATTTTCGTAAAGGGCGAACAGACAAGAAGTCCAAACTTTCAAGCGAGGCCCTGGAACTGATGCGAATTAGGCGAGAAACACCAGAGGATGCATTGCCAGATCCCCAGTCACTTAACAAAAGATCCGAAGTATGGTAAGACGCGACCTCCGAAGCTATAACACTTGACTCGTAAAGGAGGCGATTGAGAAAAACCGAGGGTCGAAAGTTTTACCAAGACACTGGGAAGGAGTCATCTGGCAAAGCTAACTACCTCGAATGGTGTAACTGTCACATCGGTTCCAGAGATTCTCGCTGAAATTGAGGACTTCTATGGAAATTTGTATGCCTCACATGCGAAAAAGCCTCCACCTGATGCGACCCCAGACCCAGAGCTCCTCTCCCGCCACTTTACAGAAGATCTCCCGGACGTAGATATAGACGAAATCGCGGCGGCTCTCAGACAGCTTAAGAATGGGAAGGCTCCGGGGAAGACGGGTGGCCTCTGAGCTACTTAAGGCCGGTGGAAAACCTGTCCTCGAGGAGCTGAAAAGGCTTTTAACTCTGTAATAGCCAATGGGACAACCCCGAAGGCGTGGAGCAGAGGTGTAGTGGCATTGTTTTTCAAAAAGGAGACAAAACGCTTCTCAAAACTATAGGCCGATCACACTTCTGAGCCACGTCTATAAGCTGTTCTCGAGAGTCGTCACGAATCGTCTGGCATCAAGATTTGACGCCTTTCAGCCACCGGAACAGGCCGGGTTTCGTAAGGGCTTCAGTACCGTGGACCACATCCATACTGTAAGGCAGGTTATACAGAAGACAGAGGAGTATAACCAACCACTGTGTATGGCTTTTGTGGACTACGAAAAAGCCTTCGACTCTATCGAAACCTGGGCTGTTTTGGAGTCCTTGCAGCGGTGCCAAGTCGACTGGCGGTATGTGGAGGTGCTGAGAAGCCTTTATCAAATGGCTACGATGTCCGTTCAAGTACAAAACCATAATACAAGACCCATCCAACTGCTCCGTGGTGTAAGACAGGGTGACGTTATATCCCCGAAACTCTTCACCAACGCATTGGAGGATGTCTTCAAAACTCTACAGTGGGATGGACTGGGCATCAACGTCAACGGCGAAAGTCTCACGCATCTCCGCTTTGCTGACGACATAGTCATAATGGCCGAATCGCTGCAGGACCTGCAAAAAATGCTATCTAGTCTTAACTCTGCCTCGAGACGTGTTGGACTTGGGATGAACTTGGATAAGACGAAGGTCATGTTCAATCAACACATAATCCCCGAGCCGGTCTCCGTCGAAGGTGTAGTCCTTAAAGTTGTCCAGAAATACGTGTACCTTGGGCAAACTTTGCAGATGGGAAGAGACAACTTTGAGGCTAAAATCACCAGAAGAGTGCAGCTTGGTTGGGTAGCATTTGGAAAGCTGCGTCACATCCTCGAATCATCTTTGCCACAATGCCTTAAGACCAAGGTGTTCGATCAATGCGTCCTACCAGTCATGACCTACGGAGCCGAGACGTGGAACTTGACAGTAAAACTGGCCCACCGGCTACATGTCACTCAGAGAGCTATGGAAAGGTCTATGCTTGGTATCTCTATAATGGATAAAGTCCGGAATGAGGCCATCCGAAAAAAAGACCAAAGTGACGGACATAGTCTGGAAGTGTAGCAAGCTGAAGTGGCAGTGGGCTGGCCACATCTGTCGTAGAACCGACGGACGGTGGAGTAAGCGGGTTCTCGAGTGGAGGCCACGCCTCGGCAAGCGTAGCGTTGGACGCCCTCCGGCCAGATGGACCGATGACTTGAAAAAGGCGGCTGGTAGCGACTGGATGGCAAAAACGGGAGATCGTGCCTTATGGCGTTCCCTGGGGGAGGCCTACGTCCAGCAGTGGACTGCAATAGGCTGAAATAGAAATAGAACCCAAATAGTGGACATTTTATCAGACCGTCACATAAAATAGTGGGCTTCAATTTTCTTTATAAATATCTTATTTAAATTCAAAACAGATTTGTAAATTTTCCTTATAACACGATAATGTATGCACATGTTTATGAACATCTTGCCAATACTTGTAAACAAAGCCACATGAATCATTTTTGTTAGATCCATCATACAACCCAATTCTGTTCTCTAGATTCCGTCACAGCAAATAGTAGCCTTGTTATAACTTCGCATTTACTCGATAGAAAAGTGGGCCTCTCACATAATTTTATTTACATTCCTACAAAGAATGTCTTCAAAATAACAATAACATCAATTTGAAAAATGATGACGGAATTGTCAGGAGAACGCGTTCCGAGGAGAATAAGCCAAATAGTGATATAGTAACTGTGAAAAGTCGAGGAATTGATCGGTTGTTATCTGCCAGTCAAGAAAGAAACGATGGGAAGGAGTACGCGTACGTTCCTATTTATTTACATTAATGTCGATTTAGAGGTATAGATATAATCAAATGGCGCTACTAAAAATAATTGAACAAAAGTTCGCGATACCTACGTAGAATGTGTTGTTAAACGTTAAATAAATAGGTATAACTTTAATAGTTATTCAACAGTTACATTACAATATAATATAGGTATTACATCCGCGCCGCGATCCGATTTAATGCTTCTTCGTTTGACCGCGATCAGTGTGCGCCGGCGGCTGGCGCGCGCTACGGATCGTCCGCGACAAATAGGTATAAATTCCGCCGCGCCGTGCTTCGGTCGGCCATATAGTTAAATCCGTATGTTGCCATGGAGATAAACTTCTAATATTTTGTATGTTTGTTAATTACATGATTCTGGTAGAGTAATATTAACTTTATACACTCGAATTCAATATAAGCCTAATATGAAAAATAAGTTTGACGTTATAAAAGCTTTAATCCTAGACTTCTAAACTTTTATGAACGAATTTAGTAAAAGCTAAAAGAAAATTTTACCATTATGAGACTAACTCTAATTTAATATTGGCGAAATTATAAGCATTTTTCCGTTTAGCTATGTAGCAAGTATATTAAACTTCTAAAAATTTCATAACTTTAAGACATCGATATTTCATTCTAGATGTAACTTTTTCTTCCACTCGAATTTTATAATAACTGTTTATTTTTGCTAAATATGTAAATACCTAAACAGTACCTAAAGCAAGTATGTATAATTTCTAATTTTTCAAAGAATAGTCTTATAAACATGTTAGTTATAGGGTTTAAAAAAATTGCGAACTTTAATAATATTATAACACAATTACTTTCCGCTACTGAACTAATACGACTCCGGCGCTGACATATCAGGCAATTTTCAAATGATTAGAGCTGTGCAGTGTATGGAAATATTAACCTTCTTAAAAATTTTAAACACGTTTGTTAATTCAGTTTAGTTTAGTTTTAAATAGAAAAAAACGTGTTAAACAATAGTAAGTTTCGCTATGTTTTACCTACTTTGTGATTAGTAGAAATTATTTTATAATTTTACATTAATGAATGGATATAGAAGTATTAGCCTTTTGGATGATAACTAATTATTGTCACAACACTATTGTCGGATTTATACGGCTGCGGCGGTGGAAGCGTGAAGAAAATCTGTTGTTTTTTTCCTTTATTTTGCATTTATTGTCATTATCGCTAATTATGTCTGTCTAGCTAAATAGAATCAAAAATAAAAATAGTCGGATATTTCCGACTCCGGCGGCAAGGGCACCGACCTGCGCAGTCGGATCTAGACACACGGCAGTGTGTCCGCCAAGTTCGAGCAAAGAACCGACACACCGGCCGTGGGTTATATTACACGAACCATTTCGGGCCAAGTTCGACCCACCTATAACTCAAAATCTATTTTATCTACGCATATGAAATTTCTAGTATCTGTCGAGATCTACTTACTTATCTAAAATACAAAATTTCATTAATGTACCTATTGTAGGTCTTGAGATATTGACGTCAGAAAATCGCTATTTTTACTATACACTCACTGACTGACTCACTCATCAAAAACCTAGACCACTTCCAATGGTCGTATTGACTTGAAATTTAGCATGGAGGTAGGTCTTTAGGTCAAGGTAAAGGAAAAAATCTGAAAATGGCCAAGTGTGAGTCGGTTTTAAAAATAATGAAGGTGTAAATTCATACCCCTAAGGAACTAAAACAAAAAAATTATCTATATCTTCCAATGGTCGTACCGACCTAAAATTCGTTAGGAAGGTTTGTAATTTAGTCAAAGTAAAGCAAAAATTGAACATAACCGGCTACGTACATTATACCGCCCTGACTTGGCAAGCTTATCAGTAAATAGAAAACGTGTAAAAAAAAATCCAAGATATTGAATGACAGCATACAAAATGACAAAACAAATAATTTCCTTTGCCACGCAAACGTAGAAAAATTTAATAAAAAAACTAGTCCATTTATTTGTAAGGAGCATAGTCCATATTAAAAAATCTGAAAATTAGTATAAATGAGACATTTTCTTAACTAACTAAATCATAAGAAAAAAAGAAAATAAACCTTACAAAAATAAATGAAATCCCACCCAAAACATAAATGTGAAAGGCTGCCAAGTTCGATAATATTGGAATGCTTCGCCTATAAAAGAAGTGAGATCTAAATAAGTACCAAGTTCCATACACAGACCTCGGTTAAAAATAGTTACAGGAATGCACACTTGATTTTCCGCAGTTTGGAAAGTATATTCTGAATAAATATCATATTAAATACCTAAAATGGTAATACTTACAAAAACGCAAACCTGTTTTTTCAGCAGTTTCCTTATAACATTTTTTTTCTGTACTTTGTAATGATATAACTTGGCAAGTTTTAATAGAAAATAATATACTTGACTCATTGCGTTTAGTAGGTTTATAACAAAGTGTGTGAAAACTTGTCAAGTTATATCATTAAAAAGTACAGAAAAAAAAATGTTATAAGGAAACTGCTGAAAAAACAGGTTTGCGTTTTTGTAAGTATTACAATTTTAGGTATTTAATATGATATTTATTCAGAATATACTTTCCAAACTGCGGAAAATCAAGTGTGCATTCCTGTAACTATTTTTAACCGAGGTCTGTGTATGGAACTTGGTACTTATTTAGATCTCACTTCTTTTATAGGCGAAGCATTCCAATATTATCGAACTTGGCAGCCTTTCACATTTATGTTTTGGGTGGGATATATACGACTCCGGCGGTTAAAAGGTTAATGACCTTTGGCATGATATACAAGGTGTTCCAAAGGAAATACATTAAATTGGAGACGTGGTGTAGACCATTGTACTGAACAATTACCATTATGGCACCAAGTTTGAATTCTTAACAATTAAGAAGTTAAAATTTTCATACAAAGTAAATGCCTACATTTACTACAACCATTATGTATTACCCATTATCCAAGATTGCAACCTTGCAATTTTAACTTGTTGGGTTTGAATCTTCGAAAAAGTTTGTAACATAGTTGTCTATGTCTTAAATTTAAACGAAAACTTAAGTTATAAGATCTCTTTCTTGGTGTCAACTTTATTTTATTGCCGCCTCAAACTAAAAACTTCCTTTGACTTAGAGCACCCATAGAGACGCAAAGACAAAGGGCCAATCAGAAGACCCAGGTGAGTCTGTAGTGTCAGTTGTGTCAGTTTTTGACGAACATGACATTTGACATTGGTCTACGCCACAACTGTTGCCTTGGCAACTAAATTACCGCCAAAACCGTTGCCTTGGCAATAGTTGTGGCAGTAATTTCAAAAGTTTTTCCAAGACGGCAACATGACATAAATAATGGTCATAATCAATAAAGCTCCATTCATAATGTGGCACTCAATTAAATTTAACAAATTTAAGTTGCTGATTACTTCTAAACGAGGAGTTTTCATAACTTGGCCCCATAATGAAAATTGTTCGGTTCGATGGCCTACACAACATCTCCAATTTAATGTATTTACATTGGAACACCTTGTATTAGGTTGTAGAGCACAGATTAACTGTTAATGTAAGTGATTAAAGGTGATTATCACTTAATTAGTTTGAACATCATATTGCCCTACTTTTGACCAAAATTTTAACTGGTATCTATGACTAATGTCAGATTTTACATTACATCAGTTTTCTCACAGAACTTCCCCATTTCTACCTGTAGTGATAAGATTTCAAGGAACAGGCAGTGTTTCCTGTGAATATCTCATAACACCTGGCACTGAGTTTGCAAATCCCCCCAGCCAAGCATGGTAAGTATGGCATCCCAATTGATGGGCTCAGTTGTAGAAGTCCCTAGGTCCAAAACGGTCCAGTGCAAAAAGTCCCCCAAGTCCAATATCATGGCAGTTGAATTCTGAACTTTTCTCTTTTAAAATGCAAATTTGTTTTTTACAACTAATTAAAAAGAGGCCTTGTGTGATCTTGAATTGTGCTGTCCTAGACATGGCACTTCTGCAACTGGGCACTTGGCACTTCAGTTGCAAAAGGCCCATGTCCAGCAGTGGACTGTTGGCCTGATGGCTGCTACTACAGAAGCGATAAGAGTGGCCAAATTTCGGGACGCAAAATTTTACAAGATCTCTATTGATTGAACAAGAAGAAGAAGCAGTGGACTGTTGTGGTTTGAGTAGTTTTAGTAAAGTGATCAGTACCTCGAACACTCCGAGGCAGCGGCCCAGTTTGCCGATGACGCCGGCCTCCTCCAGCACCTCCCTCATTGCTGTCACTGACGGCTCCTCCTCGGGCTCCACTCCGCCGCCCGGCACCACCCAGTTGTCCGGCCTCCGCGAAGATGTCACCAGGAGCACCTGACAAATAAACACTAGTCACAAACACAGAAGTATAGATATCTTTTGGAGCACCAGTAAATTCTGTGCCCCTAATGAGGGACTTGGGTGATGTAGTTGTTACTTTTATTTGGATTGAGTTTGCTGTAATCTGGGTTATATTAATGACTAGCAGCCTATTAGCAGTTTTATCTGTTGCAACTCATTTTCCCAGGAAACAGGAATTTTCCCTTCACATATCCATTGCATGGTTTATGAGGAGTTAGCGAATTCCACAACAGACAGAGAAATGCCATAAGTGACTTTCCTTTCATACTATGTACTGATAAGAAGGATATTGTTAAAGATATAGCTAGCTTACTCAGCCGTCTAAAAAAACTCAGACATTCGCACATGACGGAAGGTAATATGATGTTTAGCTCCAATAGCAAGCCAGGCAGCCTAAAGAGCTAACCACAGCTAAAGTAAGATAATTCAATAAACAAATGCATTTACAATAAACAAGTAACATACATATATCACGACCATGTTCCTTGCATGGTAGGCAGAGTGTAAAAGGCTGTAAAAAACTGCTGTTCAGACCACATCTGACAAAAGATTGAGTCATTCAGAAGACTGTATATCACCAGTGACAAGTTCTCAGCCTGTCGCTTGAAATTGCAATGCACATCAACTCTCAAATCCCTTAGTCGCAGGTTACGACACCCACGGATAAGATTTGGAGTGATGCTATTCTAAGCCGGCACCAGAAAGCAAATAAATAAACAAGTAAACAGTGTAAATAACTCGCTAACCTCCGTTTCGGCATCCGATCGCACGCAAATACACGCCGCGCGGCGTCGGAAGCCCTCGTCGTCGTAAATCCTGATAGAGTTTGGCTTCTCCTTTACCATTTTCGTAAACACTTAAACGGGAACGAAACTACGATCACGAACGAAAAGCAGACATCAAAATATAAAGAAAACTATCGACCGAACAGAATTTCTAATGATCAACAAACGCCATAGAGGTATCCTACGATAAACGTATCCATTTTCGACTAAATAATAAGTTACACAACGTACATGTAAAATGAAACTATAGTAACGATAACACTACAATTAGAGCAATATTTCAGCTAAAACTAGCTTTTGATCGCGTATTTCAAGCCCATGTTGAATGGCCTGACGTTTTCTTTCTTTGAGAAAATCGAAATAGGTTTTGGAAAGCGATGGAGAACACAGCTGACAACCGGAAATGACGTTCAATGTTGCCAGTTTTTTCCGAATTGATGCATATTCGTTTCATCGCCAGTTCCGAATCCTTATAAAGGTCGGCAAACATCATAAATTCATTCGCAACGACTTTTTGCTATAAGCGTGTACCAAACAGTACTACAATTTCAATTTCAATATATTTATTGCATATCACAGAATCGTCTTAATGGGCAAGGCATGCATGGTTTGTTCAAGTGGCTCGGCCGAGTGTTTTATCCCGACATGTTTATCGAAATCGAAAGTATGTGTGTAGGTATGTAAACAAAAAATCTTTTTTACGGGCTATGAGATGAGGTGCCGTCATTTCTAAAACTAAAACTAGACATGGTTTAACTTTTATAGGTTTTATGGTGAACGCACATTTGTCAGTACAGCCGCACCGCACGCGCCGCATTTTGAATTATTTGTATGAAGTTCTAGGGAACCTCGCTCTTCTGTCAGCACAGCCGCATTTTGACGAATTCCCTAGCCGATTCTGATGACGTCATCAGCACTATGCGGTGTGACCATATTTAGCAGTTTTCTTTTTTTAATAGAAGAGCTTTAGCAGATTTAAAAGCTAATAGTAATTATAGTAATAAAGTTTATTTGCCAAATAAGAATTACAATCTTATGCTTAAAACTACAATCGGACTTCACACTAGGTCGAACCTGTGACGTGATAGTCCAGTCAACTTTACCTAATAATTACAGATTTATTGCATAAAAAGAGTAAAGTTAAGAGAGTACTTAGTACTGTACTAGTGCTTCATTCTAGTAATGATAAAACATATGGTTTTAAAATCTTAATAAGAAGAGACAATGTAGAGTTAAGTGGATAAGGAAATAAACATATATAATATATTATTATATGTATATTAATATGAAATATTATTATTATATGAAACAATTTATGTTAGGTATATATAAAAATGAGTTAATAAAATAAAACAAATTATAGGTATTCATGATACAATGAACAAGATTGACTCAGTGTCATCGTAATCAAGTGTCTTTAACCAGGCTTGAAGTTTAAATTTTGCAGAATGTATATTTTCATTTTTAATGGAACAAAGTTTGTTGATTGAAGAATAGACGTGAGTAAAAGCAAAGTATTTAAATCTTTTAGCAAATTTTGTTTTGACTCTCGGTGGTTGAGTTTTGTAAACTCGTTTGTTGCATAGTGCTTTAAAGTTTGATGAATTTAAAGTAGTTTTATGGTGGTGCAAGCTAGCCTTCAGAATGTAGAGTTGACGCACTGTTAAAACATCCGCTTCGTTATATAAAATACTTGTTGGATATCTAAAATGTTTATTTAGCATAACCTTAAGCTCGGATCGTTGCGCCCTTTCCAAGATCTTTAAGTGAGTTTTGGCAGCGCTACCCCAGGCTCCAATACAGTAAGTCAGTAGGGACTGGCACAGCGCAGTGTACACCAACCGGAGAACATCAGGCCCTGCGCAGTTTCTCAGCAGCTTTACGACACCTACCAACCTTCTAATGCGACCAGCTAATGAACAAATATGCTGTAGAAAATTAAGATGCTCATCTATAATGACTCCTAGATATTTAATTTTTTCTGTTCTTCGTATCTCAGAGCAGTTACAGAAGGAAGTTGTAGGCTGTGCATCACGAGTACAAGTGTGGACTTTAATTGCAGATTTTGTTGATAACGGGGGGGCTGAAGCTTGCGTTTTTTGAAAACAAATGTACTTGGTTTTTCAGTGTTCAAGGTCAGAAGATTAATATTTAACCAATTGGAAATTGATGACATTGCTTTTTCTGTGGACGCAACAACATCTGACCACGAAGGACCACTGATAACCAGAGCAGTGTCGTCTGCGTAGCAGATAACATTTATGTTACTAAAACTGGCCAAGGAATTCGCAATATCATTTATATAAATAATAAAAAGTGTTGGACCTAAGATGCTACCTTGGGGTACTCCAAAGCTTACATCCAAAGGGTCACTAAGTAATTCGTTTACCCTGGTGTACTGCGACCGGTTGCAGAGGTAGCTTTTGAACCATTCAAGAGCCGTTCCCCTAACACCTATAGACTCCAGTTTGCGTAAGAGTATTGCTGTGGAAACCGTGTCGAAGGCCTTAGCGAGATCTAAGAAAACCCCAATGCAAGGATTTCCTCCATCTAATGCCTTCGACACAGAATCCAACAACACATCCACTGCATCTTCAGTGGATTTTCCACGTTAGAAGCCGAACTGGCAGGGAGCGATTATATTGTGTTTGGACAAGTAGCTAGTCAGTCTGCGGTTAACTATCTTTTCAAGGATTTTTGAGAAAGCGCTTAGTAAAGAAATGGGTCTGTAATTAGATGGATTACTTTTGGAACCGTTTTTATGAATAGGAATTACTACTGCTTTCTTCCAGCACTCAGGAAATATTCCATTAGAAAGACTTAGATTGAATAAATAGGTGAGAGGTTCGATAATAGCTGGAAGGATAGATTTGATGAAGCAATTATTAATCTGATCCATACCTGGTGCGCTACTATTATTTAATGACATAACTACAGACTGAACTTCGTTGACTTCAGTGGGAAACATAAAGAAAGAGTTAGGGGATACAGGTAAATTCATAGCGTTAATTATTTCTTCCTCGGTAAGATTTAGGTTAGATTTGATTTCAGCCGCTAGGTTTTGGCCAACGTTAGCAAAAAAGGAGTTGCAATTATTAAGAGTTGTTTTTGGATTTTCCGAAGTACTGATTAAAGCTGAAGACTTGTCTTTTTTAGAACTTAAGCAGCATATGTCGTCTATAGTATTCCACAGCTTCTTCGGGGAATTTTTGTTTGTGCGTAAGCGATAGTTATCGTGCTCTGATTTGAGTTTTTTGCGTAATTCGTTATAGAAGTTTCGATATCTTTTGTATACGTGTTTTTTAAATTCATTGTTTGGATTTCGGATTAAGGCGTTAGTTTTCGGATTTTGGCAGATTTTAAGCTTTTAAGCTATTTAGTAAGGAGCTAAAGGACCTTATTATTAAATAGGTCAAAATAAAATATTAACATATTTTGGTAGATTGCATTGTAGATTGTAACCGAGATAGCTATCATAACAACAAATTAATATGGCCACACTGGCTGCGTATAGATATGCTCTGTGCAACGCCTTCACCATTAATCGGCGCGTACGGCGCGTGCACCGCATAGTGCTGATGACGTCATCAGAGTCGGCTAGGGAATTTGTCAAAATTGGCTGTGCGGTGCGGCTGTGCTAACAGATGTGCGAGGTTCCATAGAACTTCATACAAAGAATTCAAAATGCGGCGCGTGCGGTGCGGCTGTACTGACAAATGTGAGTTCACCTTTATCTACTCTGTGTAGCCGTTTGGACTGAAGCCCATGAAAAAGGTTTTTGTGTCCACAGGGTCACATACATGCCCATGCCAGTGCGCGCGACACACGGATTTCTCGTTCTTTTCAGTGTCTGATAATTCGCCGACCAATGTTGGCTGACGCGGACGGTCCACGCCGACCCGCGATGCGAGCACTTGTTCGATGTTCACTTACTTCATCTGTACCGCTTGAAGTAAAGTGAACTTCATACGAGGAGCGGAGGCACAAAGTCTCCTCATCAGTGTGAACGCGCGGTTAAAATCGTTGCGACTGAAATTGTGATGTGTCTTTATTGGGATTCGGAACTGACGATGAAACAAACATTCATCTATTCGGGAAAAACTGGCAACATTACACCGTGAACGTCATTTCACAGCTTGTGGTCTCCCTTTATCTCGGTGTTGCCGGCGCGGATCTTTGGATGCGATTTTGGATCTTTTGGAGTGTTAACGAAACCTTCTAGCGTTTTCTTTCGAGCGTTTAAAGATAAGTTGATGACAATCTAGAAAAATGTGCAAAGACCTTTTAGATATTTATTGGAATTTTTAATGCACTCACAGCGCTATATTATTCTCATAAATTAAATAATGAGAAAATTGAAAAATTCACTAGCGACCGCCGGGACTTGAAACCGGGACTGTGGATCAACGTTCCACCGCTCTACCGACTGAGCTACGGGCGCCTAGCGGACCCAAGTGAATCTTTCAACCTCTTGATGCTCGTCTCGAAGCGACGATTAAGCGACATCTAGTAGTAGTTTTTACAACTAAATACTTTGGTTAGTCCACGTTACAGTAGGAATTCAAACCATATGATGAAGCTTTTTGCTTAAACCAATGTATTGGAATTTTTACCGATAAATTTTTACATTACCGATTAATAAACACTTTAAGTGACCGTTCACACATGTGGTTTTTTGTCGCGCGACTGTCGAAAATAGGTCGGAAATCTTTTCCAGAGAAGTCTGATTGTCACCCAGCCAGAGAACAAACAAAAAAGTCGCATGTGTAAACTCGGTCTTATTGTTTTCTTTTACTTCATCTTGCATGCGTTTGTGTGTTCGTGCGTGCACGCATGCCCCGGTTGTAGTATATGGAGGTGTATGCAATGAAGCATGTCAGATAGGACGCGGCCCTGCAATTAGATATAATATACATTTAGATATAATGCCTAGAAGGACGTGCATACATTGCGTCGTAAGAGCCCTACCACAGAATACATAATAGTACAGGTACAGAAGACGCACTCCGCCGTAGCAATTCAACAAATATAAATCCATATGTGCGATAATAAAGTACAATTTCCTTCGCGCCGGCTCTGGATACCTACTTTTATATGAATTAGACAGACAATTAGAATTTAGACATCGAGACAAACCCAAATAGGGATTAACGGTGTCTTTATATTGTGTAAGATTGGTATATGTATATTTGATGAAATAAATAAAAAAAAAAATATTAGCCTTCCGATCGCGCGCGCAAGCAAAATTGAGCCGAATTGCTGCGCGCGAAAGTTTATCTGCCCCAGACCACCTCTGAAGGTCACAGCTGGCACGCTTTGTAGGGATGCGAATTTCGAGATTTTTCCTATGAAAGTAGGTACCTACGAAAAGTGTACTGGAGTACATTTCTACACCCACGTAAAACATAAATAAAATATTTTGTTAAACGTAGGATATTGAAAGAAAATTAAAGCACAAATATTAGAAAAATTATTAAAATTGCATTATCATACAAAATTTACGAACGAGGCAGGATGGTGAGTTACTTAATACAGAATTGATAAAATAAAATAAATCGTAACGTGCGGCGCGCGGCAACCAACTGATTATCCTTCTAGAAGGAGCCGCCGCGTATACTTGCAACTCTAAACCAACGCCACTGAGTGCGCCAGGCCTTGCCCTACCCTAATACTATTATTATATATTCTGTGGTATGAGGTTTGTTTGCCTTGTGAAGGTAAAACAAAGGAAATCGGTAATATTTGGGTGATTAAAATAAGATCCGTAAGCATAACATTATAATAATCGACCCTTCTGGGTAAAACCGGATCCCGTCGCGTCGGTCGGACTAAGTTTTAGATCTTTTTCTTTTAGTGGTCGAGTGCCGGCAACTCTGACTCTGAGTCAATTTTTCACTAGGTTTGTGGTTGTTTATTTGTTGGTTTGTTTCTGTTTTTCGTAACAAGTACCTAAGTAGATCATTATAAAATGCCGCGTCGTTGTGAATTTGGGTGCCCTCCAAGTGGTGCGTAATTGATTTCATATTCAATCATAAATACCCTAAGATTTTACCTGCAAAATATAGTTGTATTTTTAGTGAAAAGACTGTCACAAGAAGGGTTGCCAACTTTTTGCTCCACAGCTCCAAATCAGAGGTGAAAAAACAGTAGCTTTAAAAAATATTTATAGTAAGGCCAGCGTAACGAGATACCTAAATAAAATAATGTAGGTAAACAATTTTAATGTGACCTGACAGCTATTACGATCTGTCCGTTCAGTTTTAAATAGGCCACAACTACAGTCCAGCAAAAAAGAGTAGACAAAAAATGAGGGCGCCACTTTGTATGTTTCAAAATTAAATGGCGATATTGACTATGAATGGCAACAATTTAGTATGTTTTTTTTTAGTTCCATTTTATTTAATTTCTACCTACTCTTTTGCTGGACTGTACTTGCTTGTGCCGCGAGCAAAACGAGCTCGACTTTTGACGCTACAAACGGGTGTAGCGTTGGTAGCGTGAAAAGACGAGGCTGAAAATTATACGTATCATGAGCGAAGCGAGTTCGAATTTTCACGCTGCAAACTGGCGACGAGTCTCAACTGTAGCCCAGCCTCTAGAAATTCAGTACATTACGATTTTTACTTGAAACCAGTTCCACTCAATAGCCGAACAAACAAAAACTATTTATTTGTTTTAATTAATTATTACTTAATAAATACAACCATTTTGATCTCTTATAGGCCCGTTATGTCCCAGTACGCGTCACTCAAGTGAAAATACATTATAACATGAAGATTCTAGTTTTTAGCAAAATTTTACGAATTGATAATGTCAACCAACACCAAGGTTTCATGTCTGCCGGCCGTTCTCTTTGTTAGTTTACGAGTTTCTTTTTTTGTTGTTTGCTTTTCCAAATAATATCGCTGTATTTCAGCATTTTGTGTTGCCGTATTATTTTCTAAGTTTTAGGTGAATGTTTTTTCTAAGATAGGACTTAATTTTTTTATAAGATATTAACTCTAGTGCGTGTGCGCATTGATTTCAGTGTTTTGAATATTTCTTCCATATATACGCAGCATTGAGCCTTTGCTCTACCGTATTGTACCATCTTTTGAAGACAGGACTCTTAAAATTCAGACTGTTCTTGTGTAATGAAAGAATCAGCACAATCACGATGGCTGATCGTCACAAAAACCATCGGACTTGCGAAATTTGTGGATATCAAGAAAAGCGCACAAGTGAAAAACTTTTTTATGCGAGGTTTCCTCTAAACGAATTCCGGTAAGTAAACAAGCAAGTTCAAAATGTAATCACACACAGTAGGATGCATAACTGCCTTAAATGTGCCTTACAATATGCTGTAGCTTTTTGACTAGGCGTATCTACACCAAGCGAGCAGAAATTACATGCTGCACCGAAGACAACGCAAAATCATGCTCGGGCGGACCGAGCCAAAATCAACGCGCCTTAGAAGTTTGCCTATTTTTATTTAGGCGTCCAAATTGGACTGAACTTGGGTCGCCTGCGCACGAGCGTATTCCTCGCGAGGCGGTGAGGCAGCGAGTAGCCTCGGGCAGTGTGGACGCACCTACTAACTTATGTGCGCTGCTGGCAGTCCTCACAATCACAACTTATTGAATTTCCAATGTCCTATAGGAATAAGGTCACACACAATAAAATGTTCGAATTAATAAGAATAATTATGATTTTGTTACATAACTTATATCAGAATTACAAAACATAGGACTAGAAAACCATAAAATAATATTTTTGCGTTATATTTTGTACTTATACCTACATGGCCACTGAACATTAATAATAGTCAGTATTAAAAATGCCTCGGTAACATTTACAGGTGTAAAGAGTGGGTGCGGGTTGTTGGAAAAGAAGATCTTACATATCTCCCTATCGAGAAACTACATGAATTAAAACATGTTTGTGGAAAACATTTTCAAAAAAAGGATTTCACAAAAACTGGAACTCGTTTAAAGAAGCGTGCTGTTCCTAAACTTCACCTTACTGCAACACCACTCAATGAGAAAATGTTAGTGGATTTTCCTTTACATCGAGCAAGTGGTAAGTTAGCTATAATGTGGTAGGTATATTTTATTTGTTGATTAGGTTAGGTACCTACAGGTTTAAAATCTGAATTTTAAAACTGAACAACTTTCCACAAGGTATTTTCAAAATATCTACTTAAACCAAATTTGGATGCCCCATACTCAAATGATGCAGACCTAGATATCTTCAGTCTCAAGTCCTATATAATATTTTTAATTATTCAACCTTTTTTCTAGTTGATTTTATTAAATTAAATTGACTTTTCTTTGGGTGATAAATAGCTAATCACTCTTTATTTTATAATAATATTATTATTTTGTTACATTATCCCTAGTCCTCTCAGGATGTTTTGTTAAGGTGACATAGAGTGTTTGACCTAAGCTAAATATCTGTTTACTATAGTTAACCGTATGGTGGCGGTGATACCACCAACAATAGCTTCCTTAAAGATGGTTGACGTCAGGCAGGCGGCCGGTCATAAAATATAGCCAAATCATTTTGCTACATGATTTTGTGTTCTAACAAAAGATTTGTGCCGATCTCAACTTATTTAGTATAAGGGCGGGCAGATGAGGATGATTTTTTCATACTTGGATTCAAACTGAGTATAAATAAATATTTTTTTTTCAGTGTCTCTAGAAAGGAACCTGGAACCACAACCTGGAACATCGAAAACAATGAATGTGACAGTGGCTGCCACTGAACCTGATGGTAATGTGAGCCAAGCATTGGATAAAACAAGTAAGTCTTGAGAGAAGAAGTAAGCAGCGACGTATTTGCCACTTTAATATAACCCTCTTGAGGCAAACAGATAAAATGAAAGGAAAGAAATAACTTATTTTATTCCTACTAATATTATAAAGGCGGATGTTTGTTTGCGTGTTTGTTACGACATCACGCTAAAACGGCTGATTAGAGTGACATGAAATTTTGTACAAATATAGAAGAGTATCTAGAATAACACTTTGCTACTTTTTACACACAGACTACTTTTTACAACGCGAAAATGTATTATTCGTACGGGATCACGCATATTCCAATAAAATTGGAATGGCTGGCGTGCAGGTGGCGTGACTGAGCCGATTCGCGTTTAAAAAAACTAACATAACATCTCTTGGCGACTAAGTAAGGCAAAATTCACGTAATTCACCCACAACACATACGTAAATACAACCTGTTACATAACTAACCAAAAAAAAGAATACTTTTCATTATCATCAGTCGATAAAAAAATCGCATCACTAGTCTAGGCCAGGTGCTACACTACCTGGCGAACAAAGTCCGCATCGACATACATTGCTGGTTGACTTAGTTTCTTGTATTGATGACATTCATGTAATAGCCAGCAATGTAGACCAAACTGCGCTTCGCCGCGTCGGTAACTTCATTTGAACTTTGAGCTGTCAAAATTAGTGCTGCGATGCCACGATTAAAAATAAGTGTAATTTAATATAAAAATATTTTTTTCGTAGTTTTCAAAAACGATACTACGGCTCTAATTTTTTGTTAATCGACTCTTTGCAACGGACCTTTCCACACCCTTTCAGCTTTATTGGTTGTTTTGTAACACGTTGTATATACCTATGCCAGTGAAAATGTTTTATCAAGTAATTGGATTCCACAAACACATAGATACGAGACGAGACAAAAATGACATGCTTTGTAGATGTTATACCAAGATATCGGATTCCCACAAATGCACACATACTATGTACAAAAATGACATGCCAGTGAAAATGTTGGATCTCACAAATACACATACTACATACAAAAATTACATGCCAGTGAAAATATTTTACCAAGATATTGGATCCCACAAATACACAAATACTACATACTAAAATTAAATGCCAGTGAAAATAATATACCAAGATATTGAATTCCTTAAATACGTAGGTATATACGACGTTTAGTAATGATATGCCATTTTCATTCACCAACCAGTGAAAATGTTGGATCTCACAAATACACATACTACATACAAAAATGACATGCCAGTGAAAATATTTTATCAAGATATTGGATCCCACAAATATACAAATACTAAATACAAAAATTACATGCCAGTGAAAATAATTTACCAAGATATTGGATTCCTAAAATACGCAGGTACATACGACGTTTAATAATGATATGCCAATGCCAGTGAAAGACCAACTCTCTAACAAAAGTAACTTTCAATTGCAAAGATTCTTTGTAATTGAAAGTTACTGAGAGTAAACAGCGGTCGTACCGGGGAAACTACCAGGCTGGGTTCAAGCATACCAAAGTACATGTGATCAGCTTTAAATAAACTATCATTACAACTTAAAAAAAAAACTAGTTGTGTAGCATTTATAGTTAACGAGATAAACGAGTTTAAGGTTTGACAGCTATCACTTCTTCTTCTTCTTCGAGTGGGACACCAAGTCGCTCAACGACCCGAAGAACCCTGGTGTCACAGTTTTTCAACCGCCTACCGGAAGTAGCAGGCCTCTGACATGGTTGTGTAACGGCCGCCATCATAGACAGTAACAGGGTCCGACGGCTTAACGTGCCCATCCGAAGCATGGAACAATCTTGCTTTTCAGATAATCAGGTGGTCCAGCCTGCAATGTCCTAACCAGACTGGGAACAAATCCATAAATTGATAAATATCAACTGTGTAAGTGACCCCACCGGGAATTGAACCCAGAACCTTATGCGTGGCAGGCATTCGTACTAACCACTGCGTCACATCGGCTGTCACTTCTTCTTCTTTTCGTGTGGGACACCGAGTCGTTCAACGACCCGATGAACCCTGGTGTCAGAGTTTTTCAACCGCCTACTGCAGTAGCAGGCCGCTGACATGGTTGTGTAACGACCGCCATCATACACAGCAACCGCGACCGACGGCTTAACGTGCCCATCCGAAGCACGGAACCATCTTACTTGCGGACAATCAGGTGGTTCAGCCTGCAATGTCCTAACCAGACTGGAAACAAATTCACAAAGTGATAAATATCAACTTTGTGAGTGACCCCACCGGGAATTGAACCCGGAACCTTTGCGTGGCAGGCAGGCATACTAACCACTGCGCCACATCGGGCTGTCACTTAAAATGAAGATCTTGGCAACACCTACAATTTTCCCAAAGAAAGTAGTGGTTTAACATGCGTAGTTAACGAGATAAACGAGTTTGAAGTTTGGCAGCTCTCACTTAAAATGTAGATCTCGTCCAGACCTTTAACTTTTAAAAATAAACTATTAGTGTAGCAAGCACAGTTAACGAGATAATCGAGTTTAAAGTTTGACAGCTGTCACTTAAAATGTAAATCTCGTCCAGTCCTACAACTTTATCAAAAAAACTTGTTGTGTAGCATGTATAGTTAACGAGATAAACGAGTTTAAAGTCTGACAGCTGTCACTTAAAATGTAGATTTCGTCCAAACCTACAACTTTTCTGAAGAAACTAGTAGTATAACATTGTGTAGTTAACACAGCTGTTACTTAAATGTAGATCTCGTCAAGACCTACAACGTTTTCAAAGAAACTAGTTGTGTAGCATGCACAATTCACGAGATAAACGAGTTTTAAGTTTGACAGCTGTGACTTAAAATATAGATCTCGTCCAAACCTAAAACTCGGCAATATTTTTGAGGTTCCATAGATTTTCATATAAAGAATCGATGAAAGATTTTCATACAAGTGAGTACGTTGCGGCTGTGCGTCTACTATAACTACTTTAACCTTTTAAATGTATCAATATTTATTTTTATTGTTGAATTGTAAATAAATAAATATTCTTTCTGCAAAATTTTTCGTTTCAATTTTATTAAAAATATTTCAAGCGAGTTCTGGTCCTGGGCCCAATCGATTCGTCTTGTGTTAAACATCTCTGTTCGATTGTCGATTCGCGTGACGGAACACCTCTAAAATTCATATGCTGAATGTTGGACACAGGGTGGAACTGGTTTCATACAAATCGTGAGTGACGTCATTTGTTCGAGAGTTCGTACTCTTAAAACGTAGTGATTTTGTATTCTGTGCTCTAGCTACGAGTGTAAAGGTGAACGCACATTTGTCAGTACAGCCGCACCGTTTTTGTCAGCCGTTTGCGCCCTGCTTACCCCACTAGGGATATAGGCGTGATATAAGGTCCTATTAAATTGACAGCAAATATTTTAAGGGCATGCATAAATATGTATAAGAAACACCTAAGGCATTTAAAACAGATCGACACACTTTTTTTTTCATTTCTAACAAACTTTTTAATTAATTACTTGAACATCCTTTGACTGACCCGACTGATCTTCCGCCGCGTAGCAAGATTCCACGCACACTAACAACCAACCAATCACAGCACCTTTTTTGGCGCGTAAATTAAATTCATCGAAGTAGCGTTAAGTGGTGTGTTTCTAGGACAAACAGGCTGCACTTTTTTCGTTATGCTTTTTTTATTAGTTAAATGCAATTTTCTCGAAAACTAGAGTGCAGATTTTTTTTTTAAATTTGCCTAGTTCATGCTTATATTTTATTAATTTGATCTGCCCCTAAAATATTTGCAGTGAATTTAATAGGACCTTATATAAGGTGTAAAAAAATCAACTGCAAATATTTTAAGGGGTGAACCAGCCCGTGAAACTGAACAACTTTTCCCAAGGAACATAGGTCGAAATATAAAAAAAAAAATTGGACCTCCCATACAAAATGTACCAGCCGGCCGAGTCAATTTGTATGGGGAGTCCAAATTTTTTTTTTATATTTCGACCTATGTTCCTTGGGGAAAGTTGTTCAGTTTCACGGACTGGTTCACCCCTTCAAATATTTGCAGTTGATTTTTTTACATCCTGTATACAGGGTGTCAATTTAAATGCGTGCCAAAGCTTCAGGGTAGATTAAGTATCGATTAAGGATGCCGTAAAAAATATTGAAAAAAATCCAAGTAAAAAATTTTTTTTACTGATTTATTCAAAACTTTTTTTTTTGTTAAATCTATTTTTGACACTGTTGTTGTTATGAGAGTGCCCATCCATACAAGTACTTGCGTGTAAACAACTTTCAGATTGCACGAATTTCGGCTGAGATATAGGCATTTAAATCAAGGGTCAGCCAAGTAAAAAAAAAAATTGTGACTGGGATTTTTTCCAAAATTGTTCGTCATCCTTTATCGATACTAAACCTACCCTGAAGCTATGGCACGCATTTAAATTAACACCCTGTACATGAGACAGATAGAGCAGGAGAGAATGACATGTGGCCGGCCCCAGTTTACCTATTGTATTTTTTATTTATTTTAGGTGTAACAATGCACAGCTTTCCCACCATCAATAGACTTGAACAACTTAAGAAATGGGTTGATCTCGTGGGAGGAAAACTCGAATCACCCGCAGACTATGAATATTACAAAAGAGCAAGAGTGTGCGATAAACATTTCGTGAAACAAGACTACAACCGCTGCAAACGTTTAAATGCACTCGCTGTGCCAACACTGCATTTGTCAAGTACTTTTTTTTGTTAATTATTCTGCAGAGCTTATAAATTATAGGATAAAATTTTACAAGTGACCGATAGCGAAACCTTAGAATCGGCTCGTGATTAGGAACAACTTTCGCCAAGTTTATTAATATAAATACCGTTAATTAATTAACTGATCGTAAATTTTTCGTGCTCGCTATACAGGGTGTTGCGGACTAGCCGCGAATTATAAGACTTATTAGTAGTCTAGTAACTAACGTCAATAGCTGGTTATAACTATTCGAATTGACCCATGAAGCTGAAAATCGGCATGTAGGTACTTCTTGACCTCCTGATCAACTTTTTACACCGCTTGAGAATGGATAGCTTGAAAATAAGAAAAACTTATATAAGAACAGGACACCCCACTTTTAGGGCTTTTGGGCCCCCCGGGGGGCCTAAAGGGTAATTTTGAGGGCACAATAAGCTTCAAGTGAGATGTCACGCACGATATGAAATAAAAAGTACCCTCCAAGTCAATTACTTCAAAAGTTACGCCTTGTAAAGGTGGTAAAAGGTTAAGGGGGGTGGTGCCCGCTGGGCTCCATGTCTAATTTTGATCAGGAGGTCAAGAAGTACCTACATGCCGATTTTCAGCTTCATGGGTCAATCCGAATAGCTGTGACGTTAGTTACTAGACTATAGTATTTTTAAAGAATTGCATGATATCAATATGAATTGTTAATGAGTAGAGAATCAAAAGAGGTCAAAACTAGAAGATGTACCAAAACAATATTGCTTCAGGCAGGACAGGAGTCTATGAAGATCTCAATCGGTTATACCTAATTCATAATTCCCACAATTTCTTTGCAATACCAGTGAAGCCTCAACTACAAGCAACTGTAACGACGAGTTCCACTGGGATTACTGATTCACTGCCACCGTCACCTACAACACATCGTGCTAAGATGGCCGTCGTTACACAACCATGTCAAAGGCCTGCTTCTTGCAGTAGGCGGTTGAAAAACTCTGACACCAGGGTTCATTGGCTCGTTCGACGACTTGGTGTCCCACACGAAGAAGAAGATCGTGCAATACAAACACCTATTAGTAAAAATATTGTGGAATCATCGAAACATAACAGTAAAGGTAGTTATCATGTTATTTTTGAAAATAATTGCATTTCTTAAAAAGGTTCTAATGAGGGATCGTTTTCGGTTAAGGGTTACCGGTATAGACGGTATATAATTTAAAGAAAAATTTCATTACGAGTAATAATTTGTTATGCCGTTGTTTGACCAAAGACCTAGGTTTTTACCCGACTGCCTCAGAAGGAGGTTTATGTTTTTCGAGAGTATGTATGTATGTATGTGGACAAAAAAACACAAATTCTTTTTCACGGGCTACAGCCCAAACAGACAGTTGGTTTTTGACATATGAGGTGTCGTTAGATTCGTCTCATCAGCGCGAGTGACACTGGCTTATTTAAAAAAGTTATAGATTCAAGATGGCGAATTTTTACAGCAAAATACTACTTCAAAACTACCGCAGTCAGGTTTTTTGTTTTTTAACACATCTACTTGTTAAGAAAAAACCTACGTTATTTTTCTACATTCAGTGTAACATACACTATCAACACATACTACGATCAATACATACTATAAAATTAAGTCACTTTTTAAGTTTCCTGTCTGTCGTGGAAATCACTGAATCGTCCTAAACCACACAAGGGCTTTTTATATTTTGATGTGTTTTTAAGACGTAGGTTTATATGTGCAATTCATACCGGGAAAATGCCTTTTTCCCGCGGTAAATTGAGCTGCAGCGGGTGAGACCACTGAAATTATGTATAATTTTACAGAAAACCTGGTTTGCATTAAGAAATGTGACCCCATCTACGGTAGAAGAAAACACTATCACACTGAGCACCCATACAGTAAACAAGCACCACCGTCGCTAGCAGGTTAGTTAATAAACAGCACTTTCATACTCTCGAGAAATATATTACAGTGTAATAAATTCATTACGTTCAAAATATTTTAAGGATCTAGAACATAAACAAAAATATTTATTCAAAATATGAAAAATAAATTGGGTCTCCCTATTAAGTGATACCACAGAAATACTACATAGTAGAGATGGGCCGAATATTCGGTTTATGTTCGGTATTCGGCATGTTCGGCACGTTAACCGAATATTCGGTTTCGGCCGAATGTTCGGTGAATTTTGCCGAATATTTGGCCGAATAAAAATGCATCCTTTTTAAATAATTTGCATTGCAAATTGGTATGTCAAGACAAGCAATGATGCAGTTTTATTTTAATTTGTTGACAAAGTTTCCAATGTAAAATGTTAGAGGGGTAAAGAGCGGAGTGGTTTGGTGCGAATCAGCGCATAATTCGTAAACAAATGATGTTACTAATTATTTTATATGGACATCGATTCCTGCCGAATTATTCGGCCGAATATTCGGTTCGGCAATCTTATTACCGAATATTCGGCCGAACCGAAGTAGGGGTGAAACCTATGTTCGGCCCATCACTACTACATAGCACTAGGTATCACACTTTTTGGTCATTTTGTTTGGGAGTATCAATTTTTTTTCTTAGAAGTTTCTAATAAATGTTGTTTGGTTTCGTGTACAATACAACCTTAAAATATTTGTACTGGTAAAACCATACAACTATGGTCCTAGCTTGCAACTGTGGTCCAAACAAACCTGCATTTAAAACACGTATTTCTCGTGTGTGGTGACAGTTAATAAGTCAGTGTTAACCATACATTAGGGTTGCTATATAAGGTCCTATTAAATTTACTGCAAATATTTTAAGGGCATGCCTAATTATGTATATTATTTAGTTATTTAAATTTTATTTAGTTTGACGATTGTATTATCCTTTGACATTTTTATTTTTTGTAATCCAATTACTGTAACTATGAATTTGATAATACAAAATAAATAATCTATCTATCTATAAGAAAAACATCTAAGGCATTTAAAAAAAACGACTCGCTAGATTTGTTATACTACTCTACTTATAGTCTGTGGGCTTTATACCTACACCGCGGAACGCACTAGGCCCAGGTCTAAGTAGAACAATATAATAATTCATCATTCTTACAGGGTCTTCAAATAGTTCTAAAGATGATGGAAGTGCTAGTTCATTGAATCAGAATACCGATGGAGTTGCTAGTTTATTGGATCAGAATACCACCGGCGCTGACGACGATATCGATGACCAGGATGAAAAGACGGTGTTTTCGTGGCAGAAGCCAGCCGAAGCGATCCACGACGACGCCTATGCCCTCGACCCCCCTGGTAATAAATTAAGGCCCTTTCTAGTTTTTGGAAGCTGAACCATACATCGAAACCAATGTCTGTATCATAAATTTACTTTGTAATTTTCATGTCGTTCGAATTGAACAAGAAAATGCAAAAATCAAACGATAAAATTTTAAAAATAACGTCCTGAATCTGACTTCAGAATTTTTGTTTAGAACGAAGATAAAAAAAGTGTAAGTAGGTAGGTATGTAACTGCATAATAATTAGGTGTCTAATTATAATGACAGTAAATTTAATTAACTACAGTTATTATTATTGACACATGGTAATAAATAAATTTTGTTCTATACCTTGATTGATACTGTTTAATATGCCTTGACTGATCTGGTAATGTGTGCTCTATGAAATTTCCCTTAAAGATTATAAAAATACATATTTTTCGTTTCAGATCAAGTTCCGTCTATGGACATAGAAGTGGATTCATATTCGCAAGAACAGGACCAAGAAATGTTCCCTAAACACAGTGGTAATATAATATTGACACTTTTATTTATTTCCTCAAATATTTTATAAAATGTCAAACATTTAACTCGATGGAGGTGGCTCAGGAGAGGGAGACATGGAAGAAGGAGGCCTTTGCCCTGCAGTGGGACACGACAGGCGCTTAATAAAATTTCTTATGATTATTATTATAATAATTTTATCACCTTTTTATCCCAGTGTCTTATGAGGCATATTTAATTTAGACTCAGTTACTTACGAAACGATGAATATCAATCTATAAAATGAACTAGAAGGAAATGTGTGATCAAACCATAGTTTCTTTTTAAATACCATGACTTAACCTCATAAAGGTTGTCCGCCCACATACGTAGCGATATTGTCGCTTGTGTTGCAGATTTCCGACAGTTCAAAGTCGATAGATATAAGACAACTGTCATGTCAGGTATAATAAAAACGCATTATTTTTGTCTGTTTCCTTTTTTTATTACCTTAATCATCGAGTTATTTGATACGTCTATTTGTAGTTGTAGATTTTTTATTTCGATTTATTGGACAAAAGATTTTCGACTATGAGAAGCATCGAATTTAGGGCTACGCCTGTGAGCACCTTGACAGAACGTGACGCACTATCTTTATGCCTGGTTTACACGGTGCGAGTCAGCGTGCGAGTCGGCATAGACAGTAGCTGCAGTGCAGTAACTCGCACCGTGTGAACACATCATGCGAGTTACTCGCACGTGCGAGTTGGACAGTAGCTCGCATGCGAGTTACTTCAACATTTTTTGTTTTCACTCGCCTACTCGCCTTCCCCCACCACATGCATGACAGCAGCTCGCATAATACTCGCATCGTGTGAACGCGCTCGGCAGTAGCTCGCCACTGTCATCTCACGAGATAATCTTATTGTAGGTGCATTTTTAGGTGTTGGTAGGTGCAATTTCTTTTTTGCTTACGATTTTAAAATGGTTTCTTCGGATAGATGGTCTCACGAAAATAATTAGTTATGCCTGGTTTACACGGGGCGAGCTACTGTGTAGACAGTAGACAGCTGCTCGTCTCTTCGTACTCGCATGCCAGTAGCTCGACTCGCCTGTGCTGTTCATACGATACGAGTAGCTGCCTCTTGTCTCATGCGAGTTGAGTCAGAGCCGGCCGGAGCGGAGTCGTGTTGTATTGAAACACAATGTCATCGTGTTAATGTCAAATAATAGAAAAAACCAGTTGTCGATCTTTGTAGTTGCCATCAAAACTATTCCATAGATTTTTTCGCTCCCTGTACAGATTCATGATGATATTATTTTCGTGAGACCATCTATCCGAAGAAACCATTTTAAAATCGTAAGCAAAAAAGAAAATGCTCCTACCAACACCTAAAAATGCACCTACAACAAGATTAACTCGTGAGATGACAGTGGCGAGCTACTGCCGAGCGCGTTCACACGATGCGAGTATTGTGCAAGCTGCTGTCATGCATGTGGTGGGGGAAGGCGAGTAGGCGAGTGAAAACAAAAAATGTTGAAGTAACTCGCATGCGAGCTACTGTCCAACTCGCACGTGCGAGTAACTCGCATGATGTGTTCACACGGTGCGAGTTACTGCACTGCAGCTACTGTCTATGCCGACTCGCACGCTGACTCGCACCGTGTAAACCAGGCATTAGAGATGTTGGACGTTGACGCCTCACTTCACTATTTTTCTAGATTGGGCGTTAACAGTCAAAAAGGAGCCTTCTGTAGCAGCGGACGACATGTATCACGACTATAAGTGCAACATTTGCAGTAATGATATATCAGGGTAAGTTGAGATTTTAAACTATATAATTTTATTGCAGGGCCTCAACTCTCGTATTTTGCAGCCTTGTAGTGACAATCAACTGTCATTCTAACTAAACTATCGAGACAGATTACAACGTGTTAAAAATAGGACTACAGCGAATGTAGCTAAATTATCGGAATTTGGGCCCAGTTATCTCAGTTATAAAAGTTCAGTTTGTAGATTAGATCACGCAGGGCTTTTTACCGGTGCCAAAAGAACCTGTTCTGTACCGGTATTTATAGGTTCTTAACCATAAGGATGAGTACCTGTACGTCTTTTACAGACAAGTAACACGTTGGTAACCAAGGTCATAGGTACTGGTCTCCAAAAATACGGGTGATTCAAGCTCTGCCAGCAGAATCTTTCTACACAAAGAAGGTACTCGCTGCGCTACTAAGACGTAGCCAATGTTGCCTTAGGCTTTCTCTTTCCAACGTACATATTTGACTAAAACCGTTTCCGTACCGGTATTTATAGGTTCTTAACCATTCGGTAACTGGACACCGGAACTAAATTAATAGGTACCGGTACCTTTGAACCAGGTACCATGTTGGTAACGGTACCGCTCCAAGGACAAAGGTACTGGATTCCAAAAATACCGGTATTTCAAGCCCTGCACACCACGTAAAGGGGTTATTAGACTGCCGCTCCTCGCACCAACTTCACTCACTTAATTTGAACGGCCTGAAGTAAAGTGAAGTTCGCGCAAGGATTGTCCGACATTCTGAATATTGTGACGGGTGACCCTAAGTGGATAAAAATAAGAGAGGGTACTCGTCATCAGTTACAAAGATTTTATTCAAATATCAAATAAAACAACCGGAAGGGTCGCGGTAGGTACGGCCTAAGTAGTCTGTTTTCGCTGGCGTAGAACGGTACTCCCCTGGCGAAGAAGGTCGACAGGCGGCTGGGTCTTCACTTCAGTGTAGAGGTCTCGCAGTCGCAACTAATAGTGAGCTGGTACTGCAGGAAGCGTCTTCACTTCGGAAAGTCCACCGTCATGGGTGTAGTGCGTAGCGGAGATATTCTTCTGGATGTTTCTTAACCCGTAGGGTAACAGTTCCGTGGGTAACAAACCCGAAGGTAATCCCCTGTGAATAAATGTTCACGCTGTAGAATGGTGCTAAAATTCCTCCGCTGATAGTGAACCCATGAAGTGCGTCTTCTTAATAAAGGGAAGTAGCCGAGAAAGCAGAAGGTGTAAGCGTTCACTATCAGAACGGAGATTACAAGGTTGCAGTTTGAGTGACTTGCAAATATTAGTAGGTACTTGAGGAAAATGCTAGAATGAACAGTTTATCGATGCACAAGCATTAAATGGAAATAGCATTTCTACTTATCTATGCATTAATATAAAATGCACTAATATAAAATTACGGAATAACTCACTAATAAATAAGTAGCGGTTAGGAACATTTGAATAGCTAGCCTGTGCTCTGAGCGTTACGGTACTTGTTACGGTAAAATAAAATTACGGAATAACTCACTAATTAATAAGAAGCGGTTAGGAACATTTGAATAGCTAACCTGTGCTGAGCGTTACTGTACTTGTTTGTTACGACACAAAGTATATAGGTACCTACGCCGGGGGGCTTGATGCTTGGTAGCAGAGATAACATAACATATAACAAAGCTTACATAAGCCTACAGCAAAAATGCTTCTGGTGGAAGCCACAGGTATTTAATATGAACACTAAGTGGTGAATTCTAGAACTAGTACATGGAATATACTTGATCAACACTTACCCAATTGGGGTTTCCTGTTGCGCGTAATAACTATATAAAACTATGGCAATAACGTGCCGATGTCGAGGTACGTTACCGGCGTCTTTACGATAACGGTTTTATTTGTTTATGGGAGCGCGTCACGTCCTAGTGCGTGAGGCGAGATTTTCGGAATGGCCAGTAGCGGTCAACCGTAGCTCCGACACAAAGGCACGGAGACAGCCGAAACATGTCGATAGTTTCCGAATGTGGACCCGGCGGTTGTTAAGGGCCGTCTTGACCAATCAGCTTGCTTAAAATATCACGCCATGTTTTAGACAAAGGCTGGAATGTGGTACCTGGCATCTACTGACGCCGATCGGTTAACAAAGAACTCGACGGCCTGAGTATTATAGCCGCATCTCGACTTGGAATTTGTAAACAGTGACGATTTCAGATTTGATAATATCCTACTATGAAATTATTTTGTTACTAAGGTATTAGGTTTGTAATTAGGTTTAATTAGAACACTTTAGGTGTTTAAGTTAAATTAGTAAGAATATGTAACTGCAACGTTACATTACCCCGCGCGCCACAAAAGGATTTTATTGCATCTTTCCGCAATAAAATCCGTACTATACAGTTGCTTATTCGTGTTAGCACTTTCATATCTAACTTTCATACTTCTCACAAACAATAGGAACCACAATATGGGTTTCTAACGCATCCATTCATTAGGTTAGGTTACTAATATATTAACTGATTAGAACCCGCACGAATATGTTTAGTACTTCCGGATAGATAACCTGCGCGATAGGTAAGTAAGGACAGTTAGTTAGTTGCCTAATGATACCGTGCCAACGCCAACCGACCCTTCTGAATTGTCCTATAGTCGCCTCTTACGACACCCACAGGAAGAGTTGGGGTGGTGCTATTCTTAACCGACACCACACGGGAAATGAAAATCAAAATTATTTATACAAACTAACCGATTTAAGATCTTTAATATGCCAAGTTCCAATGTTTTTCTTGACATATCTTCAAGCACATAGACCAGAGGACTTCTTTGCAATAACTCGGCACTTAATGAATTTGGGTGCGAGTTTTTGCAAAATACTTGTCTTTGTTACTTAAAACGTAAGTACGTTTCATCACAAGATCACCTACTCTAAATTCCAACGGCTTCCTGCGAGTGTTGTAATGAGATGCGTTTTTTATGTGAGCGTGCCAGAGTTTTGATTGAACATTGGTGAACAGTTCCGACAGGCAACCCAAGTTTTCTGCATAGATGTCCCGTGGGAGAAATAGTATTTCATCACCTAGGTCATTATCAACGTAATGTGAACCGCAGGTTACAATTTCTCTGCCATAAACCAAGAAGGAAGGCGTGAAACCAGTCGCCTCACTGACGGAATTGTTCATGGCAAATTGAATTTTGGCAGGAAAATGTCCCAAGACCTGTGATCATCATCAACATATGTTGACACGCATGTTATAATTGTGCGATTATAACGCTCAACGGTGTTAATTTGTGGGGTATATTTAGGTGTGAAGAAAATATTTGGGATTTTATACCTTTCAAAGAGTGACTCCGTGTGTTTGCTTATGAACTGGCTTCCATTGTCCAAATAAACCGTTTGGGGAATTCCGTGAACTAGAAATACCGAGTCCTCCAGGAATTTGCAGACGGAAACTGCTGTTGCAGCACGTAAGGGAGTAATAAGACAAAACTTCGAAAAGCAACAAGTGACAACCAAAATGTAGCTGTTTTGCTTCCGAGTGACGGGTAGTGGGCCCATGAGGTCAATGGAGATAACCTGAAAGGGGCGACTGCACTGTTTTGGACGACCCATTTCACCTAAAGTCTGATGATTTTGTGCCTTATAAGAGAGACACTTTGAGCATGTACTGACGAATTTTACGACGTCTTTGTGCATACCCGGCCAGAAATAACGCAAAGCAAGGCGATTATATGTCTTAAAGATACCAAGATGACCCGCCGTGGGCTCTGCGTGGTTCTCATTAATTACCTGCTCACGCAACTCGCAAGGAACAACCTCCTTCCAAGAGAACTCCGAAAGTAAGCCCGATTCGTGCTTGTTCTTCGTGAGTCTGTACAGGGCATTGTTCTTTATTAGATAATTTGAATAATTTTGTGGTTTTGTTAAACAGGAATTGTATATATTTTTATACCATGGGTCGTTGGTTTTAGTGAAGTAGTCAGAAGTGCTTATGGCATTCACAGAAACAGCCCTCGATAAGGCATCAGGAATGACGTTATCAACGCCTCTGCGGTGTTTGAGCTCAAAGTTGAACGCGGACAATCTAACGCCCCAGCGAGCTAGCCTCCCAGTAGGATTATTTAGAGACAGGAACCACTTTAAAGCGCTATGATCTGTATAGACCGTGAATGGCTGTCCGTTCTCCAAATAACACCGCCAGTGCTCTAAAGCGATGACAACGGCCAAGGTTTCTCGTTCTGTGATGCTGTAGTTCCTCTCTGCCGCTGATAAGGATTTGCTCATGTAAGCGATTGGGTGCTCCTTACCGTCTATGACCTGGGTGAGCATAGCGCCTACACCGTAATTACTGGCATCGGTATGCACCTCAAATGGCTTGCTATAGTCAGGACAGCAGAGAACGGGAGCTGAGACAAGGCATTCCTTCAGCTTCTTGAAGGCAGCGTCAGCTTCTGGTGTCCAAACGAAAGCTGGACCACCTTTTTTATTCGAAGTCAGCTTGTTAAGTGGGCCTGAGATTGTGCTGAAATTGGAGACGAAGCGTCGATACCAAGTTGCGGTCCCGAGAAAACGCTTAATGTCCTTTCGACAAGTAGGTGTCGGATAGTTAACAATAGCTTGCACTTTCTCTGGATCGGTACGAAGCCCACTACTGTCAACAACATAACCCAAATATTTCAGTTGACTTCTGAAGAATTGACTCTTTCTTTATTAATTGTTAAGTTTGCCTGTTTCAGTTTCTCCAGGACACGAAGTAAAGAGAGACGTGGGTATTGAAATCATTTGAGACGATAATTATGTCGTCTAAATAAGCAAATACTTTAAGATCGAATTCCCTAAAAAGTAGGTCCACGAGACGTTGCTGCGTAGCAGGGCATTGGTCAACCGAACGCGGTTCGTTTAAAGCAAAATGTACCACGACTCGGAACATAGAATGCTGTCTTTTCTCGATCTTCGGGAGCTATGGGTATTTGCCAAAAGCCTTAGATAAATCTATGCTGGATAAGTAGCGAGCATCACGTAGATTATCAAGGATTTCGGACACGTAGGGTAAATTGTACGCGTCACGTTTAGTCACCGAATTGAGCTTCCGGCTATCGAGACAGAAACGGGGCTGTCCATTCTTCTTGTTGACGATTAATACCGGGAAGACCAAGCGCTTTCGCAAGGCTCAATGACGTCGAGACTCAACATTTCGTCTACCTGTTCGACAAGAATGCGTTGTTTTTCGGGAGACATTCTGTAGTAACGTTGCCTAACAGGCAGAACGTCCCCTGTGTCAATCCTGTGAGTGACCAATTTTGTTTCACCCAAACCCTTGTTCTCTGTAGAAATATCATTAAATTGCGCAATAATATTGTCAGCTATAGCCTTCTCTGACTGACTCAAGTGATCATAAGCTTGTAAACAGGAAGAAGGAGCTGAATCAATGCTTGCAATAGATGTCACGTCCTTGAGAAAGAAATGCTCTTAAGATGGTTAGGGAAAAGTTTGAACTTGAGCCAGAAATCAATGCCCAAGATGAGATCTATTTTTATGTCAGGCACAACGAATGCCTCTATTAAACGGGTGGTACCTTCAAATTTGGCGGGTAAAATCATATGACCAATACTATGCATACGTTGGCCACCAGCAGCGGTTACAGTAAGACTTTGGCCTTGTTGTAGTTTAAAACCTTGCTTTTCAAGATCAATATGCCTATTGTTACCTATAATTGTTACTACTGCACCGGTATCCAATAGACCTAACATAGAAATGTGGTTAACGTATATGGTCGCATACGGACGGGGATCATCAGTTGGTTGATCCTGCAGAATTGTACACACTTTATAAGAATTGAAATAAAATTTTATAGTTTGTAACCATTTAGACCAATCTTCACTGTCTGACTTATTTTTTTTTATTCCGGTGTTACAATTCTGCAGTCCCACTAGTTTTTGACGGAGGGCTATGTTTACTAGTATTACATTTAGGGCACGATGGGGTCTTGTAACCGACCTCACCACATACGAAACAGATTATTTTACTCCTATCTGCCGTGCACTGGCGTAAATGGTGTGTGTTATCACGACACCGTGGGCAAAATTTAGGTTTTGCATTTGAAGTGTGCAGAGCATGTACATAATTATTAGGGTTTAGCTTATTTACATTTGCTCTGTAGTTTGGGTAAGACCTGTTTCTATCATAATTATTACCAACATTAGAACTTGGTTTGTAATTTTGATTTGAGTTATGAGACCTATTAGATGAATGACCATTGTAAGCGTACTCCGGTGCCAATGTTTCTGACGAAGGTCTTGGTGGTTCCTTATAATTAGCAAGGCGAGCATGGATGTTCTCATAATTACGGCAAAGAGACCTCAAGGTGTCAATATCTGGGATTGTAGTTGCCGATGCTAATGTACTAGCATAACATGGTTTAATGTTATGGAGGAGGATTTCTAATTTATCCTCGTTGGACAATTCGGAAGATAAACGCGAAAATAGTCCGGACATAATAGAGATATATGGTAATATTCTCATTTTCACCCTGAGTTCTAGCACGTATTTCCGAGAGCAGCCGGTAATCGTAATCTGTTTGATCGAAATCTTTTTAGACGAGTAAGTAAGGCATCCCAATCAGAACTGTCATCCTGACCGTCAAGACCACGGAACCAATGCAAAGCGTCACCCGTGAAAATCTCTGTTGCATAAGACAACAATTTCGATGATGAGATATCCCTAGCTTTGCGAAATTCCGTAATTCGCTGAATAAAGGAGCGAACACACGACTTCCCGTCGAACTTAATCTTAGTGAGTTCGCCAGCTATAGCACGCTCGCATGAAACGTTAATATTTAAAGGTCGCATAGACGAGTGTTGATCTAAGTTTATGTTTGCGATAGGTGTAATTATTTTGTCCTCTACTGGTGCTTCTACAGCTGCATTGTACCGAGTGAACAGAGACTGATACTCCCGTAAGCAAGCATTATGAGCAGAAAGTGTACTCTCATCAGGACTTAACCTGTTAAAACGATGATATAGGTGGTGCAATAAATTTTGGACACGAACTGACGTCTTTTTCTCCAAAGGAGCATCAAGAAGTAACTTTATCTTCGTTAAAACATCGGAAATACCCTTTAAATCTTCCTCAATTTCTAAGGGACTGTCTGTAATATCCTCTGAAGGAAATTTGGGACCCAAGTCCACGATTTGTTTACGCAATTCAATAACCGTCGAACCAGGCTCGCTGCCTCTAATGAGCACCTCGTATTCTAATTCCGTCTTTTGTAACGATAAAAATTTTACTGGGTATTCCATAGTTATAGGAAAAAATGAGATTGTTTAAAGAGAAAAATAAAAATGTGTAGCCTCTCAATTAACGTAAGTGTTGATCAAGTGTCCCTACTCCGTTCTGTTACAGAAGACTAACTAAATAACGTTATGGTTGATTTAAAATTAAAAATCTGAAAATGTAAAAACACAACACAAAACCAAAAGAAAAACAAAACATAAAATTCAGCTAGTGTGTACACCAACAGTACAGTGTATAATTAAAATACAGCTGCTGTGCGTAACAAAAAAATTTGAGACAGAGAAAAAAAAAAAAATATGACGTGAAGAATTTGGTGGTGACTTCGACGACAAGTTTCCTCTGCCGGTTCTTACGGCACCCTCGGATTGAAAAGGGTGGTACTATTCGTACCCGGTACCACACGGGAAAAAACGTAAAAATACATTCGTTAAAAAAAAACAAAATCAAAAATTTTTACTGAGACGTTACAATACGAAACAAACAAAAATAAATGCAGTGTACACCTAGCTGACGGCAACCAAAAATAACGATTCACAAACACAAAAACAAAATAACACTTACCACACAACTACTACTACACAGCATAAACAGACTCTTGTATACCACGTTAAAGGGCGCCAATGTGACGGGTGACCCTAAGTGGATAAAAATAAGAGAGGGTACTCGTCATCAGTTACAAAGATTTTATTCAAATATCAAATAAAACAACCGGAAGGGTCGCGGTAGGTACGGCCTAAGTAGTCTGTTTTCGCTGGCGTAGAACGGTACTCCCCTGGCGAAGAAGGTCGACAGGCGGCTGGGTCTTCACTTCAGTGTAGAGGTCTCGCAGTCGCAACTAATAGTGAGCTGGTACTGCAGGAAGCGTCTTCACTTCGGAAAGTCCACCGTCATGGGTGTAGTGCGTAGCGGAGATATTCTTCTGGATGTTTCTTAACCCGTAGGGTAACAGTTCCGTGGGTAACAAACCCGAAGGTAATCCCCTGTGAATAAATGTTCACGCTGTAGAATGGTGCTAAAATTCCTCCGCTGATAGTGAACCCATGAAGTGCGTCTTCTTAATAAAGGGAAGTAGCCGAGAAAGCAGAAGGTGTAAGCGTTCACTATCAGAACGGAGATTACAAGGTTGCAGTTTGAGTGACTTGCAAATATTAGTAGGTACTTGAGGAAAATGCTAGAATGAACAGTTTATCGATGCACAAGCATTAAATGGAAATAGCATTTCTACTTATCTATGCATTAATATAAAATGCACTAATATAAAATTACGGAATAACTCACTAATAAATAAGTAGCGGTTAGGAACATTTGAATAGCTAGCCTGTGCTCTGAGCGTTACGGTACTTGTTACGGTAAAATAAAATTACGGAATAACTCACTAATTAATAAGAAGCGGTTAGGAACATTTGAATAGCTAACCTGTGCTGAGCGTTACTGTACTTGTTTGTTACGACACAAAGTATATAGGTACCTACGCCGGGGGGCTTGATGCTTGGTAGCAGAGATAACATAACATATAACAAAGCTTACATAAGCCTACAGCAAAAATGCTTCCGGTGGAAGCCACAGGTATTTAATATGAACACTAAGTGGTGAATTCTAGAACTAGTACATGGAATATACTTGATCAACACTTACCCAATTGGGGTTTCCTGTTGCGCGTAATAACTATATAAAACTATGGCAATAACGTGCCGATGTCGAGGTACGTTACCGGCGTCTTTACGATAACGGTTTTATTTGTTTATGGGAGCGCGTCACGTCCTAGTGCGTGAGGCGAGATTTTCGGAATGGCCAGTAGCGGTCAACCGTAGCTCCGACACAAAGGCACGGAGACAGCCGAAACATGTCGATAGTTTCCGAATGTGGACCCGGCGGTTGTTAAGGGCCGTCTTGACCAATCAGCTTGCTTAAAATATCACGCCATGTTTTAGACAAAGGCTGGAATGTGGTACCTGGCATCTACTGACGCCGATCGGTTAACAAAGAACTCGACGGCCTGAGTATTATAGCCGCATCTCGACTTGGAATTTGTAAACAGTGACGATTTCAGATTTGATAATATCCTACTATGAAATTATTTTGTTACTAAGGTATTAGGTTTGTAATTAGGTTTAATTAGAACACTTTAGGTGTTTAAGTTAAATTAGTAAGAATATGTAACTGCAACGTTACAATATAACCACAAAATAAGTATCAGCGGGCGCCCAATCTATTTTGTGATATCACGTAGTCTAATACACCCTTAAGTTTATTATATGTGCAGGTTCCGCTACGTTTGCGTGCAGTGTGTGGACTTGGACCTGTGTGCAGCGTGCGAGTCGAGGGGGGAACACGACCAACATTACGTGCTCAGAGTACCACAGCTAAAACCCCATGTGAGTGCTAAGAATAAACTTCTTCTTTCTAGGTAATACTAGGTCGTCATTGGCCTCATACGTCTGTGTCAGACGATTTATTCAGTGTCTGAGGCAAGATTTTTCATGGCTGTATAAGCCGATACGGGAGCGGCATGCCTTTTTGCACGCTCTCTACAGACACTGCGTTGCCTGGGACGCAATTATGGAAAACCCTGAGCTGCCCAGGACCTACGCCATCCTCTCGGACTTGCTGGTTGACTCCACAGGAACGATGGGTCAATAAATATGTGCGGAGCCAGGTCGGCTGCAGGACGGAGACCCCGTTCCGGGTTTGTGTGTGGAGTTTTCCTTCTCCAGGTTTATCCCTCGGTCGCCTCTTACGACCCGCACGGGAAGAGAAGGGCTGATGCTATTCTACTCTACCGGCACCACACGGCAAAATCAGCTAGCTTAGAATAGCATCACCCGATTTCTTTCCCGCAGCTGTCATAAGAGGCGACTATGGGAGTTGAGGGTCCTGAAACATTTATCAGACGTAGCGACCGTTTTTTACAATCCTGCAAGCGAAATGTGTGTAATTGTTTGTGTAACTTTCAATTTTGATTGTAGAGCGAGGTTTCAGCGGTGTTGCGCACGATCCGCCGCGCGCTTGTTATGGACGCCATCGTCGACATGTCCACACTTACATCACCGTGAGTATAATATTAATTAAATACTAATTAAATTACCTATTAGCGGCACGTTAGCGGTTTTAAATTGAACGCACATTTGTCAGTACAGCCGCAGCGCAGGCGCCGTATTTTGAATTCTTTGTTTGAAGTTTTATGGAACCTCGCACATCTGTCAGCACAGCCGCACCGCATAGCCACATTTTGACGAATTCCCTAGCCGACTCTGATGACGTCATCAGCACTCGGTTAGTGTGATATTTAGCAGTTATCTTTTTTAAATAGAAGAACTTTAGCAGATTTAACAGCTAAGTTTACAGATTTTGGCATATTTTAAGGTTTTAAGCTATTTAGTAAGCTAAAGGAGCTTATTAAATAGGTCAAAATAAAATATCAACATATTTTGGTAGATTGCATTGTAGATTGTAACCGAGGTAGCTAACATAACAACAAATTAATATTGTCACACTTGCTGCGTATAGGTGTGCGACCCCTTCAGCATTATTCGGCGCGTACGGCGCGTGCGGTGTGGCTGTACTGACAAATGTTCGTTCACCTTTACCCACTGCAACACGTTTTCCCGAAAAAGGCATCAATGATTTTATGCAAATGTGCAAAATGGCGCAGAAATCAGACATTTTTAAGCATGACGTGACAAAAATAGTCCAGATATCTTCTATCCTTGTCTGAAGCTATTTATGAGCTATTTTTTGGAGAGTGACACCGCTATTTTTAGTAAGCCACTTTAGTAACGAGGAAAACAGTTTCAAGACCGATCAGGGATGTGTTGTTCATGAATCAGCCCCAAGTGGAAACAATTTCAAAACTTAGGTACAAACTTTTTGAAAAACTTGCTAAGTTTTCTTTCTTGTACACATGGCGATAGTCGCAGGTTATGTCGCAGGTTGAAACCCTATCTACGGTGGAAAAGTTTGCAAGTTTTTCAAAAGGTACTTTTTGTCGGCATTTTAGGGTCTCATTTCCACATTTTGTGTTTCCAGTGACGTCGTGGAAGTGAAACAAGAACTTGAAGATCCGATTGCACAAGAACATGACATGACATCTGTATGTGACATTAACGGACACCAAGATAATCAAAGTATTCCTGGAAACGAACCGCTAGATTCTTCACTATTTACATATGGTTCTCATAAAAGTAAAATAGTCAATTTTGAAATGGATAGCATTAATTCCGAAAACGAAACTTTAGATACACTTGATGACGCATCAAACCCCAGTATTGGACATGTACAATTACAATACAGCTCTAGTTTACAATTTGATCCGTTAGAATCAAATGCCGACAAGATTGAAATAAATATGGACCAAAATAGTCCGAAACCTAGGAAAAGTAAGGAAAATTCGGTATTTCGGATTGCTGTTATTGAAGACGGAAAAAATGTTTTGATGGAAGAAAGCACAGAAGGCAGACTATCCCCAGACAAGGACTGTCTTGAAGAACATACATATTCTCCTAAAAAGCGGAAAACTATAAGGCACGGTGATTCTTTACATACGGTCACTTATCTGAAACCTAGGTTGCCTACATCCAGCCGTTTTGAGAAGAATTGCCCATCGACAAAGAATTCAATAGAGGATGTTATGTTGACTACAAAAGAAGGTATATTAAAATTTCTGTTTAGATTGTCATTATGTTATCATCAGCTATACAGATTAACTCATATTTCTAGATTTAATGCATGGTCTTCCTTATCTTGTGAAGAATCAGATTCAAAGTTTTGCGCAAGGGTTCAAAAATTCGACTTTAGGCTTTCAGGGTTCTTTTGCACTTACCATCGAATTACAAATTACCCCAAAAAATATTTTTTCATACGTACAAGGTGGGCCAAAAGTAATCACCCTATGAGAAACACCTCCCATTTTTTTATTAGATATTAAAATCGAAGACTGTTTTCGGAAATCACTCTTTCGATGATGTAGAATTTATGTGATTATGTTTTTAAAAAGAAATTAGTCGAATTGCCATCTCTACCGTACGTTTTAACTTTAAACATGCTAATTTCCATACATTCATGACCATGTTTTTTTTTCGTTTGTGGTAGCTTCAGGGACTTGAAAGTTTCATGAATTGTTATTTGTAATCTTGAGCTATCAAAAATACCATTGGATGAATTCTGGCATTGTCAGATCTGGAGATCTGACCAACCGGTTCAAAAACCAAATCCTGTGGATTGGTTTTCACCAACTTGCATCCAGTCTGGAGTTAACATCTAACGGCTTTCTTTATTTTTTATTTAATAGCATTGGCTTCACATCTTCGAAGGATTATTCAGTGATAACAAAATTTATTTTAACACCATTTTTGAAAAATGGGGTTCGTTTTAACACGAGAAGGGAGCTTTTCAGAGACTGTGTATGATGCGGTTTTTTTTGAAAATAGCGAAATGGACTGTATAAGATAACAAAAAATTCTTTCGATAGAAAAATACTCAATCAGCGATTAAATCTGCGGTGTGAAGGTGTAGGAAAATTGTCTTGTTATAGGATTTGGAATGGAAACAAACAAGACAAAATAAAGGAAGGAACTCACCTGGAGAAATACATTTTTATAAGATGCTTTGCAGCTTCCTCGGCATCATGTTAATCCAAAAGATCACTGGCCACTGCACTCCGATAAGCTTGATTCACAAATTATTATTACATGTTTTTTAGTGTACTTTTCTTTTATATTATATTTAGGTACCTATGTTGCAGCGTTTAGGTTTTTAGTTATTTTATATTATTTAGCCATAGTCGGCCATTATCAGATTTTGTACACAACAGCACTGGAGAGCGTCTTCAGTATTGCCAATAGCAGAAATTTCTTGACAGGTTTGCCAACTTGATGTGCGATCCGCTGATGTTTCTTCTCTTTCTTCTTGATTTCCAGTATGTGAGTAGGAAAAGGATGGGAAAAGGAAGGGAACAGGAAGTAGCAGATTGAATCGCACGCGAACAATTATTATTATGAATTTAAAAATTAAAAGTAAGGTATATGACCTGAACCCGATGAACGCGGGAAGAATCAAATTAGTAAAAAGTACAGAAGTGGCGCAAACATCCTCCCGGCCTTGATAATACGTAGTATTATCAACAGAAATGCGGCTTTAATTATTTAAATAAAAACTAAACATCATCCTCTGATTATAAAAGTTTAAGAAAAACAAAAGCATTTATCTTACCTACCTACGCTGCCAATATCTAAATCAATTATTGCGAAGGCAAGGGACATAGCTTGACAATAGGTCGTTTCAATAAAGTAGTTGCAGTCTTAACCAAAGCAACACGCACTCTACCATCTTTGCCTGGATAAACTTCTTGTATAATACCTAAAGGCCAGCGAAGAGGGTACGTCATCTTGATGTACTAGCACGACAGTTCCGAGTTTAATATTGTCCGCATCAGTAAGCCATTTTTGTCTCACTTGCAGTGAATGAAGGTATTCTGAACGCCATCTCTTCCAATAGCTTTGTACCATTTGGTCGAGTAACTCTTTGCGATAGCGCAGAGTTTTAGTTTCCTCAGAAATAGGCGCAGTAGGTAAAAATGTCAATGGTGAAGCCATAATGAAATGAGCGGGTGTAAGAGGTTCTGGAAAAGGGTCTTCAGAAAGAATACAGAGCGGTCTAGAATTTAAAATTGCTTCTATCTGAATCAAAACCGTTAAAAGTTCCTCGTACGTCAGTATCTGCGACCCAATGACGCGGTATAAGTGTAACTTAACACTTTTAATGTTTGATTCCATAGACCTCAAAGTGAGGAGAGCGAGGTGGAATCATATGCCATTCGATGCGATGATCTGTGAGTAGTTCGTTTAACTTTGCCTTAGCACCTACAAAGTTTGTTCCATTATCAGAGTACATGTGAGCTACAGGACCTCGTCGGGATATGAACCGCGTGAAAGCGGAAAGAAAAGCTTCGGTCGAAAGATCAACAGCGAGTTCAATGTGAACTGCTTTAGTAACTAGACATATGAATAAGCATATATATGCCTTTTGGCTTCTCTGTCCTCTTTGTCTTCTGACAGTTATATTTAGAGGGCCAGCCATGTCTACCCCTGTATGAACATAAGCTTTAGCTTCTTGAACGCGATATGGCGGTAGATCTGCCATTTTGTATTAAGGTGAGACGGCGAGTTTTGAAACAAGCGTTGCAAGCATGTACTCGTTGACGAATGACGCTTCGAGCAGACAAAATCCAGTATCTTTGCCGTAGCAAAGAATTCAAGACATTGGCACCAGTGTGGCAATGGAAGCGGTGATAATAGTCAATCAGAAGATGAGTAATGTGGTCATGTTTAGGTAACAACACAGGATGTTGTGCTTCAAATGGTAAGTTACTATTGGAGAGCCTGCCACCAATACGTATAATGTTATGTTCATCAACAAATAAATCTAGCTTTCGAAGCGGTGAGGAAATAGGCTTTTTGCTGTTATATCTTGTTTTAACTTAGAAAAGTTAACATTTTGTACTTCCGAATTAGAAATATCTCAGCTGTTGTAAGTTGAGAAGCTGACAGTTGTTCACTGCGAGGTAAAATTTTAGCAAATTTTAGGACATAAGCAGTAATGCGAAGAATCTTATTCCATGAAGAGTGTTTTTTAGTCATGTCATACAACGGGCCTGAAGCTGCGTTACTGGATGCGGAAGACACAAGAGTTTTACTTTGTACTCCGGCAAGGTTTCACATGGCTCAGGGACGAAAGGTGTTATTGGCCAGTGTGTCACTGGAGAAGCAAGCCAAGAGGGACCATGCCACCATAATGGATGAGTTAACAATTGTTCAGGTAAGAGGCCACGCGAAAGACAATCACTAGGATTTTCTATACCACTGACATGGTAGAAATGACGTGAATCTAGGTTCTCCTGACACTGTGCAACGCGGTTACTAACATAGATATCCCATCTATGCGGTGAGGAATTAATCCACGAAAGTGCTAATTTTGAATCAGAAAATGCGAAAACGTTGTCAATTTTAGTGCGAGCGCTGTAAGTTTCACTGACTAAACGAACTAGTTTCGACATAAGAACTGCAGCGCATAACTCAAGTCTCGCCAGTGACACCACCTTCACAGGGGCGACTTTGGATTTCGCGCAAATTAAATTAACCTGGACGTTCTCTTCGCTGTCAGTGACGTGTAGATATACCACGCATCCAAACGCTTTTAAGCTAGCATCAGCGAATGCAACTATATTGGTGCTACAACCTTGGCGTACACCTAAATGACGCGGAATCTTACATGAGTATAGAAGAAGCAACTGCTCATTGAAAATTCTAAATGAAGACATTATATTTTCAGGCAAGGGATTCAATAGCGGCGCGATTCGATTGCGGAACGGACTCCAATATCTCAGGCGAGTTACTTGCCCATTTAGTCAAGTGGAACCCACCAGCTTGGAATAACTCAATAAGCTCTTTAGCGAGCGCTTTACCTTCGTGTATCGTAGGTACAGAAGTAGTCAAATCGTCCATATATAACTCATGTGAAGCCACATCAGCGGCTCGCGGGAACCTATCACGTTCATCATTAGCTAGCTGTCGCACAGTACGCATAGCTAAGAAAGGACTACATTTTAAGCCGAAAGTGACTCGGTTGAATTGAAACTCGCGTATAGGCTGTGATGTATCAAAGCGGTATAAAATCTTTTGATATTTGCGGTGCTCAGGCTTTATTAAAATTCTGAGATACATTTGTTTAATATCGGCGGCTAGCGCTATCTCAAACAAACGGAAATTAAGCAAGAGAACAAAAATGTCTGCTTGTAGATTTGGTCCAGTGTGAAGAATATCATTAAGCGAAATATTGTTGTGACATTTAGTGCTGGCGTCAAGTACGGGACGAACTTTTGTAGTTTCCTGTCACTTCGAACGACTACGTGCATCGGAATGAAATAGCCTGTAGAATAGTCCGTTTCTTCCGGTGAAACTTCAGAGATATAATCATTATCCAGGTACTCCTGTATTACTTCATTGAAGCTGGCTCTCAACTCAGGATCCTGCAGCTTACGCTCCAAGGAATACAGTCTGCGTACAGCAACTGAGCGGGAGTCACCTAATTCAGAAGGATCACGGCAGAAAGGCAAAGCAGTGCAATAACGACCGTCAGAATCGCGAGTCACCGTTGAGCTATATATTTCTTCACACTGAGCCTCTTCTGGGCTAAGAAACCCTTTGGAAGGCATTTCCTCCATCTCCCAAAATTTGGTGAGATTTTTATCAATGAGTAATTCGTCATAGCGGTCAGCTAAACCCCCTTCACTCGAGCATGTGAAGAATGTTGAGGTGGTCAATTTTGGAAAAGCGGAATTATTTTTATTAGTGGTGTTAGGTACATCACCTGTCAAAATAAAACCGAACACAGTTTCAATCGCAGATGGCGCGGAAGGCTTCATGATTTTACGCCCTAGTAATAAATGCGGGAACAACTTTGCACCGAGGATCAATTCGACCTCACCTGGAATATGCCAAAGTGGGTCAGCAAGCGGTAAGTCCATCAGATGTTGCACCACCGAACTGTCAATATATTCAGATGGCATGCGGTCAGTTAGTTTATCAAGAACCAAAGCGACAATATTATAAGAATATTTCTTATCTTTAGAACTCACGCATAATTGAACGTATCCCCGTACCTGTTGGGAGGAGGATCCAATTCCTTTGATACATGAATTTTGAAGCGGAATAATATTTAATTTTAGCTGCTCACAACATGCAGAAGATATTATATTATCTTGTGAGGCATTGTCAATTAAGCATCTGACTGAAACATTCTGTTTAAAATTATTTTGGACATTCACTTGAGCAGTCGAAAGCAAAATAGTGTCATTATTATTTGTCAAATCAGTTGGTGTACAAGCATGTGCACATAAACGCACATTGCCCGAGGCATTTTCTGAAGACTTTGCCTGCGACTGCTGCGAAGCGGCTGTGTGGTTATTTTCAGCAGAGGTGTTTGTGTACTGTGTACGGGATCCAGAAGGCCCATTGTTTTTATTTAAATCCATATGTAATAAAGTGTGATGAAATTGTCTGCATTGTTTGCATGAGAAGTTAGAGTTGCATAATGAAGAGGTGTGTGTCATTGATAAACAATTGATGCATCCTCGCTTGGATTTAATAAAGTCAAAACGACCTTTAGCGGTGAGAGATTTAAACTCAGGGCACTTATACAACTGCTGATGATCACTCTTGTTGCACATTAAGCAAGGTTCAACCTTACCTTCGCTTGCCAAAAATGTCTGAGTTTGGTAAGTATGACGTGGGGCTCGTTTGACATTGTTATTATGGTGAGGTTCCACTGGAGTGGAAACGCGGTTTGAAGTTGAAGCGGTTCTGTCTAAAATCTTAACTTGAGATTTTATAAATTCAATTAATTCTGTATAAGAGGGCATGTCTTTGTCTCTTACATGTGATTCAAATGCTTGAGCTGTGATAGGATCAAGCTTGCGCATGGCCAGGTTCAGCAGAATGAAGTCCTTCAGATCATCAATATTAAGATTTTCTAGTGCTGACACAGCAGCGTTAAATGATTCCACAAAATTGTTCAAAGATGAGGAACTGTTTGTAGAGGTTTGATATTAAACAGAATTGATAAATAGTGACACCCTAAAGCTCTGTTGTCTTGGTATTTTTTAACTAAACTTTCCCAAATAGATGAGTAATTTTCACCCGATGGAATTATGCCGGCAATGATTTTCAGAGCGGCTCCAGTCAATTTTCCAGTTAAGTATTGTACTCTCTGAGCATCTGTGAGCGAAAGATTTAGATGAATATTTGCTTTAAATGACTCATAAAATATTGGCCAATTTTCCATCCGTCCATCGAATGAAGGAATGTTAATTGGTGGCAATTTGACATGTGGACGCGCACCATTATCAGAGTTTTGCTGAGGCGTTTTAGCCTGAATACGAGAACGAACTCTTTGTATGCTAGCATAAATGTCTTCAAATGCATTGAGAGACTGGTAATTGAATTTATATTCCGGTCTTCCTCATAATAGAGCTGATTTATTTTGTCTAAGTTTTCAATAAACTCCTGGCGAATGACCTGTATCGTTTCACTCTGTGACATGAATAATTCACTAGATCTAAGTTCAGTAACAACAAGCGGTATCTTTTGAGAAGTGTCATAAAGATTATTCAGACGGGCAAATATAGCATTGTTTTTAGCTTCCAATGAAGCTATTTTATGGGTTGCCATTATGAAAACTGATGAATAGAACCAATTTATAGTCTCACAGTTGTATGTAATAAACCTATACCTACTTGCAGTAACAATGTAGATACATACACAAATTTAACAAATATAACCTACAAATGCGGACAATTTCTTGTTATTTTTAACAAAACAATAGGTAAATACCGATGCAGTAACGAGAATATAGGTATATTTCACGATAAGTAACTAGTAACAAGCTGAATGTGGCTAGAATGCACAGTATTTGACAGTTAGATATAAATATGTATCCACCCTGGCAATAAATGAGAGAATGCGGTTATCAACCAATACGTAGGTATATAATTAAGCAGGAAATGAATGTTTTTCATCCAACTTTGCCATCGCAACAAATAAAAACAAACAAATCGTATCGTAAGTATTAGTACAAGGGACAAACACCTAGCGAACGTGCGGTATAGCGGTATCCACGATCAGCGGGTAAACAAATAGCGGTTAGTTAATAGAAAACTATGATAACACGTTATCAAACAAGCGGTAAGCGGTAGTTATACGAAAAAATGCAACTCTTGAGCTGGTAACAACGCGACGCAAACAAAACAAAGCGGGTTGATGAGGTTATAAGACGTACTATGAGTTTTATACCTATCAAATATAACAAAGCGGTAATATGTTTCGTCGGGTTACGTTTTATACCTAACTAGCGGCAGCGTAGGAGACGCGCGGGTGACGCTCCTAACAAGAACAAACGAGTAAACAATATGGCGGTTACCTATGATAGCGTTACTTGAAAAAACGCAATGCAATCCAATGCAATATGAAATGCAATGCAAAAAAATGCGGTTGTCTATCCGGCTCGAAGGACCAATTATGTGTATGATGCGGTTTTTTTTGAAAATAGCGAAATGGACTGTATAAGATAACAAAAAATTCTTTCGATAGAAAAATACTCAATCAGCGATTAAATCTGCGGTGTGAAGGTGTAGGAAAATTGTCTTGTTATAGGATTTGGAATGGAAACAAACAAGACAAAATAAAGGAAGGAACTCACCTGGAGAAATACATTTTTATAAGATGCTTTGCAGCTTCCTCGGCATCATGTTAATCCAAAAGATCACTGGCCACTGCACTCCGATAAGCTTGATTCACAAATTATTATTACATGTTTTTTAGTGTACTTTTCTTTTATATTATATTTAGGTACCTATGCTGCAGCGTTTAGGTTTTTAGTTATTTTATATTATTTAGCCATAGTCGGCCATTATCAGATTTTGTACACAACAGCACTGGAGAGCGTCTTCAGTATTGCCAATAGCAGAAATTTCTTGACAGGTTTGCCAACTTGATGTGCGATCCGCTGATGTTTCTTCTCTTTCTTCTTGATTTCCAGTATGTGAGTAGGAAAAGGATGGGAAAAGGAAGGGAACAGGAAGTAGCAGATTGAATCGCACGCGAACAATTATTATTATGAATTTAAAAATTAAAAGTAAGGTATATGACCTGAACCCGATGAACGCGGGAAGAATCAAATTAGTAAAAAGTACAGAAGTGGCGCAAACAGAGACCATTTTTGATTTGACTCAGGAGGTGGCAATTTGACCAATGTCTTTTTTAAAAACATAATCGCATAAATTTTGAATCTTCAAAAGATTGATTTCCGAAAACAGAAGTAAATTTTAATGACTAATAAAAAAATGGGAGGCAAATCACATCGGATGACTTCTTTTGGCCCACCCTGTAGTTTGAAGAACGCACGGGACGATGATCAAGTCGGATTAGGAGCGGCAAAACAGAATATTTTATCCATGGTTCGTTTCTTTGTGAAAGGGATTAGACAGTAACCGAAAAAAAACAACGTGATAGAGTCTGGCCAGCGAGTCTTTGGACACGGAAATGGCGCCAATTTTAAAAATCTTTCACATGTTAACACTGAAAAACTACAATAAAACATTTTTGATACTTACTATTTTTTTGTTTTCTGCTCTTTAGTTTGTGTTTGCCTTGCCTACCGGTATGTATGTATGATGTATCTACCGGGAGTAACAGAAAGGGTATAACAAGCCGAAAGGAGGTCAAGGTACTCATGAAACTGAACAACTTTCCCCATGAAACATGGGTCGAAATATGAAAAAAATATTTGGACCTCCCATACAAAATCGCAGATTAGCTGAATGATTTACTCTGAGAGGTCCAAATTTTTTTTTCATATTTCGTCCCATGTTCCATGGGGAAAATTGTTCAGTTTCATGAGTTACTTGACCTCCTTTCGCCTTGTTATATATACCCTCTCCGTTACTCCCTGTATATATCGCAGGATAACAGTGAAATCCGGTTGATCTCAAATTTCCTAGGACCATCGCGAAGAGCCGGACAATTGCGAAATACATCGATTTATTCACCATTGGCCTAAAAATCTTGGTAAATAACAAATTCGTCAACTTCATGGACGGTATATAGGTCACTGACGTAAAACACGACACGCGCGTAGATGCCAACGCGTACGTACGCGCACCTACTACGACTTTTCGGAGCTTAAAGTCCCTCTGCGCGCATGGAAATATAAATGCGGAAGGAAGTGAGCGTGCGTATGGAAATGAGCATGCGCATAGAAATGAGCATGCACACTGATATGAGCATGTGCACTGCATGGAAATGAACTGAAAAATATATGCATATTTCCATGCGCATGCTCCTTTCAGTGCGCATGCTGTCTGTGTTGTAGTCTGGTATGTATTCACGCTCGCAGGTGCTCCTGTGTACGTGTTTCAGTGGCGTAGAGCGACCATTGACCTAGATTTTTGACCATAAGGTGGACGAATTCGTTATTGACCAAGATTTTTAGGACAATAGTGAATAAATCGATGTATTTCGCAATTGTCTAAATCGATTAATATTAGCACTTGGCCTTGGCCCGTGCAAAATTTACCTCTACGGAGAGTCTTATGCACACTAACAACCAACCAATCACAGCACCTGTTTTTGGCGCGTAATTTAAATTCATCGAAGTGTGTGTTTCTAGGAGAAACAAGGTGCACTTTTTTCATCTTGCTTTTTTTTAGTTAAATGCAATTTTCTCGAAAACTAGCATGTAGATTTCTTTATAAATTTGCCTAGTACATGCTTATATTTTATTTGATCTGCCCCTAAAATATTTGCAGTGAATTTAATAGGACCTTATATAATAATAATAATTAATCGATCTAAATGGATAAAAAGAACCAAAGCATATGTACTCAAAGCAATAATACCCATTTTATAGTTTATTTAAATGTGGTAAGTATCAAGATGTTTTGGCTGTACTTACTTGTATGTAGCCAAAAGAATTTCATTTTCTAGTGTTGCCATTTGAAATATTTGAATTATTTGACGTCCAAAGACTCGCTAGCCAGACTCTAATTACTTTGCGAGTGACCCACCTAGAATCGAACCTGGGAATTTTTGCGTCACACTACTATCTACCAGACCATTGCGTCACATTGGTCGTCAGCCGTCATATCACTCGTGAAAGGCTGTGCCTCCGCTGCCGGAACCGGTTCCCAAAAAAAACTCGGGACGGGAACCGAGAAAAAAAAATAAAGCTCTATGGTTATATTTTAAAAACTTTTGATAGTCTATGGTTGGGTGTTCTTGCAGTGGTTTTCAAGCGGTTGTTTGTGTTTAGGTTATTATGTGTGAAATAAAAGTAAAAAAACCGGCCAAGAGCGTGTCAGACACGCCCACAAATAGGGTTTCGTAGTCAACGTTTAAATATCAGGTTTTTCAGCATTACAAACTTAATTTTGTCGCTGGTTTGTTAGCAGCAGTATCATGACCAACCGCAAATAGAAAAACTCAATTTTTTCTAAAACCTTTAAGGGTACGATATCCGTTATAGTTTTCATTGTAACTTCAGATTGTAAGCTATATTTCGTATTTATTTAAAAATTTAAGCGTTTATACTTTAGAAGTTACAGCTGGAACAAATTATGGGTCAAAAACGCCCTTTTTAAAAGCAAATATCTCGTGACAGAAACATTTTAGTGACTTTGTTTCAAAGAAACCTCACCTTAGTTTTAAAAGACCTATTCAACGATACCCTACTCAATATAACAGAAGAAAAAAAAAATTTTTGCCCCCCTTTCACTTGTATGGGAGGGGGTCCAAAAAACATTTAAAATATTTTTTTCTTAACATTTCTATATTTGGGTCAACACGATGTATCTTCTCACCAAATTTCATGTCGATAGCTCTAAAACTGACGAAGATATGAGGGCGCGGCATACAGACAGACAGACAGACAGACAGACAGACAGGCAGACAGACAGACAGACATGACGAAACTATAAGGGTTTCTAGTAGACTACGAAACCCTAACTAGAAGTCGGGCAAAATTTCAGATCATTTGTTGTCTTTAAGAAAAATAATAAAAAAAGAGACGTGTAATGAGTATTACACGTATTACATTAGAGACGCAAAAGCACAAGTCACTTGCACTGATACAAGCTTAAAGTATATAGGTAATAATAAATAAGCAAGCTATATAGTGCGCATGAGCCCCGCGGCGAACTGTCAAAGCGTAAGCAGTTGCTCCCTAGATACAGACGTCAAATGTCTGAGAAGTTATAGAGGTTCAGTAGTGCTGACACTGGCGTTTTGCTTCTGACAGACAGAGAGGTAGCGCCCAGACTACTGCCGACAGTTCTAACTTTTTAGGCGCACTCTATAGCTTGCTTATATAATAATATGTCGCAGTATGATGGCAGAATTAGGTTTTTGGCCAAAAACCTAGGTTTTTGGCCAAAAGCCGGCATATCGCAAAATCGTAGACTTCGTTCGGCCATCATCCTAAGATGATCCAGGTTTTTGGCCAAAAACCTAGGATTTTGGCCAAAAAACTAGGATTTTGGCCGAAATCCTAGATTTGTTTAGTATTATGGCTTTTTTTGCATTTCGGGGGAACTTCTTCTTCTTCGAGTGGTACACCAAGTCGCCCAACGACCCGATGGACCCTGGTGTTAGAGTTTTTAAACCGCCTACTGCAAGGGCTCTGACAAGGTTGTGTAACGGCCGCCGTCTAAGTGATCATAAAGAGCAATCGGGACCGACGGCTTAACGTGCCCGTGTAGTTCGGGCATACACCTCGAAAGGCAGGAGGTAGCATTGGACGTTCTGGAGGGTGGGAGGTAGCGTCAGACGCGCTGGAGGGCGTGGGTAGCGTCGGACTCTCTGGAGGATGTAAGATGACGGGCGTTGGATTTTCTGGGGGTCCGACGCTACCTCCTGGTCTCCAGGACGTCCAACGCTACCACAAATCCTCTAGAGCGTTCAGTGGCACGTCCTGCTCTTATGGTGTCTGATGCTTCCCCCTGCCCTTCAGGGAATCCGAGGCAATCCTGCTGTTCAGACTGTCTGATGTTACCCCCCGTCCTTCAGGGTGTCCATTTACGGTGTCCAAGTCTACCCTCAAAAGATCAGAGGGAGGTGCATAAAGTACCTCTTCACTCCTCGTTCCCCCGAACCACACGGGCACGGTAAGCCGTCGGTCTCGATTGCTCTCTATGATCACTTAGACGGCGGTCGTTACACAACCATGTTAGAGGCCTGCTACTTGCAGTAGGCGGTTGAAAATTCTGATACCAGGGTCCATCGGCTCGTTGGGCGACTTGGTGTACCACTCGAAGACGAAGAAGTTCCCCCGAAATCCAAAAAAGCCATAATACTAAACAAATCTAGGATTTCGGCCAAAATCCTAGTTTTTTCGCCAAAATCCTAGGGTTTTAGGGACGATGGTCGAAGGAAGTCTACGATTCTGCCATATGCCGGCTTTTGGCCAAAAACCTAGGTTTTTGGCCAAAAACCTAATTCTGCCATCGTACTGCGACATATATATACGGTTACATTTAATTAAGTACAAATCTCTCGAGGGTGTTATCTACTCAGAAAACTGAACATTTTTTTGTTAGAAACTTTTCTTCGAAATATGAAAAAAAATTGGACCTCCCATACTAATTGACACACTTTTTCAGCATTTTTGTATGGAAGGTCCAAAATTTTTTTTTATAATTCGAAGAAAAGTTTCAAACAAAAGTTGTTTAGTTTTGTGAGTAGATCACACCCTCAAGAGATTTGTACTTAATTAAATGTAACCCTATATACTCTAAGGATACAAGTTACTTGTACAGTTACAAGTTACTTGTATATTAACTTTTTGGTTACTTGTATAGTTACAAGTCACTTACACAGTTACAAACAAGTCACTTGCACAGTTACAAGTCACTAGCACAGTTACAAGTCACTGGCACAGTTACTAGTCGCATGCATAGTTACAAATCACATGCACAGTTACAAACAAGTCGCTTACATACTTACAAAGTTACAAGTCACTTGCACAGTTACAAGGCACTTACATAGTTACAAGTTACTTGCACAGTTACAAGTCACTGGCACAGTTACAAGTCACTGGCACAGTTACAAATCACTGGCACAGTTACAAGTCACTAGCATAGTTTCAAATCACTTGCACAATTTACAAGTCTCTTGCATACTAACAAGTCACAAGTTGCTACAAGTGACTTGTAACTATGCAAGTGCCTTGTATTGAAACTATGCAAGTGACTTATAACTGTGCAGGTGACTTGTAATTATGCAAGTGACTTGAAACTATGCAAGTGAATTATAACTGTGCAAGTGACTTGGAAGTAGCATGTAAGTGACTTGTAACTATGCATGGTTACAAGTCACATACATGCACGCACTTGCATAGTTACAAGTTACTTGTAACAACTTGTAACTATGCAAGTTAGTTGTAACAACATGTAACTATGCAAGTGTCTTGTATTGTAACTGTGCGAGTGACTTGTAACCATGCAAGTCACTAGTAATTATGCAAGTGACTTGTAACTAGCATGTAGGTGACTTATAACTGTGCATGTAACTTGTAACTATGCAAGTAACTTGTAAAGTAACAAGTCACTTGTAATCCCTAAAGGTCGAAATTTGTTGTAAATTAGAACTTTATATGGCAACGGCGGGTTCCGGCAGCTGTCCCGGGTGCCGGTTCCGGCAGCTGTTCCGGGTGCCGGTACCGGCAGCGGAGGCACAGCCCTCGTGAAATATTCAGGGAGATCCAAAATAATCTCCCTACGGATCTAAAGTGATTCACGGCCTTTCCTTAGTACTTTCCTAAACACCCTGTATGCCTACTGAAATTTTATAGATAATTTTTATTTTTGAAAGGATTTTTTTTATTTGAAAGTTGTTCTCATCCTAAGACTCCAGTATTTATATACAGTTCCTAGCAAAGCAGTTATTCCTTTGAACATTATAATAACGTTTATTTACTAAGTTTGTTCTTTGTCGCAGCGCACGTGGTTTTGGAGCGACTGAGCACCAATCCTTGTTCTTGGAGCCCGGAACAGATGAACACTACACTCAAGCGAAAGCGGCGCCGCATCACGTGACGTGGCACACTATGTTTGATTGTGATTAGATGCGTAATATATATTTTTAATTTTTGGTACATTACCTACCGCTCTAGTAACTGCCTATCCACATCTCGTGTCTATCAGCCAGAAGTGACCGAAACCGCTGTCCGGCCATCTATTTTAAGTAATATTTAAAATGACTGATTTGTTGTAAGTAAAATACAAAATGTTATTGTGATAATAAATAAGTCATTAGTATTCACGTGTTCCTGTTTTGTTCGATTGATACCGGACTGTCTGGACCAAAATCAAAGCTATCACACAAAAGTCGAAGCTATTGCAGATGGCAGCAGGCGCAACTGTGCCTAAATGACGTAACGAAAACTATTAAAAAGTAACTACCGTAACTACAGACAGCTTTTCGACCAATCACAGAAAACAGGCACAGTAGAGTGGCGTCATTAAGGTAGTCGCATCGTCGAATAATGCTGAAGGGGTCGCATACCTATACGCAGCCAGTGTGACCATATTAATTTGTTCTTATGATAGCTATCTCGGTTACAATTTACAATACAATCTACCAAAACATGTTAATGTTTTATTTTGATCTATTCAATAAGCTTCTTTACCTAGCTATCTAATATCTTAAAACCTTAAAATCTGCCAAAATCTGTAAACTTAGCTTTTAAATCTGCTACAGTTCTTCTATTAAAAAAAAGAAAACTGCTAAATATGGTCACACTAACCGCAGCGTCCGCATAGTGCTGATGACGTCATCAGAGTCGGCTAGGGAATTCGTCAAATTGCGGCTGTGCTGACAGATGTGCGAGGTTCCATAGAACTTCATACAAAGAATTCAAAATGCGGCGCGTGCCGTGCGGTGCGGCTGTACTGACAAATGTGCGTTCACCTTAACCCCAACCGAGTAAAACTAAAGCAGAGTCTCCAACCGAGGCCCTTCCTTGATTTCCAAACAAAACGGAAAACATTGATGTACTTTTCGGCGTAGTCAATCACATTTCTATATTGACGCCGCAATGTATATCGAAGTTAATGTTTTGTTTTGTCGGATGTTTTGAAAACATGTTCAAAATTACAAGGAGGTGACTCGCTTTCCTGCAGGCGTGTTTTCCAAACAAAACAGAAAAACGTGAAGAGGCTCGGCGTAAAGGCGTGATCCTCCTCGTGTTTTCGAATATGTTAATAAAACATCCGACAAAACAAAACAAAACACCGAACATCGATATATACATTGCGGCGGTAGTATAGAAATGTGAATAACCACGCCGCAATGCAGGTACATCAGTGTGTTCCGTTTTGTGTTTGACTGACAAGAGACTCTGACTTTTATAGACGCCGCCGCAGTGCATATTGTTGTTTTGTTTTGTTTTTGTTATTTCGCATGGGTCACTAATTATCACTATTTCAGCACTATTTTTTGGCTGAACAAAAATTACTTTTTGTTAAGTTTTCAAAAGTGAGGATTACAGCTTGAGGGACACGATTTTTTCGCTGATCTACTATCCGGAACGGGGCGGAAGGTGCTTTGCTCGAAGGTTAAGTAAAGTGAACTTCGCACACGGTCGGTCCGCACGTGCAATACGCGCCACGCAGCGGAGGCACAAAGTCTCCTCCTCCTCAGTGAGAGTGAACGCGCGGTTAAAATCGTTGCGACTAAAATTGTGATTTGTGCTAGTCTTTGACGATGAAACGAACATTCATCTATTCGGGAAAAACTGGCAACATACACCGTGAACGTCATCGCAGTTTGTTGTGGTCTCCCTTCATCTCGGTGTTGCCGGCGCGGATCTTTGGATGCGATTTTGGATCTTTTGGAGTGTTAACGAAACCTTCGAGCGTATAAAGACAAATTTTTTTTTCATGTTTCGACCTATGTTCCTTGGGGAAAGTTGTTCAGTTTCATTGACAGAACACACCCTTAACGGATCCGCCACTTATAAAATTGCACCCTATATGAACAATGTCCACAGTGTGTACGTATGTTATACTTATAATTTATTATAACGTTCCCGAACAAAGATCCCAAAAAAATGGCATAGGTACACATTGGGAAAATTGACCATATACATTGTATAACATACAAAAAAAATATACAAAGCTTGAAGGAACGCTGGGGAACGGGACGGAGATGCGTTGCTCGAAGAATTCGAAGATACAAAGTATCTGAGATTTTGTGATTTTGTCTCCAATTAATACCCGCCTTAAGTTTTGGATGTTTTCTTTTAGTGGTCGAGTGCCGGCAACTCTGAGTCAATTTCTCATTTATTTTTTGACTTTGGTGTTTCTCATGTGTTTCTGTTTTTCGTAACAAGTACATAAGTAGATCATTAAAATGCCGCAACAATGTATATTTGGCTGCCCTCTTGAAAGTGGTGAGTAATTGATTTCATTAAATATAGTAGTGGTAGCTTATAATTGGCTCATACTTGTTATGCTGTTTATTGTGTAAATTATGCTGTTAGCTCCCCGAAAACATTAAATAAAAAATAAAAATAAAATAAAATACCATTAAGGTATCATAAATACTTTAAGACTTTACCTGAAAAATATTATTTCACTATTATATTTTGAAAAGACTGTCCCGGGCATAGTTACAAGTGCAACATCAGTGTTTACTTACAATTTGACTTTATACCTACCTATTGAATTTTTTATGTATTTTAGGTGTACCACTGCACCGCTTTCCCACCATCAATAGACGTGAACAACTTAAGAAATGGGTTGATCTTGTGGGAGGAAAACTCGAATCACCCGCAGACTATGAACATTACAAAAGAGAAAGAGTGTGTGATAAACATTTCGTGGAACAAGACCACAATCGCAACAAACGTTTAGGTGCACTCGCTGTGCCAACACTGTATTTGTCAGGTAACTTTTATGTTAATAATTTTTGTCAAAAATTCTGCAGAGCTTATATATTTTATTTAATTTAATAATACCACATACGATAGCATTCCCAAAGAGGGTTCACATCAGGCAGGTGGCCAGTTGTACAGTCGGAGTCAAAAGACCATACCTAGGACCGCCTCAAATGGTTCAAAATATCTCTGAAACTACACTACTTTTGTAATTTGTTTCTTTTGTTTTCTATGCAGCTAGTTAAACTCTATTCACAACTGAAAAAATAATTTACAAAAGTAATGTAGTTTCAGAGATATTTTGAACCATTTGAGGCGGTCCTAGGTATGTTCTTTTGACCCTGACTGTACCTATGCCAAATCCTTTTGCAACATGATTTTGTGTTGAAACAAAACAAATGTTGCCCTGACCCCGAGTAATTATCCTGAAAAGTTTACTCTGACCATTCTTTTTATTACAAACAACAAATACAAGGTTAAACCCGATTGAGTTTGTCAACAACACAATACTTCACTTAACAACATGAACATAATTTTTAAAACATAAAATCAATGGATCTCCCGTCCCTTTCATGCCTGCATCAAATTAAATAAAATAAAACTAAAAAACAAACATACTAAATTGTTGCCATTCATAGCTAATGTTGCCATTTAATTTTGAAATTTCATGCAAAGTGGCGCCCTCAATATTTGTCTACTCTTTTTTCTGGACTGTATAAGTAGTTACAACAATTGTTTAGATGTCGACTGCGTGCAGACGCTACACCCGTGCATACCTACTGGTTTTGTTGTTAATGCTATACAGGGTGATTTATTTAATTTTATTAATGCAGGAAAAACATTAATAACTACCACGGAATGTTAGGAAAAGTACTGCGTTCCCTTAAACCACATGTTCTATAAATATAATAAAGTATGATCAATATAAAATAGTAGTTTATGCAACTGCCTAATAATGAGGGGCTTTAGGATGAGAGTGTCTGTTTATCACACGAGGCGCAGCCGAGTGTGATAATAGTTTGACACGAGCATTCTAAAGCCTAATTATTTGCAGTTGCATACACTATTTTATCTACACTCTACAAGAAAAACTATGAAAAATAATTCAAACCTCCGCACTGCACTATGGCGATTGCAAGCCTATTTACTGAACCACCAACTGAACGACTTTTATACTTAAGTAACTTTTTAACTAAACGTTAAAATGGTGGCTCATAAAAACTGAACAACTTTTAAAATTAAATAGCATTTATCGGTGAATTTTAATTCGAAAAATGATTTGAAGCAAAGATTTAATAATAAATAAGTCCTCATAATTTCAAGTGTCGTCTTGCCGCGGGTGACACTTGTTTTTTTTCATTCGACTTACTGATGGCCAGTGTCAAATTGGAACAGATTACAATTTGGTACGCGGGTCATTTCGTTTATTTTTTTTTCAAATACTAGAAATCGAGTTACTTTATGTAGCTGCCAGTAGTATGAAAGTTTTTTTTAAAGGCTGTATATTCGTAATGCAGTTCATTATGTTCGTACTTTCGATTCTGTAAAACGAATATTACGAACTGAGTGTAGATAAAATACAAAATATTTCCTGAAAAACTTAAATGTTCAATCCTATACACTCTCAGACTATGGGTTAGTTAATTTTTTTTGTACCTACCTACTTATGTAGAAGCATTTGTAATAAATAATGTACAGAATGATATTTGTAACAATTTCAAAGCAGCAAACCAGAAGCTGGTAGGTACAGCTTTTTTTAATTACTTTTTGTAATCCCAATCGGTTATACCTAATTCAAAATTCCCACAATTTCTTAGCAATACCAGCGAAGCCTCAACTTCAAGCAACTGTAACGACGAGTTCCACTGGGACTACTGATTCAACGCCGCCGTCACCAACAACACATCATGCAAAGATGGCGGTCGCTACCCAACCATGTCAGAGGCCTGCTATTTGCAGTAGGCGGTTGGAAAACTCTGAGACCAGGGTTCATCGGGTTGATGGCCGACTAGGTGTCCCACTTGAAGAAGAAAAAGATCGTGCAATACAAACACCTATTTGTAAAAATATTGTGGAAACATCGAAACATAACAGTAAAGGTAGGTACCTATCGTTTTATTTTTTAAATAATTGCATTTCTTAAAGGTTCTAACGAGGGATCGTTTTCGGTTAAGGGTTAAGCTACCAGTAGGTATACATTTTCAAGGTAGACTGAAAAGGGTTATGTAGGGTTATAGGTTTCGGTACCGGTAAAAAATAGCGCTGCCGCCACCTTTATTTAACCGGTCTAATGTCGATATGAAAAAATACATTGTGCTGTATTAAACGACGTTGCATGAACGTGAGAGATGTGCCCTTACAATAACGGTTTGGGTACCGTAAAATGCAACGGTACCGTTAATGGTGCATTAGTGAACAATTTTAGAACTGAACCCTTATGAAATCGTTACATTACCTTAACCATTTTAACCGGAATAATTTCGGTTATTTAATCCCTGATTCTAGCTCCTCAGTGGCTAGTAGTGCTTATTATGTCAGGGGCTGAAATCTGGCATATCATTTGGATGGTTTTGGTATTTTCGTATTCTGCTTAATGTATTAAGTATATGGCAATAGAATGACAACCGAGTGTCGTTCTTATGGCTCTTTCTTCGTGTCACTGGTCCTAAGATGGCGGATGGATTAAATTTTGTATTGCTAATATAGGGTAAAATTTTACTAGTGACCGATAGAAAACATTCAGAACAAGCTGGTGATAAGGAACAACTTTCCCCAAGGAACATATAGGCCAAATTTTTTTCGTATTTCCGCCTATAATCTTAGGGGAAAGTTGTTCCTTATCACTAGCCGGTTCTGAGTTTTCGCTATCGGTCACTAGTAAAATTTCACCCCATATTTGGCTACGGCTACAATGCTCATGGGCCGTCCTGATTATAATTAACCAGATGCGCCAAACAGTACACTTTTATCGTATTTTTTAGTTTTGAGTACTAGTAATATTGCGAATAAGTGATATGATGAGATAATAATACCGTTATAATTTGTGATCGATATTATAATTATATCAAACGTAAATATCCCGGACCAATATTATTATTATTTTACAGCTTTGAGTCATACAAGATGCGCAACAGAAACTCAAGCTAGACATGTTAATGATGGAAATGCATCGGCCAAAATATCAAAAAAAGTTAAAGGTATTGCGACTTTATCTTTTGATTTGTTTATTCGGATCTATTGCTACTATTCTCTATTTATTCTAACTATATTGATTTATTTAAATTTCATTACGAGTTATAATTCGGTATGCCGTTGTTTGACCAAAGGCCTAGGTTTAAAAAAAACCTACGTTATTTTTCTACATTCAGTGTAACATATCAATACATACTACGATCAATACAGAGTATGAAATGAAGTAGCTTTTTAAGTTTCCTGTCTGTCGTAGAAATCACTAAATCCTCCTAAACCATGCTACGGATTTTTATATTTTGATGCGTTTTTAAGAGGTGGGTGCCGGGATAATGCCTTTTCCTCGCGGAAAAATTTGAGTTGCAGCGGGTGAAAATCGAGTTGCAGTGGGCCGCTAGTGTGATTATAAAATTATGTATAAATTTACAGAAGACCTGGTTTGCATTAAAAGACGTGACCAAATCTACGGTGAAAGAAAACACTATCACACTGAGCACCCATACAGTAAACAAGCACCACCGTCGCTATCAGGTTAGTTCATGAACAGCACTTTCATAATCTCGAGAAATATATTATAGTGTAATAATTTATTTATGTACAAATATTTTAAGGACCTAGAACATAGAAACATTTTGTACAAACATATGAAAAATAAATTAGGTCTCATATATTAAGTGATACCACAGAATTACTACATAGCACTAGGTGACACACTTTTTGGTCATTATGTTTTGGAGGAATAATTTTTAAATTTTGGTAACCTCATATAACCCTCCAGTAGAACTCGGTTAAATATTAAGCAGATTAATAGTTATTGATTAAGCACAATTGGAACCTTATACGTATATAACCCTCCTATGAAACTTGAGTAAATAATTAGTAAGCAGTTTTGTTAATAAATAAGCACAGTTGGTTGACTTATTTTGGCTCTAAGTACTTATCTACTATTAGTATTAGTCTGTGGGCTTTATAACTACACCGCGGAGTGCACTAGGCCCAGGTGTAAGTAAGGAATAAAAGAACAATTTATCATTCTTACAGGTTCTCCAAATAGTTCTGAAGATCATAGAAGTGATTCTGATTCTAGTACATTGAATCAGAATACCGTTGGAGTTGCTAGTTTATTGGATCAGAATAACGATGGAGATGCTAGTTTATTGGATCAGAATAACGATGGAGATGCTAGTTTATTGGATCAGAATAACGATGGAGATGCTAGTTTATTGGATCAGAATAACGATGGAGATGCTATTTTATTGGATCAGAATAACGATGGAGATGCTAGTTTATTGGATCAGAATACCACCGGCGCTGATGACGATTTCGATGACCAAGATGAAAAGACTGCGTTTTCGTGGCAGAAGCCGGTCGAAGAGATTTGCGACGACGCCTATGCCCGAGACCCACCTGGTAATAAATTAATGCCCTTTTTAGATTTTTGAAGCTGAACCGAATTAAAACAAGTTGTATTCTTCTTCATACATTGAAACCAAAATCTGTATCATTTCCCTGTTGTTCGCATTAAACGAGAAAATGAAAAAATTTATAAAATAACATCATGAATCTGACTTCAGAATTTTATGTAGAACGTACCTAGTAGCCCCGTCAATATCGACATAAAAATAAATAAACATTGCAAACGCGCATGTAACTACGATTTTTTTATATGTTGTAAGGTCCCTTGAGAGTAGTTAATACCCAAGTTTGCAACACTGAAAACCTTGTGCTGCCTCCACGGTGCTCAATAAACTGCGAAATTTTGGCCCATATTTCAGTTTTTTATAAAAATCTACCATAACGAAGATTTTTTCAAGTACGTTTAATAAAACTTTATTAAAGATAACTAAATTTGCTACAATTTCAGGGAAACCTGAGCACACTATGTCTTTTGGTTGCAAAGATACAGCAAGTCAAAGATGGGCAATTCTTCCGCAGTGCTAAGAAAGCTGTGAAATTACAGAATTTCCGATGTAACAGCTCTTGTTACATTTTTTTTTTCAAAAATCATATTATGTTGTCCGACTTGCACTAAGCCAGTTTTTAGGGTTCCGTACCCAATAGGGTAAAAACGGGACCCTATTACTAAGACTTCGCTGTCTGTTCGTCCATCCGTCTGTCACCAGGCTGTATCTCAAGAATCGTGATAGCTACAGAGTTGAAATTTTCGCAGATGATGCATTTCAAAATCCGTTCAGTAGTTTTTTCGCGTGTATCTCATGAACCGTGATAGCAAGAGAGTTGAAATTTTCACAGGTGATGTATTTCCGTTGCCGCTATTACAAAAAATACTAAAAACCAGAATACAATAAATAGTAAGGGAGGCTCCCATACAAGAAACGTGTTTTTTTGTTGGTTTTTGTAAATAATGTTGCGGAGGCTGTTTCTCATGAACCGTGACAGTTAGATCTTTTAAATTTTCACAGATGATGTATGTTTATTGCCGCTATAACAACAAATACAAGTCGTACTCGCGCACAAAGGATTCCGTACCATCATTTATAAAAATGACAGAAATATCATATCTGTTGCCCGACTCGCACTTGACTAGTTTTTGGTATTTGTTGTAATAGTGGTAATAGACATACATCATCTGTGAAAATTTCAACCTTCTAACTATCACGGTTTACGAGAAACAGCCTTCGAAACATTATCCACAAAAACGAGCAAAAAATCACGATTCTTGTATGGGAGCCCCCCATAATATTTATTGTATTCTGGTTTTTAGTATTTGTTGTTATAGCAGCAATAGACATACATCGCCTGTAAAAATTTCAACTCTCTAGCTATCACGGTTCATGAGATACAAGGGCAAAAACTTCTGAACAAATTTTGATTTGACGTTGACATTGGCAGCACAGGGTTTTCAGTGTTGCAAACTTGGGTGTTAACTACTCTCAAGGGACCTAACAATATGTAACAAAATCGTAGTTACATGCGCGTTTGCAATGTTTGATGTCGATATATATCTGAATGCATATTAATTAGATGCCTAATTATTATAATAGATGCATTAACTACAGTTATATTTATTGACAAATTAAATACATTTTGTAATATGCCTTGATTGTTGACTGACCTGATAATGAAATATCCCATAAAGATTTAAAAAATACATATTTTTCATTTCAGATCAAGTTCCGTCTATGGACGTAGAAGTGAATTCATATTCGACAGAACAGGACCATGAAATGTTTCCTAAAGACAGTGGTAAATTTTGACACTTTTAATTATTTCCTCGACTATTTTATCACCTTTTTCATCATAATGTCTTTTGAGGGCTTATTTAATTTAGACATTTTGTACTCAATTCTTACGAGACGATGAATATCAAAGTAAAAAATGAATTAGAAGGAAATATGTGAAGGGAATCAAACCATAGCTTTTTTTTTAAATAACATGACTGGAATGGTCTATGATATCTACTTTCCAATTATCTTAACTTATTTAAGGGTGCCCATACGTAGCGATATCTTAGCTAGTGTTGTAGCCGTTCGACAGTTCAAAGTCGATAGATTCAGGCAAATTCCCATGCCAGGTAAAATAAAAATGCATAAGTGTTGTGTATTTCCTTTTTTTATCACCTTAATCATCGAGATTGATCGAGATATTTGAATTCTTTGTAGCTGTATATTATTTATTGTAATTTATTTTACAATAGTTTTTATGGAGAAGTAACACTGCCACAACATTACCGAATTTATACCTACGTCTTTGGGCACCTTAACGGAACGAACGTGACGCACTATCTTTAGTTAGAGATATTAGACGTTGGCTACTTTTTTAGATTGGGCGTTGACAGAGAAAAAGGAAGCTTTTAGAGAAGCGGCCGACATATATCACGACTATAAGTGCAACATATGCAGCAATGATATTTTATCAGGGTAAGTTGAGATTTAAAACTAAAATTTTATTGCAGTGTCTGAACTCTAATGCCAGTGACAATCAACTGTCATTCTACTATATCCACTTATGTAACGTTTGTAAGTGTTAGTTAAATATGTAGACTAGCTACAGATGCGACAGTCACTTGTCCCACTACCACAGATTACATATCCCACTACATTATTGTTCATCTCTTGGCGCTAGTGTCGCGCATTAACCATAGATGTTTATTAGGACCATAAGGAGATAGTAAATCCAAAAAGGTAGTATAATTTAGAGATGGGTCGAGGGCAAAAACGTTTACGGACAAATAGGGCATTTACGGGCAAATAGGGCAAAAACTAGTTTACGCCCGAATAAATGCCCAGTTGCAGGGCGGAAACAAATAATTTGTGATATTAATCTTAAAACGTATAAATATAGGAAGGGTGGAGCATATTTTATTCTTCAATGAAACCAGTCATTAAATATTGCATAAAGTAAAATTTTAATCAGGTTTTACGAATGTACGTTACTAATAACATCACGTAAAAAAATCAAGGCAGCCTTTTATCTTATGAAGACCAAAGTTTCGACACTTTCGACCCACGTGTTTTGGGAAAAATTGTTCAGTTTCTCGGGCACATACAATAAGTTCAAACGTATTAAACTTTTTAAGTACAAAATGAATTTGTAGTACGGCTTCTTAGCTTAGAGCTTGTATGAAGGTACGGTCCCATCCGGAAGAAAGCATGAAACTTGGCATGCACGTAGCTTTGACACGTATAATTAATAATTTCGGGGGGGACAGACTATCAAATGAATGTTTCCCCCCTCCCCCCCTTTTTGTGTCCCTAATTTCAGTTATTTTGCTTTCATTCAAAAACTGTTTAAGTTACATTAAAACTTCCAAAGAGTAAAATATTCTTTATTAAATTCTGCACTACAAATTGTCTTTAAAGCACGTAAATAGGACTTATAGTTTACAAATTATGCTTCTGTGAAATTCATCATTTTTTTTAAGCTGACCTCCAGCTCTAAATTAGCCATAAGTACCTTGTGACAGAATCTACATCTACACTAATTTAATAAAGAGGAAACCTGGGTTTGTTTTTTTGTATGTATGTAATCGATAAACTCCGAAACTACTGGACCGATTTCCAAAATTCTTTCGCCATTAGAAAGCTACAACATTCCTGAGTAACATAGGCTACTTTTTACCACGGGAAAATTCCTCATTTCCACGGGAAAACGGTTAACAGCAGGAAAAGCGGGAAATATAGCGGATATTACCCAAATTAGCAAAACCGTTTTACCGATCTCCGCGAATTTTGGCACTGATGTTACTAGCATACTAAAGACGGACATGGACTACTTTTTGTCAGCCCTCGAGGATCTGGAGTACCTGATGAAAACCACCAGCATCCCATCTAAACTATTAGAGATACGGTCATGGCTTCATAGAAAAATTTGTTCACCATGACAGGCCGCTTCTGCTGGCACATAGTAATCGAGGATCTGGAGTACCTGATGAAGACCACCAGCATCCCATCTAAACTATAAGAGATACGGTTATGGCTTCATAGAAAAAGTTGTTTACCATGACGGGCCGCCTATGCTGGCACATGGTCATCGAAGATCTGAAGAACCTGATGAAGACCACCAGCATCCCATCTAAACTATAAGAGATACGGTCATGACTTTAAAGAAAAAGTTGTTCACCATGACGGGCCGCTTCTGCTGGCACATGGTCATCGAGGATCTGGAGTAACTGATGAAGACCACCAGCATCCCATCTAAACTATAAGAGATACCGTCATGGCTTCATAGAAAAAGTTGTTCACCGTGGGCCGCTTCTGCTGGTACATGGTCATCGAGGATCTGGAGTACCTGACGTAGCCAACCAGCATTCCAAATAAACTGTCAGTGATACGGTAATGCTATCAAAGTAAAATTTATTGACGGGCCGCTTCTGCTGGCACATGGTCACGAGGGTCTGAAGTACGTGATGTAAACTATCACTATGAACAACTTTTCCTATGAAGGCATTTCCCTATTTGGTATGGTTTAGCGACAATTGAGAAATATGTTTTTGCGGTTGGTAATTTTATTTTTGCATATAAAATCAATGAGCTTGAGGGTTTAGCAGCTACAAACATAACTTTATAAAAATGTTTAGGCTCATGTAATGAAAATCATATATGGTTTTGTAATTCGGGTGAGTGTGGCTTCCAGCATGTGTTATTTTCTCATAAATATGTTCCAAGGTCAAGGAGAAAACAGCGTTTAAATGAAAAAGAATGTAGTTTTTTTCTGTTTCGCATAATATAATATATATCTATATATTATATTACGATATATATCTGTTGTGTATAAAGCTTAGTTATATTATAAGTAGAGTCATTAGTTTTAAATTAATTTAAGGCTACCCTCTCAAAATGTTGCTGTGCCCTAGCAGGGTGTCATTATACGGGTTTTATAGTGTTTTGCATATTGTGCGACATTGTATTACTTACATCTATGTATATTGACTTATGCAATAAACGATTGAAATTGAAATTGAAATATATTTTTGTATGGAAGGTACCAAAACCCGTCCCAGAAATAAATACTCCGTCCTTGGTTTACCCGAAAATGATACCAAAGTTAGCCTCTCATATATACTTCAGGAGTCAGAAGGCCTCATGTTCAGTTCGGAAAAAATAAACTTTGCCCCCCTCCCCCAACCCCCACAGGCGGGAATGAAGTGTAGTGTCTATGGATTTCCTTTGAAGACTACTTAACTAACAAACACCAATACCAAGTTTTATAGAATATTCTGTCACAAGGTACTTATGGCTAATTTAGAGCTGGAGGTCAGCTTAAAAAAAATTATGAATTTCGCAGAAGCATAACTTGTAAACTATAAGTCCTATTAACGTACTTTAAAGACAATTGTGGTGCAGAATTTAATGAAGAATATTTTACTATGTGGAAGTTTTAATGTAACTTAAACCGTTTTTGAATTAAAGCAAAATAACTGAAATTAGGGACACAACAAGGGGGGAGGGGGGGAAACATTCATTTGAAAGTCTGTCCCCGAAATTATTAATTATACGTACCCAAGCTACGTGCATGCCAAGTTTCATGCTTTCTTCCTAATGGGACTGTACTCATGACTAAGAAGCCGTACTATTGAATAACCTTACATTCATACGTTGATATTTTTTTAATAGCATAAAAAGACAGTTTTATAGCAATTAAATACAAATGTAATCCAAATTTATACAAACATTTAATATTTTTGTATTAAAAGTTTCTGCCCTGTCCCGGGGCATTTATCGGGCGTAAACGGACGTTTATACGGCACTTATAATTTATGCCTTAAATGCCCGGGCGGAAACCCATCTCTAAGTATAATTAATAGTGCTGTGCTGTCCATCGAAACATTTATCGCCATCGCATCGATTATTAGTGCTGTGCGGTCATTATCGATAAAACTGCGGCATTCTACTGTAGGGTATTAGTCATGGTCCTTAGCAAAAAAATACTGTTTTGCCGGCACAGTTGATGCCGCTTTGCTCAGTGATACTAGGGACCATTGTGAATGATTCCATCCGAGGAAATGAAAAATCCATCCACTGGATTTCAAGATGGCGGACCTTCGTTTTTTTGTATGGCACTAAAAAAATAATTCTTCTGGAGCCCATCGTGTGGGGTATCAAATGAGAGTGCTAGACGAGACAATTTCAAAAATATATCGTTTTAATACATTTCCATTGCCCTCTTAGAAAAAAATCAACTTACATTTTTAAAAGTAGTCAAAACATGCCAAGTTTGAGGTCCAGTAGGCACAAAATGGCTGACATATAGTTTCATAAAAGTATGCCAAATGATCCACCATATCCTTAACTCTAACGTGACGAAAGGAATTTTGAAAATAATAAGATTTAATGTATATTTTGTAATGGAAAGTAGATTATTGGGAACTGCAGTAGGTTAATAAGAACTGCTTATGCGCCTCCATAAATGTTGAAGATGCAATTCTCATCATGATTGCTTTTACACTTAAAGCTAGATTTTGATGTGCCGGATCATTTTGAATCTTCGAGCACGGTTGTGCCCCCGCCAAGTCGAGTAAAATGTGGCTTTGCCGTACCATATTTCTCTTAAAGCAGTTTCGGCCAAAGTTGAGACCCCTTTAACAAAATGTTGGATAAAATAGAAATATTTAATTTAGCAGATATAGAAGCTCTAAATGGAGTAAAATACTCAAGTAAATAATAGAAAAAGAAACAATAAAGTATGTGATTCTATGTAAATACAGAGGATTACCATTTTAAATTTACAGCGAAACAGCATTCATTGCAGTTTTAATTGTAGAATCAAGTTAGTGTTTAGTGTATAAATTAATATGAAATACAATGATTCTAAAGTTATTTCGTACCGACGACGTCGTGGATTGCACAACGGCGGCGGACGGACTTGGCTGTCTTTAACAAAATATATCTTGCAAGTAGTAAGTATATGATAATTTGTTTTTGCAATTATTTTGTTTCGGTCGCTCAAATATCTTTACATAAGGCTTTTTTGATCTCACTTCATTCATATACCTAGTAGGTACATGTAATCTAAAAGTGCTTTAGAAGTTTTGTGGTCCGTCGAATGAGTAACAGATTTAAGGGAATTGAATGATTTTTTGAAATATTGAATGTTTATTTAATGACTGTTTGGGTCCTTAACACACAGGTTTCAGATGTTATCCAAAATATCGTTATTTTGGGCGTCGAAATTGGCCTGAACTGTTCCGAGAAAAACAATTTTGTTTAATTTAATCATTTGTTGTAGGTACCTACACAAAAACAAATATAGGACAAATACAAAAATAAAAACGGTACACTAGGCACTACTTATTTCTAACATCAATTTTTCTTACAGGCCTACTAAACTGAGATAGCATTCATGAGTAGAGCAACATGGTACTTATGGCTTTTTATTCAACTTGGCGGGGGCACAACCGTACCCGCAGATTTAAAATGATCCGGCACATCAAAATCTAGCTTTAAGTGTAAAAGCAAACATAAGAAAAATTACATCTTAAATATTTATGAAGGCGCACAAGCAGTTCTTACTAACTTACTGCAGTTTCCAATGATCTACTTTCCATTGCAAAACATACATTAAATCTTATTATTTTCAAAATTCCTTTCGTCACGTTAGAGTTGAGGATATGGTGGATCATTTGGCATACTTTTATGAAACTATACGTCAGCCATTTTGTACCTACTGGACCTCAAACTTGGCATGTTTTTACTACTTTTAAAAATTTAACTTAGTTTTTTTCTAAGAGGGCAACTGAAATGTATTAAAACGATATATTTTTGAAATCGTCTCGTCTAGCCTTTTCATTTAATACCCCACACGTTGAACTCCAGAAGAATTATTTTTTTAGTGCCATACAAAAAAACGAAGGTCCGCCATCTTGAAATCCAGTGGATGGATTTTTCATTTCCTCGGATGGAATCATTCACAATGGTCCCTAGTATCACTGAGCAAAGCGGCATCAACTGAGCCGGCAAAACAGCTTTCGGGTGATATTTGACCGTACCCGCTTAGACTATATACTGTATTGATTTTGATTAAATTAATAAGAAATTGTGAATAAAACATCAGAAAATGGGATTAAATTGCCAGTTTATTAAATTTTCAAAATACATTTATTCAAAGTAGTTTACAAACTTACCACATTACCACTTACAACGAGTTTTATCGGAAATTTCCATTGCGATGTTTGATAAGAATTAATTCAACATACATGATAAAGTTATTTCGCCCTGGCATTTTAGGTAGATGTAGTAGCTTGTACAGTGTTCACAAAAATGGGCGAAGGTTGCACATGAATATTTGCTTTTCCCACAAATTAGGTGAGGTCAGAATCATCATCATTATCATAAGATCGGGTCTTGAAGTAATTATGGTCACTCAAAGCATTTTGATCTGAAAGGAAAACCCTTCATGTTAAATAAATAATTAAATGCAGCAAATTGTACACAAAAAATTGCTCTGCTCACTTATGCACACACAAAGAACCACGAGCAAACATATCCAAATGAAGAATCATCATATTTAGTTAATCACCCCGTAACCTAAAAAGATACAGCTTACCTACCACGTTTCAGGTCATGGTCCACTCCTCAGGTCCACGCATCCGAAGGTTTTGCGAAGGTAGAATCTCTTATCAACAACTCGAGAAATAAGTAATGCGCGAATAAATCCACTAAAGCAAAATTTAGATTATGTGAGGATGAATCAACTCAAGCATTCATTAATGCGAGGACTACTCATAAAATTCCGTAAATTTCACCGAAAATTTAATCAACAACAGACGCCACGTTAAAATTTTGAAAAGTCTTGTCATAGAAGTGTCCTTGTCACAGATGAATTGACTGACAATATTTTTTTTCATTCCAAATTTAAATTCTGCCGCCACAGTCAAATAAGCGATATTAGCGACGAGCGTCGAAATTTGGAACTACAACTGACACCCCCCTCTGTTAGCGGAATAGGAATGTAACAAAAGCATCCAACTAACGCCCTATCGAGACACAATACAAAAAGTTTCAAATAGAATTACTGCGAATGATGCTAAAATAGCGGAATTATTTATTAGCGGCCCAGTTATCTCAGTTATAAAAGTTGTTCAGTTTGATGGACAAGTAGCGGAAGCTCGTGTCGGAGGCCAAGACCCACTTCGGGTTCCTGAGCTACAAATCAAATCAATCAAAATCAAATCAAAAGCATTTATTTCTCAGTAGGAATTACAAGATTCACTTTAAGAAAGTCACATTCTAATTCAAAATTAAAAAAGGGAAAATTTGTAGTGCAAAATTTTCTCTTTTTTATGACAATTTGTGTTCCGTGTGTTTTTTTTCAGAATATTTTTGATGGGATTATAATTACTTGATGGCTTTTTCCAACTTACATATTATTATTTGACTAATATCGGTTCTGTACCGGTATTTATAGGTTCTTAACCATTCGGTGACTGGGCACCGGTACTAAATAAGTAGATAACGGTACCTCTAATACAGGTGCCACGTTGAAACCGGTACCGCTCAAGGACATAGGTACCGTTTCCCAAAAAAACTTGTAGGTACATGTGGCGGCGATGCGGCGAAGCAAAACTGTTGAAATTCTTGAAGTAATTAATATTTATTCAACAGAACCGTCTGCAGTACGATTACCTACGTTCATCCATCTTGACCGAATCCTCTCTCTTTCACATTCACACGTCTCTATCTTACTCTTTTACTCGTCCTCTACCACGGAGATTCTATTCTTACATACTGGTAAAGAAAGTTTAATATACAGGGTGTTAGGGACGGTGTAACGAAAACTTTGCAGGCGTGCTCAGACCATGAAACTGAACAACTTTTACTATGGAGCCAATGGTGGGAAACGAAAAAAAATTTCCGGCCTCCCATACATAGTCAGTCAGCTGATCGTAAATTTTGTATGGGAGGTCGGAAATTTTTTTTTCGTTTCCCACCATTGGCTCCATAGTAAAAGTTGTTCAGTTTGATGGTCTGAGCACGCCTGCAAAGTTTTCGTTACACCGTCCCTAACACCCCGTATGTGCAGGTTCCGCTACGTGTGCGTGCAGTGTGTGGACTTGGACCTGTGTGCAGCGTGCGAGTCGAGAGGGACACACGACCAACATTACGTGCTCAGAGTACCACATCTAAAACCCCATGTGAGTGCTTAGAACAAACTTCTTTCTAGGTATTACTAAGTGCTTCTACTATAGTTCGACAACTTCGAGCGCGATCTTCCTTCGAAGTACAGACGGTGGAAGGGGCAGGGAGCACGTCATTCTAATATAACGTGCGGCGCGTATGCACGTGTTAGATTTATATATATTTAGGAAGGCTATAAGCTATATAGGAAAGCTAATATGTTATGTATAAGTAATGTAAAAGCTATAAGCTACTTGTGTGAGTATAAGCTTTGGAATATATCTTTGAGTTATTATTTGAATGTCAGGATAGAATTATTAAATGTGTTTATATTATGTAAATTATTTATTGGGAAGGTAGTCTAACAATTAAAAGCAGACAAAATAAGAACATACTGATTTTATTAAATCATATGTCAACCACATCTAACATATGAATCTACCAATATGTTCACCAGGTTCAGCTATATGCTACCAGGGAGAAGAACCCGGCTAAGAAACTCCTCTGGCACTTATTCTTTTCAAATGTACAATGTATAATACAATATAACAATGTTTAGCACAAAATAGCTAAAGCCTAACTATACAAACTAGATTATCAACAATTAAATGGACATTAATTAGCTTGCAGCGATAATTATGTACAATATAATAAAATATAACCATATTTAACACAGAAAAGCTAAAGACTAATTATACAAACTAGCTTCAGCAATTAAATGGACGTTAATTAGCTTTCAGCAATAATTATGTACAATATAATAAAATATTTAACACAGAAAAGCTAAAGACTAATCATACAAACTAGTAACAGCAAATAATAAGATACAAATTAGCATAAGCAGTTAAATATTTGCAAGTCAGCTGAAGACTAGTCAATAGAAACTACTTTCAACAAATAATTAGATATTAATTAGCTTTAGCAATTAAAATTCTACAAAAATAGCTGAAAGCCAGTTACAGAAACTAGTTTCAGCCAATAATTGGACATAAATTACCGTTATCAATTATTTAGTTACAAAATAGCTGAAAACTAATTATAGAAAATAGTTTCAGCAAATAAATGGACATAGTGACAGCATAGTATAAATTATAGAAAAGTACTTAACTTTGCACTCCCGAAACTCCAACACAAAACTGAGCATTAATTGAAAAACGGTGCATTTATATTATCGTCAACCATTTGCCACCACGATTCGTCACTGTCTAAAACAACCAATCGAAGCAGGTTTTATCACGTCATCAGCAACGAATCAGATGGGGCCAAATAGTATTATCACGTCATGGGCGACGAATCAGAATGCACCGTGATCAACTATCAAACGGAAATTATCACAATATTATAAAACTAATTCTTAGCTACATGTAAATTTCACAATTATGACATATTAATCATTATACGAATTATCAATAGCTATTTACATTTTACTATTTGGATTTAATACAATTTTCTATGAATAACATGTGAACACGCGGCATTGTAAAATATTCCACCGGAAGCTATCTTACATCTATTTCTAATCTATCTTAATACACGTTACTTACAATTCATTATTTTATATATGATTTATCAACACCTTTCCATATTTTACAACTCAAGTTTCATACAATAATTCATGACAAACATTGTAGTAAACAAACACGTTGTACCTAAAGATCTTATCACAACTTAATTATTAAAACAATGAGCAAGTATCAAACTATCAATGATATTCATCATTGTAAATATAAACACTATTTATCATATCCTAACTATATCATAATATTGTTATTTAACACCATAATATATCGTTACAATTTCATTGAGTGACCAAACTTGACCCAAGATCATTGCGATACTTAATTATTGAAAACAGCTACTAATCAGCCATCTTATAATGACATACGTCATTTTAATTATATTTACTAATTATCACATACATATACCCTATGCTATCACACGCGTGTCCTTTCTCCGCTACACCTTCCGCTATCCGCTGCTGACATCTTGGATACCTCGCTCCTCCACCGTCTGCCACCCCTAGAGAAGGTCTACCTATTGTAGTAGGCATCTTAAATAGCTGTGTAGTGTAACTACTACCGTCTTATCTTACTTATCTATCATATTTAATATCATAGATAGAAGAACCAGGAACAGCACAAGAAACATTATTTTCGAATTAACTTATACAGAGTGCAACGGAAAGTCCTTCGAATGCTGTTGTTAGGGGTGCATCCAGCCATACCACAAAACTGAAAAACTTTGCCCTTTCCCTTACACCGTGTGTACTAAAATATGAAAATACTTTGACCACTGATAGCCTATTGACACACAATTTAGACGTATTTCAGCCTACGGAATCCCGGCAGTTACTATTTCAACTTTCAGTATTGATTATAATTACTTAATGGCGTTTGTTTGTACCCGTGAGCTACCGTCTAGCTTAGAATAGCATCACCCGATTTCTTTCCCGCAGCTGTCATATTAGGCCACTAAGAGAGTTATGCCGTGTGATGCCGGCCTAGAATAGCATCACCCCAATTCTACCCGTGGGTGTCGTAAAAAGCGACTAAGGGACTATTATCCAGGGAATGGGCAGCAGCGTTCCCTGTGAATTAAACATCTTGAACTGCGCTCGCCAATCCGCCTGCCAAGCGTGGTGAGTATGGCAATACCCCCCAATACGGGGGAGGCCCATGTCCAGCAGTGGACTGTTGTGGCTGTAAAGGTAAGAGAGTTGAGGGTCCTGAAACATTTATCAGACGTAGTAATAGCTAGCGACCGTTTCTTACTATCTTGCAAGAGAAAATGTGTGTAAGAATGTTTGTAACTTTCAATATTGATTGTTATGGTTGTAGAGCGAGGTTTCAGCAGTGCTGCACACGATCCGCCGCGCGCTCGCTATGGACGCCATCGTCGACATATCCACACTTACATCACCGTGAGTATAATATTAATTAAATTACCTATTAGCGGCCCGTTAGCGGTTTTACCCGCTGCGGCTCATTTTCCCGAAAAAGGCATCAATGATTTTCGCAAATTTGCAAAATGGCGCAGAAATCGTAGACATTTTTAAGCATTTTAAGCATGAGTCCAGATATCTTCTATCCTTGTCTGAAGCTATTTATTGGAAAGTGACAGTATTTTTAGAAAGCCAATTTAGTCAGTAACGAGGAATCGAGTGTAGTGTAGACTGTAGTGAAATTAAAAACTTAACCTCAAGCATGAGCCACCGCACACCATATACAAAACAGTTTCAAGACAGATCAGGGATGTGCTGTTGTTATGAATTAGTCCCAAGTGGAAACTATTTCAAAAAACAATTAAAACTTAGGTATAAACTTTGTGAAAATCTTGCAAAATTTTTCTTGTAAAGATGGCGAAAGTCCCAGGTTCCAACCCTGTCTAATGTGGAAAAGTCTGCAAGTTTTCCAAAAGGAACTTTTTGTCGGCATTTGAGGGTCTCATTTCCACATTTTGCATTTTTCCAGTGACGTCGAGGAAGTGAAAAAAGAACTTGAAGATCCGATTGCAAAAGAACATGACATGACATCTGAATGTAATATTAACGAACAGCAAGTAAATCAAAGTATTCCTGGAAATGAACCGCTAGATTCTTCATTAATTACATATGATTCTCAGAAAAGTACCATAGACCATTTCGACATTGATTCCGAAAACGCAACCTTAGATATACAATCACAAGGCAGCCCTCGTTTACAAGATCTGATAGAATCAAATCCCGACGAGATTAAAATAAATATGAATCAAAGTAGTCCGAAACCAGTGATAAAATCGGAATTTCCGCACGCTATTCAGGACGCAAAAAGAAAATTAATGGAAGAAATTACAGAAAACGAAATTACGAAAGTAGTTGACGCATCAAATCCCAGTATTGGACATATGCAATCACAATACAGCCCTGGTTTACAATTTGAACCGTTAGAATCAAATCCCGACGAGATTGAAATAAATATGAATCAAAATAGTCCGAAACCAGTGAAAAAATTGGAATTTCCGCACGCTATTCAAGACGCAAAAAGAAAATTAATGGAAGAAATTACAGAAAATGGACTATCTCCAGACAAAGACTGTCTTGAAGAATATTCTCCTAAAAATCGGAAAACTATAAGGCACAGTAATTCTTTACATACTGTCACTGATCTGCAACCAAGGATGCCTATATCCAGCCGTTTTGAGAAGAATTGCTCAACAACAAAGGCGTCAACAGAGGATATGGTTTTACCCCTTGTGGATATAACTACAAAAGAAGGTATAAAATTGCTATTATGTTATCTATACAGTATAGCACTAATTGATTGAAATTTGTTGAAATGTAGTATGTATCAAGCCGTGTCTCTTGCTCGCGTGTTTTCCGAACAAAAAGTAAAACATTGATGTACATTGCGGCGTTGTCATTCACATTTCTATATTGACGCCGCAATTCACCTATATCGAATTTAGGTGTTGATAATCTAGATGTGAAAACGCATCACATTACCTCAAATGACATACATTATTACTGGTTATCTGTATTATAACATCGTAATGGTTATCGTCATTTTATAGTTATTGTCTCAGCCATCATTATCGTTGTCGTAATGGTCATCGTCGTCACCATCTTCATAGTCATCCATCATAGTCATCATCATCATAGTTATCGTTTCATCGTAATAATCATCTTTGTTATCATAGTGACGATTTTACTGATGATAATGATGATGACTACCTACCACGATGATGACGGCTACGACTATAATAATGATGACGATGTCCAGGAATAAATATCATTACCGAAATAATTTCGGTTAAAACGGTTAAGGGTATGATGTCATACCGAAATGCAACGACATAAAAAGGTACCGAAACAAAAAAATTACCGCCCCTTAAACGGTACCGCAATTTTTACGGTACCTTAACCGCTATCATAAGGGTTTTGCAAGTACATTTTGGTTTTGAAATTAAACTCAAGGTTTAGTAATTATACCGGTTAAATAAAATTAATAGCGTAATTTTAACCATTACCTTAACCATTAATCATCATAACTATTTTCCGTCTATCTTTAAAACATATACCGGTACCGTTATTATACCGCTAGATTAACCCTGTATCATCATCTTCCTGCCCTTATCCCAATTACTTGGGGTCGGCGCAACACGTTTTGTTGAACACAAAATCGTGTTGCAAAGGATTTGGCTCAATTTTACGACCGGCCTTCTACCAGACGTCAACCCTCCTACCAGACGTCAACCCTCCTTGGGAATGCTTTTGTGGTGGATTAACCGCCACCATACGGTTGGCCCTGGCTGTTTTTGTCGGGTTTATCCCTCGGTCGCCTCTTACGACCCCCACGGGAAGAGAGGGGGTGGTGCTATTCTACTCTGCCGGCACCACACGGCCTAGATTAACCCTGTATCTTAACTTCAAACGATGCCTGATGATGATGACGCTGATGATGATAATGACCACGAAGATGATGACTGTTACAATAACTGTGAATGATTGTGATGTTGACGACACAAAATAGAGAGTTTACAGAAGGTTCACTTGACCCTATTCAGGATTTTTGCGATTTTCAGTTGTTACATAGCAAGGTTGCTAATGTCAAAAATCTCAATGACACAAAAATCTGATACAAGAACGTCATTTGATTCTGAGCAATGTACAATGTTTGTTTTACATTTCAATTTATTTATTTACAATGTTTGTTCTACGTTTCAGCGCACGTGGTTTTGGAGCGGCTGAGCATAGACCCTTCTTCTGAGCTGATCAACTCTACACCCAAGCGAAAACGGCACCGCGTCACGTGATTTACCACACTACTGTTTAAATGTGATGATATATGTTTTGTGTTCAACAAAACGTGTTGCGCCGACCCCAAGTAATTGGGATAAGGGCGCAGGAAGATGATGATGATGATATGTTTTGCCTTCTTTGGCCATATACAGAGTGGAACCCAGTATGAGTTTTCAAAACTAATACTCGAAGGCATCCCTGGCAAAAGAGCACAAGGCCGACCCAAGAGGAAGTGCATAGATGACATCCGAGATTGGACCGGACTTCGGTACTACCAGCTGAAAAGGGCGGCGCAAGACCACGAGGGTTTCTAAATTCTGTCCTCCGAACTTCAATTTGAAGATGGCACCCCGTGATGATGGTGATGTTTTACCTTATGGTGCCGGCGTAGAATAGCATCACCCATATCTTTCTCGTGGGTTTCGTAAGAAGCGACTAAGGGATTTGAGAGTTGATGTGTATTGCAATTTTAGGCGGCAGGCTGACAACCTGTCACTACTGTGGCACACAGTATTCTGAATGACTCTCAAACTTTTGTAAGACGTGGTGTAAATAGCTGTTTTTTTCAGCCGTATACGCTCTGCCTACCCCGCAAGGTATACATGGTGTCAGGAAAAGTAGTACGTTCCTTCAAACCACACGTTCCATAAAGTACGGTCGTTCGAATAGGCCATATTTGACAGCTGTCAAACCAATACTATCAACAAAAGACATGTCATATACCGGGAGTATCAGAAAGGGTAGGTATAACAAGCCGAAAGGAGGTCAAGCTACTCATGAAACTGAACAACTTTCCCTATGGAACATGGGTCGAAATATGAAAAAAAAATTTGGACATCCCATAGTAAATCGATCAGCTGATCGGCAATTTTGTATGGGAGGCCTATTTTTTTTTTACATTTCGACTCATGTTCCATGGGGAAAGTTGTTCAGTTTCATGAGTAGCTTGACCTCCTTTCGGCTTGTTATACCCTTTCTGTAACTCCCTGTAGAGTGCGCATTAGGCCCTGCGGCGTACTGTCAAAGCGTAAGCAGTTATCGTACCTAATCAGTTATCTGAACGCCGGTATCGTAAATTATGTTTTATTTAAAATATTGTAAATATATTTAATAATATATTATTAATTTAAACATGGTCAAGACACTTTGTTATACCTACAGAATTCGTGGTTAGAAAAAAACGTACTACTCTTCCGGTCTTTTCCCTTATACAAAGCGTGCTATATGTATGTATGGATATAGTTTTTGGATTTTGTACAGTATCTAGTACTTACCAATATCCCGTACGTATCAACTAGCAGTATTGTGCAATATAAGATTAACAGTAGCAATCATAATCCGCTACTTGACTGACTGGTCAAATGACCTACTTTTTAAGACGACCAAAAACGATATTTTTTGTATGAAATTATTGAAATAAGACGTAATTTAGTATTTTTTATGGAGTCAAAACAATCAGTTTTAAATATTTTTTGTGTTAAATAATTCTAACTAATTATATTTTGTAAAACTATGAATGAAGTCAGCAGTATTTTTGCACAATAGGGCATACAGTTTTTCTATTTTATGTACGACCCAGTCAAGTAGTAAGTAGAATAATAGTTGTAAGTAGAATAATAATAACTAGTAGTTGTAAGTAGAATAATAATCTACTGATGTGATGTGTGTGATATTAAAATTAGTATTTTTACCTTACATTTCTTGTTTTGATTGATCTACTCAAGGTATTCATGAAACTGAACAACTTTCCCTATGGAATATTATGGGTAGAAATATGAAAAAAAAAAATTTGGACCTCATCGTAAATCAATCAGCTGATCGGCAACTTTGTATGGGAGGTCCAATTTTTTTCATATTTCGACCCATTTTCTATAGAGAAAGTTGTTCAGTTTCATGATTACCACGACCTCCTTTCGGCTTTTTACACCCTTTCTGTTATTCCGTGTATACCCGTATAACTTATGGTATAATTAAGTAGCCATCTGAGAAACATACAATTGTAGCATTGTTTATTGTTCAGCATGATAAAATATCTAAATCTAATAAAATTATAACTCAACAAAGCCTAATTATTAAAAAAACAAGAACCCGACGACGGCAATTTTAAAGTGACTGTATTAGTAAGTATTTTTTGTGCAGTGTGACCCGCATTGACCCTTGTTATTTATATTTATGAATGAACCTGGCTTCAAAAAGACAAACAATAATGTTACCATTTCGGATCCCTTTCGTCTATGAACCAGGTTATACAAACGATAAGCCAATCGATAGTATTGCTGCATTTTGAACTATCGATAGCTTTTCGATAGTCTATCTTAGCGTGAAATATCGATAGTCGTCTACTATCGAGCGGCAACTCTAAAAACTATCGATAGATTGGCAAGGCGAGTCCCTACAATGTACAACATAGTATTGTACAGCATAATATTGGCCGTCAGAGGAATGTACGACGTGATGGAGCACGACATGGTGGATGGAATCAAAACAATGTCGCCATCCATCACCCCGTACCGAAAGTGCACAGGGGTGGATTGCACGACATGATGGTTGGAGACATCACGTGTTGTGGTAGAATAGTGATGTGACTGGATCGATAATATTTTATGCATTTCTAACTTAATCGATATTGTTTTTATATTTAATATATTCTTTAGTAAGCTTGGTCGCTCACTTCGTTCGCTCCAGGGGGTCACTGTTCTAACCTAACCTAACCTACTGTGTCGGATTTGTGTTAAGTATGTTTTTTTTACTGCGGGGGGCTGCGCCCCAAACCCCTTGGGGGCTTTGCCCCCCCCGTCCCCCCTCCGTGGGTTGCATTGCATGTCAGGTTCCAATAATAAATCGATAACTCGATCAAAGTCACATCACTACATCCGCTGTGACGTCATTTGTTTTGATTCCATTTCCACCCCTGTACATTATTGGTCCGGGCCCGTATTTCAAGACCATCCATCCATCACGTTGTACAATGATCTGCTGTACAATACGCTGCCGTGCCTTAACCTGCTGTACATTGAGTATGTCGTGCATTGTGGTTCCCCGGCAAGGCAACACTAGATAACACTGACAGCCACTGGATTCTTTGGCGGGAATTTGAATCAAGAGGGTGAAAATTTTTCAAAGAAAATTTTAAAATTGCTTTTTGCAGAATAAATTGATAATTTCTTAGTAAATTTAATTACTAGTAACTTATATTCTAATAGTGCAATAAAAAAGCAACACAGCTTTGCTGCCCAGCCATGGGTCGCAAAGGCAAACGTAAAAAGGGAAACGATGGCGGAGAGGTAAGCGAAGGAGAGGACCCCGCTATGAGCGATGATGCGGGCGACGACGATGTAGACAAATACAAGCCATACAAAACTGAAAACTACATTCGTCAGTATCCGGAGGATGGCGGTGAGTTTGAATATATAGTAATTTACGAGAGCGCGGACGACAAGACGCCGATAGGTGAGAGAGACTTGATGGGCTTGGGAAGCGCATTGAAGCTTAGTAACAAAGGTATCAAGCAATTGAAAAGAATCAATCGTTACAAAATAGCGGTTATATTTGAGCGACCAGGGTTAGCAAATGCAGCTCTTAATAATCTCAAGTCTCAAAAAGAGCTAAAGTTGAGGGCGACTATTCCAGCAAGATTAACGGAAGTGACAGGGTAATAACAAACGTTCCAACATACATGAGCAACAAAAATATATGATGGAATTTCTAGTTGCAGAAATGTTGTATCTGTACGCCGATTCATGCGACGTTCCAAAGACGACGAAGGTAACTCCTGCTTGGTACCAACACAAGCGGTATCGATAACTTTCGCTAGTGCAGTACTTCCTGATTATGTGGATATTAACAGCTGGTATTTCGAAGTAAGGCCATACACGCCTCCTGTGAGCCAATGCCTGCGATGCTTGCGCTTTGGGCACATTGGTAAATTCTGTAAAAACGCCCAGAGGTGCTCAATCTGCGGTGATTCCCACAATTATAAAGATTGCGTAAAACGGCCAGAAGAAGCAGTCTGTGTTCACTGCAAAGGAAAACATGTTGCAATTGCCAAATCATGCCCAGTGAAAATTCAAAAGCAGAGGAGATAAAAGTTCAGATGCGCAGGGCCTCGTATTCTGAAGTTTTTAATAACAAAACTTCCCCACTAAAAAGTAAAGTAGACCCAGTTCAACAATTGTTTAAATCGGAACAATTCATGAATCTTCTGATTTCTTCAATTATAAAAATTATTTCTGCTAGTAAAGATGCTGAAAATCCCATCCCAATCTCTACTCAAAGTATAAAAAGCGCTTTACTTGATTCATTCAGTATCAATAAAACCACAGACTATAAAACTAAGTAATTTCTAATTTATGGATCAGTTAAATATTGTTCAATGGAATGCTCAAAGTTTGTCTAGTAATTTACATGCTTTTACTTATTTTTTATATAATAATAATATTCATGTAGCACTTATTTCTGAAACCTGGTTAAAACCAGTGAAAAAAATTAAAATTAAAGGTTTTAACATCGAAAGATTAGATATAGGTACTAAACACAATGGTGTTGCTATATTAATACAAAATAATTTGCGTTACAATTTGTTAAACACACATTCTGATAACTCATTACAAAATTTGGCAGTTCAGTTACATTTCAACAATGAAATTATTACAATAATTAGTTTCTATAGTCCCACGTTGGCTTCTCCTTCCAACTTTACTTATTCCCGTCTTGATAGTTTGATTAAATCTGTACCGGGGCCTCTTATTATGGCTGGGGATTTCAATGCACACAGTACTTCGTGGGGTTGCACGTCAACTGATGCGCGTGGTATAATTTTGCAAGATGTGATTGATGATAATAATTTATGCCTCCTTAATGACGGCCAAGCAACTACTGTGGGTTCACATGTGTGGAAACCAAATGCATTGGATCTTACTCTCGTTTCTTCCTCATTATCATTACGTTGTAGCTGGTCAGTTCATGATGATCCAATGGGGAGTTATCATCTTCCCACTGTTACTAGTATCCTTGGTTCTGTAAATAGAATTAACAATTCCAATTTAAATCAAGGAAATTACATCCGTCCAAATTTTTCAAATGTCGATTGGAAAAATATCAAGAAATAGTTAGTGACAAATTAACTACTTTTAACTTTGACTTTGAACGACCCCAGGAATCCTATTCTAATCTCTGCTCTTTACTACTAAATTGTGCATTTGAGGCTAATCCCACAACCAGAAATAATTCAGTGCAGCCAAATTTAACACGTAGGAAAAGACCATGTTTGCCTTGGTGGAATAATGCCTGCACTTTAGCAGTAAATAATTCTAAAGCTGCTTACATTCAATTTAAAAATGACCCAACATTAGAAAATTATATCTATTTTAAAAACAACAAGCTATTAAAAACTTACCATTAAAAGGAAAGAGAAGCTTCATGGATGGCTTTGTGTGAAACATTTAACCGGCAAACACCTCTGTCTGTAATATGGAAAACAATGCGCATGTTTAATAAATCTTTTTCTGAATGTAATGTGATACGATCTTCTAACACAGATTGGATACCAGCATTTTTAAATAAGTACACAACCGTTTCTCCAAATATTGTCACTACTACTGTTAACTCTCCAGTCACTGGTGGTAATGATTATTTAATTACACCTTTTACTTTAGGTAAATGAATTTATTAGTGCACTTAACTCTAGAAGAGATACTGTTTTTGGTTTAGATCATATTCCATATAAGTTATTACAAAATCTTTCATTGTCATGTAAAAAAATGATTTTGGACATATTTAACTTTCTTTGGTCTAATGACATAATTCCCACTGAATGGAAGGTTGATTGTTTAATTCCAGTTTTGAAACCTGGTAAAGATGCGGATAATTGTAATTCTTATCGACCTATAGCATTAACATCCTGTATAGGTAAAGTTTTTGAACAAATACTAAAACAAAGACTGGAATTTTTTATTGAATCTAATAAGTTATTACCTCCAAATCAGTTTGGTTTTAGACGTGGTCACTCTGCAATCGAAAGTTTGAATAATCTCTTTCTTGACATTCATCATTCCTTCTCATTTAATAAATTTGTTGTTTGTGTCTTCTTTGATATTGTTGGAGCCTTCAATAATGTTAATCACCATGTGCTTGCTGCGGAGTTACAGTTGTTAGGTTTACCTGGAAAATTAATTAGTTGGATATTCAACTTTTTAAATGGTAGGCAAGTATATGTCAAGTTTAAAAATAATTTATATGGACCACAATCGTCATATTTAGGTGTTTGTCAAGGTGGAATTTTAAGTCCTTTGCTGTTCATCTTGTATATTAATAAATTAAATAGTATACTGGGTACCGAAGTAAGAAATTTACAATTTGCTGATGATTTAGCTATATATTGTATTGGGTCTAACATGCAAGCAACAGAAATCAAATTAAATTTAGCATTAGAAAGATTAAAAACATACTTTGATTATTTACATTTAAGTGTTAGTCTAGAGAAAACTAAAGTTGTGATCTTTAGTAGATCTAGACTTTTAATATCTCATATATATTATGATGGTAGCTTATTGCCAGTAGAAGATGAAGCAAAATTTCTTGGAGTAATTTTTACTAGAAATTTATCATGGAATAAGCATGTAAGTTATGTGTCAGATAGAGCTTCTAGAGCTTTTAATATTCTTAAATCCTCGCTAGAACATCATGGGGGCTGATCCTAAAGTTTTACTTATGTTATATAAGTCTGTGGTACGTTCCCACTTTGAATATAGTTTTCTTTGTTATGCTTCCAATCCTATTTTGGTTAAAAAGTTAGAAACTATACAGAATAAAAATTTACGTTTAATAACAGGTGCAATGAAAACAACACCTATTGTCTCTATGCAAGTTGAATGCAATATACCTCCATTGATGTTAAGATTTAAATATCTCAAATTTAGATTTCTACTGAAATTATTTTCCTTTACTCACCATTCCTTATTAGAGAAAATCGCTGAAAATCAAACTTTGGCCTCTGCATCTACTTCAATTAAATTCCCCTTTATTCTGCTTGATTATTCTGAAATAAAAGTTTATAATGAAAGGCATAACATTCACAAATCTGACAAGTTGGCATGTTACGAAGGAGCTTTTGAAAGCAAATTTTGCAATATGAATATAGTTATAGATAACTCCATTAGAACTAGAGAAGAGCTATATGAGAAACTATCATTATGGCCACAATACCAGCATATTTACACTGATGGCTCGAAAACTGATACTGGTGTCTCTCTTGCATACTATCACAGTGCCTTGAAGACAGGAAATGGATATAAACTACCAAAACCTGCAGTATATTTACGGCAGAAGCTGCAGCAATTCTAGCCGCTTTAGAATATATAAACAATTTAAATCACTCTTTCCTAAATGGCTTATTATTAGTGACAGTATGTCAGTTTTATCAGCTTTAAAGAATAACACTCTGAGTACAAATTATATTATTTATAAAATTAAACAGCTGTGGCAAACACTATACAACGCCAATGTTTCAATTGAATTTTTATGGTCTCCAGCACATAAAGGTGTGTCAGGTAATGAAACAGCTGATTACCTTGCCAGAACAATAAACAATAGCTTAATTGGACAACCCAGAAGAATGTCAGTTCCATGGAGAGATTTAATCCCATTGATTCAAGAGGAAATTAGACAAAGCTGGATAAATCAACATCAAATTATAATACAAGAAAAAGGTGCATGGTATGCTGCAATCAATAAGAATCTTGGAGAGAAACCCTGGTTCGCTAAGAATAATACCTTTATAAAAAGAAGATTCTTCACACAAATATGCAGGTTACGATTTGGTCATTGTAAATTTAAAGCCCATCTACACCGCATGAAAATTATTAACTCACCTTTATGTACAGATTGCTCTCTAAATGAAAATCAAACGCTGGAACATATATTTTTCAACTGTCCCGCTTTAAATATTAACCGAATTTTATTAATTGACAAGCTGCAAGATATTTACAAAGACAGTATCCCGCCATCGCTTCAAGAACTTCTATCGAACCCTGCCACTTTTAATCCAATATTTGACTTTATTAACTCCACGGTTGGAGAGCTTTGACATGGATTTAACCCGGACATGGAATTTTATGAACCTGAAAATTACACAAGAATATATAGAAGAAATGGCATTTTTGCCTTGTTTTTATTGGAAATAAGAAATGAACTATAGAAGAATTGGCATTTAATGCCTTATTTTTGAAAAGATAACAGAAAGAACTAATAAAAGACTAGGCTGTATGGCTAGTACCATTGCCTATCCTGATGGATGAATTTTTAAAACAACAACAACTGACAGCCACTGACAGCTTTCGATGAACGTTCGTTTCATCGCAAGTCTGCATCCCAATAAAGGCCGGCACACATAAGTTCAGTAGCGACGATTTTTACTTTTGTTTAGGGTGTTTAGGCTACATTGTTGCCAGATTAAGAGGAATCCCCTCAAATATGGGGGGTTTTTAAAGCAGTGGGGAAAAAAATTGGGGAAAATATCTTTGGGGCGATTTGGGGGTTTTGGGAAAGATTTTACTCTGCATGACGTGATTTTTGCATCAATTTTCGTAATTTCGAGGCAAATAGAGAGGATGGAAATTTTCAATTTGATGAATTTTGGTGCTTTTGGGGGGTTTAGGATGATAATTTATGAACACACCAGACGGCGAACTTACTTTTTGGCGTGGATTTTTTGATTTGGCGATTTTTTATGCTTTTGAGAGGATTTTGTTTGAAAACCCGGGATGGGGATTTTTAGGTCCAGATTTAGGGAAAAAGGCTGACGATCATCTGGCAGCACTGTTAGGCTTTTTGGAAATCGGGAGACTACGTACGGCATCTATCATCTATCTGGCAGCCCTTGTTTATAGTCTGGTCTGTGGTTTCATGGCGTCCGTTTACGGTTATTTATTTAAAAAATTTGTCTTTTGTTAATTATAATTTGTTTGTGTTTTTCAGGTTGCAATGGGTAAGTTCTTGTATTTTTTTGCCGTTTTACATAATTTAAGCAATTACTGATGCATAATCGGCGGTTGTCGCGAGACTATACGCGAAATTGTATGTTACTTGTCAAGTTTTTGGTCGTTATTTTGTATTTATCCCTTTCCTTACAGATAAGAGCTTCGATTTTGGAGCATTGTTGAAAAACAATGAGAAGAAACATAAAAGCAAACCGCTGCAGTTTACGAGTGTCGCAGGAGGGGTAAGAAACATTATTTCTTTTAGATTATTCATGTTTTTTAGAGGTTGGTTTCTTAGTCAGTTTCCTCACTCATATTGCGTTACGTCGGGCAATATAGTCAACGAATGACCCGGCTAACAGTGTTTCTAGTTAGCTATTGCAGTCTGTGAAAATCTTATAATATTATGTTACTTCACTTGGAGCGGCTACCTACACACACTCATTACATTACATAGTATTGAAGTATATTTTGGTCAGAGTATACTTTTCGGGGCGGTTTTTTATGTAGCCTGTTCATCAATGGAATAGTGTATTATACAAGAAGGTTGTAGGTAAAACTGGAGGGAGGACTCGAGATTGACAAGTGAAGTAAGAATATTTGACCGATTTGCAAGAAGAGCAAGGGCCGAGCATTCGTTGTCTCTTTCTAAGCTACCGAGATACCTACCACGAGTTACCCCGAGTGTTTCCGAACTTTTTCCCACCATCACTTTTAGAAAGAGATGGTGGAACCTAGACTACAGGTTTAGAGGTTTAGAGGTCAAATTTCTTGACTGCACTTCTTGTTTCCGAGTGCACCCTCCAGGTTTACCTATAAGCTTCTTGGTATTATACCATACAAAACATTATTCTCCTTTATTTTGACTAGGCATTAATGTAAAAGTAAATAATGAGCTTGTTTTGATTTCAGATTCAGAAAAGGTTGGAAACCAACATCAAAAATAGGAAAAGTACCCGTCTGACGACATTTGACAGTATCAGGAACCTGCCAGTATGTGAGAGCCCAGGGCCAGCCCCCATCTCGGAGGCCAAGATGAAGATGGAACACAGGAGGCAGCAGCTTGAGAAATGGAAAGCTGAAAAAGAACAGAAGAAGAAGGAACAAGCTGCCAACAAAAAGAAGCCATTTATCACAGGTGTAGCAAAACACACCATGAAATTTGAACCACCACCACCTCCACCCAAACCCAGCACTTCCGGCAGAGTCACTCGGTCACAAACAAGAACTACCAAACCCAAACAAAAGTCTAGCCCAGTAAAACCCAATGCAAAAAGCAGAAGCACACAATCATTCGCACCAAGAAACGCTACATTCAAGCCACCAGAAATTAAAAACCTGGTGAAGCTACCGACACTGGCGCCACCATCACGAACTAGAAACAAAGCTAGTACTATAACTTTTGATCCTGTAATTCCAAACGCTGTAACTACAGTTAAACAAGCTAGAAACAGGCCTGTATTGACCAGGCAAAATGCCACAGAGATTAAGCCCAGCACCGCCAACATAGCACAATCTCGCACTAGAAACACTAGAGGCAAAATCATTAAACTATCACCTAAGAAACAAGCTAAAAAACCTTTACAGAGCAGCTCTTCAAGCGACCTTGACGCTGCCATCAGTCAAATACAAAATCCTTCAAGAAAGTCCTTCAATGGACCCAAACATATGGCACCAAAAGTTCTTATAATGCAGTCAACTTCAGAAGACAAAACCACTAGCGATTCCAGTCCTGATCAGGCAAAAAGACGTTCTCTGAGGAAGTGTACCTACACTATAAGGGATAAATCAAGTTCTGATAAGAGTAGCGATATGCAATCTTCTACAGACGAACCAACTGTAGTCGTGAAGCCTAGAAAATCTTTACCAAGGAACTTCAGCCCGGCCACATCTAACTCAGACAGAATCAGCTCAGCATCTGATGTCGAAATTATTGAAGAAAAATCTCCCGTAGCTAAAACAACTAGAAAATCAGTACCTTTGACACAAAAAAACAAAACTCCCAAGTCTGTTTCCAGTTCTGCCTCTGACATTGAAAAATCTCCAGTAATTACAACTAGAAAATCTCTAGCCGTTACACCAAAGAACAAAGTTCCCAAAAGCGAGTCAAGTTCCGAAGAGAAGCTTCGGTCCCCCAGGTCGCCGATTGAGTTGCCGTTGACTCCAGAACAAATGGAGTCCGCTAAGATCAGCCCATGTGTAACTATGTCACGAGGAAAGGATAACGCTAGGAAGGAGATGAAGTGGAAGATTGATGAAGGTAATTAAAATTTATTTGTTCAGTTAATGAGTCGCCTCTGTTTTGGCTCAAAATAGCAATTTTAGGCGACAGGCTGACAATCTGTCGCTGTGATGATACACAGTCTTTTGGATTTGTCAGATGTGCTGTAAATGGCCCTTTTTTGCAGCCGTTTATGGTCTGCCTACCCTGCAAAGAATATAGGCGTGATATATTAGGAGGCCATAATTTTTTCACATTCGACCTATGTTCCCTGGGGAATGTTGTTCAGGTTCATGGGCTGGTTCATCCCTCTAAATATTTGTATTTGATTTTTTTGCATCCTGTGTGTATGTACATTCCAGGTCTTCTTGACGACGACGTGAGTGATATCGACAGTGTGACACACTTCCGTAAGCAGCTGTCGTCAGAAATCAAGCGCATGACTGAGATGTGTGATACATGGGACAAGATATCTGAACAGACTGTTCTGCCGGAGCCCGTGCAGGTATTTTATTTTTTATTTTATTTTATTTTTGGTTTCTTTGGGAAACTTACAGCTTACATAATTACAGCAAAACAAAACAACAATATAAACTAATAGCCAATTACAAGTTTCCACCTGTAGGTAACCAAATAAAAAATGGTGAGCTAAGTGACGAAAGGTATTAGAACAAATACATAACTAGTTAAAAACATGAAGAAAATAAAAATGTGATTAGAAAACAAATAGTAAATCAAAGGAAGAAGTCATTTGCGAATTTCTTTTTAAATGAGTTAGTGCTGGTACAGAACAGATCAATATCCGCTGGAAGTTCATTAAAAGCAGCAGATGCGCGGAGCAGGAACGAATTCAGTCTATAGTATGAATAATGCTTTAGTTTAGACCTTGTATACCTAAGCAAGTTATAGAGTGCGCATACCGGCCCGCGCCGTACTGTCAAAGCGTAAGCAGTTGCTCCCTAAATACAGACGTCAAATGTATGAGAAGTCATAGAGGTTCAATAGTGTTGTCACTGACGTGTTGCTACTGATGGACAGAGATCTTGTGTCCTAACTACTGCCGACAGTTCTAACTTTTTAGGCGCACTCTATAGCTTGTATACTCTAAGGTTTAGACACATCTCTTCCGTAAGCAGCTGTCATCAGAGATCAAGCGAATGACAGAGATGTGTGACACGTGGGACAAGATATCTGAACAGACCGTTCTTCCAGAGCCTGTGCAGGTACGAATAATGCTTTAGTTTAGACTTTGAATACCTAAGCAAGCTATAGAGCGCGCATATCGTCCCGCGCCGTACTGTCAAAGCGTAAGCAGTTGCTGCCTAGATAGATACAGACGTCAAATGTATGAGAAGTCATAGAGGTTCAATAGTGCTGTCACTGGCATTTTGCTACTGATGGACAGAGAGGTTGTGTCCTAACTACTGCCGACAGTTCTAACTTTTTAGGCGCACTCTATAGCTTATATACTCTAAGGTTTAGACACATCTCTTCCGTAAGAAGTTATCATCTGAGATCAAGCGAATGGCAGAGATGTGTGACACTTGGGACTAGATATCTGAACAGACTGTTCTACCGGAGCCTGTGCAGGTACGAATAATGCTTTAGTTGAGACACATATCACTTTCGAAGGCATCTGTCATCATCAAGCGAATGATTGAGATGTGTGACACGTGGGACAAGATATCTGAACAGACTGTCTGTCAGATATCTGACTGACAAATATTGGGCTAAAGCAGTGTTTTTCAAACTTTTTGAATACGCGACCCCTTTCCAGGCAAAAAATCAATGGCGACCCTGTTGGGTCATCATAGAAACGTAAAATTAGTATTATCATTTATTCAATGGCGGATACAGAAAAACTACAAGCGTTGTGCGCATTTTTAGGATATTTTTCTAGGTAGGCTGAAATTTTCAGGATAAAATAAGACCGCACGGTATTGCGAGCGAAGCGAGCGAGAATTTTTACGCTAAAAACGAGCGCGTACAAGTTTAAATGTTAGTGAAAAACAGGCCGGAAAATATATACGTATCTTGAGCAAAGCGAGCTCGACTTTTCACGTTACAATCAAGTGAGGAGCATTAACAGTAGCCGTGAGTGTAAAACACTTTTCACGCTTCAAACGGGTAAAGAGCGTATACAACACTGCATACTGCTTAAAGTAGCACTAGATACCAGGGACCCGCTAAGCGCTTTATCGACAAAGCGCTTAATTTTTAAACCCCATGATTCAACACTCCAAGTTAAACGACTTACCACTTCAACTGATAACTCATTCATTTGCTTTAAGTTTATCGAAAGGGTAACCCTTTGCTAAAACCCTTTAAAAAGCGCTTCATATGGGTTTCGCGCGCACGCACTACAATGAAATCATTCGCAAGTTGAGCAAAATGCGGCTTCGCGGCAACTTCGGAGCTTTGACGGACCAGCTCGCCGTCTTGTGGTGCGCGAGCAATAATAGTCCGTATAAGTCACACTTTACGGATTAAATTTATGTGAAAGCCGAAAGGGTAACCCTTTCAATATGGTTAGTGGTTTGAAGGGGTTTCGCAAGGATTTCGATAGCCTTACAATAGCGCTTTAAAAAGCCTTTCGAATGGGTTTTGGCGAGATTCGACTAGGGACAGCAAACCCATTCGCAAAACCCAATCAATAACCCCGGAAAGGCTTACCAGTCCGGTCCCTGCTAGATACGTTTTGAAAGTTTTGAAAAATAAACATGTCCATTCTTTGTCACTAAAATTGTGTTTTACTGAATTTTATCCGACCTGTGACCTGTGGTTCTGCCGTGACTTTTAGATTTTGCCGGCGACCCCCCTGGAGAGGCTCCGCGACCCCCCTGGGGGCCGCGACCCACAGTTTGAAAAACACTGGGCTAAAGAGATATTTTGCGAAACTTGTACGTACTTGTTTCTTGCGCGAAATGTTTATTTTCCAGAATGTCCCCATTGAATCATGAATTGAGGTTTATTTTAGAAAAAAAAATTGCAATATCTTGATCCACTGGCAGGATTTGTACCTAAGACTTACGCTATCTATCATTGAATAAGTTTTTGACTATCCTGGTAAATGGAGTTGAGATTGTAGCTTAAAACAGTTGTGCTGTGGTAGTCCAGTTGGTTATAAATAAGTGTTGTGGGTTTTGTTAGTACCGAAAGTGAAAGTTGTTGGCTCAAATCCTTGGTATACTTTAGAATGGTATACCAAAAATAATGTGGGTCATATCATAATCATAGAGGAATGTACAGCCCTTATTGTTCATGTTTGGAAAAAGCTTGCGTTGCAGAGGCAGAATCACATTGAGGTGTTTATAAACATTGTATTCACTGTATTCCGCAGGAGGCGGTGCTATCAGCGGTGGGGCAGTGTCGTCTGCTGATGTCTCAGAAGCTGCAGCAGTTCGCGTCTCTAGTAGAGCGCTGCGCCAAGCCTGAACCCGGGACCGCGCTCGTCACCCCGGCCGACCTACACGGCTTCTGGGACATGGTGTTCATGCAGGTAATAACTTTGTCTTTTTTCTCTTCGAAACCTTATGACTGAGGTTGATACGTATGACTTTTTTTAATGCGTCAGACCACCGAATTGGAATTTTGCTTCTGCTCCATTTCCCATTCACATCACCGACAATAATGAGCTTCTTTAAGCTGTCGGGCTCTCGCCTGCCACGTGGCCGATGAAACCCAAAAATTCTTCTTAGGCAAATCTCGAGAGGCGAGTCGTGATCTTTAGCTCTTGGAGTATAGATTGGTTAGTGCGGTGTGCTGTCCAAGAGATGCTCAGCATTTTACGCCAGCATCACATTTCAAAGGCACCAATACGCGCTTTGGTTCGAGCTTTCAAATTCCAACTCTCCGAGCCGTATAAGAAAATCGGTGTCTGCATTAAATTGGCACGCTGAATACCAAATTTTAAAAACACTTCTCGTGTAGATGGAGCCCATCCACGCGATAGTGGACAAGATATACTTCCTTAATTTCGTGGGCTCGATTAGAACCGGAATAGCCCAGTTGGTTAGGGCGTCGGCAGTACTGATGCCGAAGGTCGCAGGTTCAAATCCTGCCTGTGGTGAAATTTTGGAAGTTTTCCAAAAATTGGCACGCTGGCTGACTTACATGGCTTCTGGGCCATGGTGCTGCTACATGCTGTCATGTTTTTATTTTTAAGATCTAAGGAGCCTTACCACAAAAAAGTTAAGCCAGCTTTGAACGCGTCTAGCGTTTTTATTTTTGTTTAAACTTTTATTTTAAACATGCATTAAGCACTTGTTTAACATTTTTGTGGTAAGGCCCAAGATTTTTACATTTAGGCGAGGAACACACGCAACGTCGGTTTGTGCGTCGTTTGTGCGATTTTCCACCTAATTTTTATACAAATACGGTTTATATCAAACGATTTTACAGACAACGCAGCGTTGTGCGATGCCGTTTGACACAAACCGTATTCATATGCAGGTAGGGTGGAGAATCGAATGAACGACGCACAAACCGACGTTGAGTGTGTTCCTCGCCTTATTCATTGGGGAGATGTTTTGATCTATGATCATTTGTTTGACAGGTGGAAAATGTAGACCTCCGCTTCAAAGCCCTCGAGGAGCTCCGTCAGCGCAACTGGGTGGAGGACAAACCTGTGCCAAAGAAGAAGCCAGCCGCCAAGCCGCTCGCCAAGAAACCCGCCAAGCCCGCCGGCGGGGCCAGCCGGATCAGAGAGATGATTGCTGGTTAGTGTGCAACATAGTTTAAAAATACTACAATGATTATTTCGTTTTGTGTGCTGAACGGCTGTATTGTGAGTAAATTTTACCTTTGTCATCATTGGCCTCATACGTCTGTGACAGACGATTTGTTCAGTGTCTGAGGCAAGATTTTTCATGGCTGTATAAGCCGATACGGGAGCGGCATGACTTTCCGCACGCTCTACAAACGGAAGGTGGAATTGGAGACTGGCACATGCATGTTTAGATGTCGTTTTTGCCTTTTGTTTGCGAGACCAGCGAACCAGGCATCATCGTGAGCTTTACGCCCATCAAACACACGCTTTCTCAATTCATCCCTATTCTCAGCAAGCTTCTCCCAGCTTTGATGGTCGATGTCAAACGCAGCCATGTCCCGTTTGGCGCAATCTTTGAAACGTAGCATCGGTCTAGCTACGGCGGCAAGCAGGACACGCCGCGGCAGACGCGAAGGTTCCATGCGGTACACATGCCCTAGCCACCGCAATACCTACCTTTGTAGGGTCTCCAAAACTAGCTTTTGTACAGGGCCCCCAACAAGGCACTCTACTTCACTGACGGGCAATCAATCTGCCCTAACCAAACTTCGAATTAACTATATAACATAAATAAAGTGTGGTGCCGACTTAGAATAACATCACTCCATATCTTCTCCGTTGGTGTCGTAATCGTAAGAAGCCACTAAAGGATTTGGGACTCAATGGTCATTGTTATTATAGGCGACAGGCTGACAATCTGTCACTATGGTTATAGACAGTCTTCTGAATAGCTCTCAAACTTTTCACGGACGTGGTGTGAATATCCATTTTTTGCAGCCATTTTACGGTCTGCCTACCCCGCAAAGGATGTAGGCATGATAAACGTACTTACGTAAATTGTATAATTTTTTTTCTTTCAGCCGCTCGCAAAGCCAAGCAGACGCAGCCGCCGCAGTCTCCCGCCATCAACATCGCCGCGCCATCTACCGACAACGAGAAAACCTTCCATGCGGGATTCTTCAGCGTCAGGTACCTACCTACTTTTTATTTTACCCACGAAAAACGGAGACTGTATATGCATTTGCAAGAATTTTTGTGTGTGTGTTTGTGGATACCTATGTTGCCAATTATTTCCTAAACCGCTGGTTGGATTTTGATGCGGTTTTTAGTGATGATGAAAATTGAACTGAGAAATATTATTAGCTAAGTGTTGCGCTAACAACTTACTAGGGGGCGCTGCTGTAAACTGTCGTGAGGTTTTCAAAATTAAAGTTTTGTTTTCTGATGATCTGATGTATCCAGGTGATTTTAACCGCTAACTGAAAGTAACAGGCCTCTGACATAGTTGTGTAACCACCGCTGTCTAAAGTTATCTTAGAAAGCAACTGGAACAGAGATGATCTAAAGTAATCTCCCAAAAAGTAGTCACCGTGTGATGTAATTGCACTGAAGTAATAATTTTCCATCCTATTCATTTCCAGGTCGCCAGTTCGCTCCCCGGCCGCGCACTCGCCGTGCACTCCGAGGTCCAAACCCACACTGCTGAAGGCTGTGTTGTCCAGCGAAGCCAAGAAGGCGTCACATTCTAAGGTGAGTTGGTGAATGTAGATAAATAGGGCCTTTCCACAAAAAAGATAGACCAGCGTTCAACGCGTGTCTAGCGTTTTTTTGTATGAAGTTTTATTTTAACACGCGTTCGACTCGCATCTAACTTTTGGTAAGGACCATAGTGTATGCAACTGCGTTTAATTACGCAATATAATGTTCGTATCAAACTATTATCACAGTCATTATTATAAACAAACTATTATTTAGGTTTACGCGACTTACTTGTAGCTGTGTTTCGCAATATTAGGCGACAGGCGGAAAAATTGTCTCTATGGTGATACACAGTCCTTTGAATCGTTCTCAAACTTTCGTCAGACGTGGTGTAAATGGCCGTCTTTTACAGCCTTTTACTTTCTGCCTATCCTGCAAGGGATACCTATGCTTTTGTTCGTTAATATGATTGTCCTTTTGTTTCCAGAATTCGACTCCGTTCGCGATGCTGCGCGCCTCCATCCTCGCCAAGAACGCGAAGTGCGAGGGCGTCGCGCCGCTGCCGGTACGTACTAGCTGCTAAAACGCTGCTTCCTATTCGTTTTCCCACGGGAATGAAACGTTTTCTGGTTGTAACCAACAATCTGCCGATTTTTGACAAAATCCTGCTCTTGTGTGATATTAGCTTAAGACCGCATGTGTGATCTAGGTACGTTGAACAAAGTGATGCTATAATAATTAAACAAAAACCCTTGATTTTATCTAGGTATGATTTATTAATAGCCAACTTATAATTTCCACAGCAAACTCCACAGACTCAGCACATGCCTCTCGCCACCCCCGGCCGCAGCATTCTCAAGTCCGCCGCCGACAACCAAAAGTCCGCCAAAAAATCCCTCAAAGTCGTACTCTTCGACGCCTCAGACACCGACGTATCTACATCACCACTCTCCGTCATACAGAACAAAAGCGATGTATACGAAACAGCCCTTGACGACACACCATCCAAAACTAACGAAAACCTAGCGCAAATCCAAGATAAAGAAAACTCCCCATCCCCCGAAGTCAGGCCTAGAACGAGAAACCAACGTAAAAGCAAAAACTCTTCCATCGTAGAAGATGCCCAAGATGTAGCACCTAAAGAAACGCGAAAATCTTCCAGAAAGAAGAAAGCGGACGAAGAAGTGAAAACTCCAATCAGATCTTCCGGTAGAAACAAAAAGTCTACCGATGATGTTGAAGTGAAGAGTGCGAGTAAAAAGTCCACTCGTAAAGCCAAAACTCCGCTGCAGGAAACAAATGTCTTGGAGGAAACTGTACCCACGCCTAAAAGGTCTACAAGGAGAAATAGGGTGTCCACTGTTTTCTGATTTTGCAGGACATTAGGAGAAATAGAGTGACCGTTTTCTAATTTTTAGGTTCGATCAAATGTATACAATGTGTATCTTTGGAACTTGATAGATCGGAAAATGCGAAAATGAACAACTTTTGTTAGAAAACATTGGTTGAAATAAGTAGTTGAAAATATTTCAAGGCATGTATCAGCCCACGTAATTGAAAAACTTTCCTTAAAGAACTAAGAACGAAAATGCTTTAAAAAAATTAGGTAGTTGTAAAGGTAATTTTGTATGGAATGCACGAATTATCATTATTTGGACCTATTTTCCTTAGGGAAAGTTATTCTTTATCATTTATCTATCACCAATATGTGCAAGTTGTCTTGTCTTTTTGCGTCTATGACAATTCGTAACTAACCTAACTCTATTTCAATCTCATTTCAATCTTCAACTTGACATTTTTCAATATCTCAGTATTGGTGGATACCAAAATGAATTTTAATGACAATAATATTATGTAATTGAAAAATTAGTGCCTGTAATTCTATTATTATTATTATGTAACTTTACACGGTTTCTATTTTTAAGATTTTATAAGGCTCTCGTTATATCGTATCATGTTAGTTAAATGTTTTTTTCTAAATATTAGCTACTTTTATTGCCTTGTGGCCATGTTAATTTGAACAAGTTTTTAGCCAAGTTTCGATATGTGCGAGTGTGCAAACACAAATATCTAGAAAATGGGTGAGTGTGCGTTATGTTATGATGTGTGTGTGTGTTATATTTACTTGTACCTTTTCTGTAGAACGTACAACAATACACTATGTAAAATAACTACTCCTTTCATTATGTATTTAATTTAAATAAAAGGTGAAAATATGAAAAAGCTAGTTTTATTTCATGGAATATAAAACGGTTTTAACTAGGATTTTAGGCCTTTCTGCAACTGTAAAGAAGAACAGAAAAGGTACATATAAGCCACCCATATTGAAGGACCAATAATGTCAAAGTTGCAAAATATCGAAAGTCTCAAACTGTCCAAAAGATTTTGCTTTTTGAACTTTGCATCTGAAAATTTTGCAACGACCCATTTAGGTTACGGTTTATATGCTTTAATTTAGATTGAGCTAGCTTGTCGGAGGCTTGCGTAACATCCTGCAGATCCTGGCTGCTGGCTCCTGGCGCCACTCCACGCCCGTAGTTAGCGAGCTGACCTATTTACTTCCGCTGCCAAATTACCTTCTCAACCAGATACATGGAACGAGAAACTATGGAGGATAGGCCTTATACCGGGAGTAACAAAAGGGTATTACAAGCCGAAAGGAGGTGAAGGTACTCATGAAACAGAACAACTTTTCCCATGGAACATGGGTCGAAATATGGGAAAAAGAAATTGTACCTCCCTTTAAAATAGTCAGCTGATCGGCAATTTTGTATATTTCGTATTTCGTCCCATGTTTTATGGGGAAAGTTGTTCAGTTTCATGAGTATGTAGGTACCTTTCACCTCCTTTCAGCTTGTAATACCCATTTTGTTACTTTCTGTATAGTTCTGTATTTTAGAATCTATAAACACTGGTCACACATATCAACAGTGCCTCTTTCCGATTGGGACACCAAGTCGTACAACGACCCAATGAATCCTCGTGTCAGTTTTTCAACCACCTACTACAAGTAGCAGGCCTCTGATATGGTTCAACTAGATACCTACTTACATGGAACGAGAAACTATTGCGGATAAATCTAGCTAGATGACAGAGTATACAGAGTATTAAGGGTGTGTTTGAAGCTAGCAGCCAGGGGGGTGTCAGTTGTAGTTCCAAATTTCGACGCTCATCGCTGCTATCGCTTATTTGACTGTGGCGGCAGAATTTAAATTTGGAATAAAAAAAAATTGTCAGTCAATTCATCTGTGACAAAGACACTTCTATGACAAGACTTTTCAAAATTTCAACGTGGCGTCTGTTGTTGATTTAATTTTCGGTGAAATTTACGGAATTTTATGAGTAGTCCTCGCATTAATCGCTTTAGTGGATTTATTCGCGCATTATTTATTTCTCAAGTTGTTGATAAGAGATTCTACCTTCGCAAAACCTTCGGAAGCGTGGACCTGAGGCGTGGACTATGACCTGAAACGTGGTAGGTAAGCTGTACCTTTTTAGGTTACGGGGTGATTACCTAAATATGATGATTCTTCATTTGGATATGTTTGCTCGTGGTTCTTTGTGTGTGCATAAGTGAGCAGAGCAATTTTTTTGTGTACAATTTGCTGCATTTAATTATTTATTTAACATGAAGGGTTTTCCTTTCAGATCAAAATGCTTTGAGTGATCATAATTACTTCAAGACCCGATCTTATGATAATGATGATGATTCTGACCTCACCTAATTTGTGGGAAAAGCAAATATTCATGTGCAACCTTCGCCCATTTTTGTGAACACTGTACAAGCTTCTACATCTACCAGGCTGAAATAACTTTATCATGTATGTTGAATTAATTCTTATCAAACATCGCAATGGAAATTTCCGATAAAACTCTTTGTAAGTGGTAATGTGGTAAGTTTGTAAACTACTTTGAATAAATGTATTTTGAAAATTTAATAAACTGACAATTTAATCCCATTTTCTGAAGTTTTATTCACAATTTCTTATTAATTTAATCAAAATCAATACAGTAGGTATACCCTACAGTAGAATGCCGCAGTTTTATCGATAATGACCGCACAGCACTAATAATCGATGGCGATAAATGTTTCGATGGACAGCACTATTAATTATACTACCTTTTTGGATTTACTATCTCCTTATGGCCCTAATTAACATCTATGGTTAATGCGCGACACTAGCGCCAAGAGATGAACAATAATGTAGTGGGATATGTAATCTGTGGTAGTGGGACAGGACAAGTGACTGTCGTATCTGTAGCTAGTCTACATATTTAAGTTCATCTGTGCTAGCAGCTAACGGTCACTGAGTTGACGATCGACTCGATGGAACCTTGACTAAATGGGCAAGGTAAGTCTGAGTCACCTCCTGCAGACAGCTTCTACATAGTACCCTGTCCAAATATGAGGTCTCCTTTCTATTCGTAGTTCCTGAATGTTGGATGTCATCCAGTTGTAGTCGGCAGGCATAATTGGTGTGCAAGATCGCATCTCTAGCTCTTTGTGTTGTGATTTGCGAATGTTACGAACGAGAACTAACTCGACAGGCTTCCGTGCTAAATTGTAAACAAATTAGACACAAGCTTTTGTTATAAACAGAACAACTGGATATTATTGTTCAAAGTTTTCGCTTATGGCCTTTGTCGTAAACCGTTTGCGTAGTCACACAAGTCTACTACTGGACATGGGCCTCCCACTATTTACATACCTATAGGTAGGTATTTAGGTACCCATAGGTACTCACCACTCTTGGCAGGCGAATGGCCTAGAGTGCCGTCATCCGAATAGGCCATATTTGACGTCTGTCAAACCCATACTAGGAAACATGTCAACAAAGAAAAATAGACCTTATGTCATAGCATTAATATGATTTTGACAGACGTCAAATATGGCCTATTCGGATGACGGCACCATAACGGTGGAAATAGAGTACCTACCTAATGCTATTCTAATCCAGAGCCAAATGGCACACTTGATCCAGACGTCCAAACTACAGCCACAACAGTCCACTGCTGGACATGGGACTCCCCATCGGGGGGCTTTGCCATGCTCACCATGCTTGGCAGTCGGATTGGCGAGCACAGTGTAGGTAAGTTCAATTCACGGGGAACGCACGCAGCTGCTGCCCACTGGCATTTCGGTCTTATTTATTTTTTCGTTTAGCAAAAGCAGGCAGAGTTTAGGTACCTACTTCTTTTATCTTTTACATCACAATCACAACAAGTCATGAAAAATTAAACACAGTTTTTCCCCTTGTAACGTCACTTTATTCAAATGTATTCAGATAAAGAAGTCCTGTCCTGCCTGAGAATTTATTCGTTGCAATCTCACTACCATTTTGGATGGTCTAGCCAGAGATTGATTAAAGAAAACTGCAGTAGAGATATTTGCTCAAGCCAGGCTCACTCGAAGACCTAAAAGAGGCGAACGCAACAGCCATTGCCGAGGCCAAGCATTGGTCCAAGGTTTTATAAATGAAGTTACCAATATCGACTCTATGTAGAAGTAAAAGTAGAGATATAGAGGGAGGTCTATGTCTAGTGGACTTTGCGGCTGTTGAGGTAGCTGGTATGACCACTAACTTTGTCCCAGGGAACTAAAAGTCAAAATAAAGACGGCGTGCGCCCGGTCTTTCTAGCATCCCCATACAATCACATCATCCTATGAACGACGCTGCCACGTTGAGGGCGCACTACGACGCAGCCGCCCTCGGTCTTTATTTTCACCTTAAAATGTCAGACATCTTTGTAGGTAAGTAAGTACCATATAATATCCGTCCTCTGGTGATCTGCAATTAGTGCGTGTAACGGCCACACCACACTTTAAATTATCGCGCCGTGTACTCTGAAGTCAACACACACGCAACAAGCCCTTGTCGCTTGCGGAGTAGGCTAGGCAGAGCGGAAATGTCCAAGAGTGAATTACCTACGTTAAAGCTGTTCAGCTATCTTTATTTTCCAACGATTCAAATCCCAACTTAAGACCCGTAATCAAGGGGCAATTAAAAATGGCAGACGCCCCATAATAATAACAATTAAGCCAGTTCGTTGCTAAAATTGAGATAACCAGGGTCAGATTACGCGGATCTATGCAAATTCAGCTTCTAGGGCTGATCAAAATCAAACTTAGTTATGATAGCGCCTTAAAATTTTATAATAGCAAAGTTGGATGAAGTTTTGCTTCAATTTTATTGTCAGGCGTTTTAGTATCAGAACTTGCTGCTCTATTTTTTAAGGGGGCCGTCCATTAATCGTGTGATGTTTTTGTTGGTAGATTTCATTTTAAATTCTTTGCAAATGGAATGGATTTCTAGATAGTTCGAGATAAAAAGTAGCTAGTTAGTAGGTAGGTAATTAAGTATTTCTAGGTATGGTAGGTAGGGGAGACTGGGGACACTTGATCCCCCACTTTGATTTTGTGATCTCATGTGTACATTTCTTAACATATGTAACCCGTGTTTACACTAAACGATGCATAATTTAACCAACTACTATTTGTGTATGTGTAGTTAGGAATAAACCATAGTTGTAAAAGTTATTTAAAGAAAACTGGTAAAACAGGTTTGCACCATGTGTCCCGTATATAAGGGAGAAATGATCCACCTAGTTGGATGACTTGATCCAGGGCGGATCAAGTCTCCCATAGTATGGGAGACATGGTTTTGTTTATTAAATATGTGAGGATCATGTGTTCCATAGTCAGGGACACGTGGGACATTACGTAAAAGTAAATAGCTATTTTATCAAGTTTAGTTTTGTTTTCTCTCCTAAATGTAATCTAAAAATGTACAAATACACCTAATGTAACGAATAACCGTTTATAATCGATAATATAACGATACATAAATTTAACATTTATAACAGTCATGGATCATGTCTCCCATAGGAAAAATACATTAGTGATATCAAGCTATCCAATTAAAATATTATTTAACAATGTTCCATACAGCCTGAATATACACGATATTTGATCAATCAGTCCTGATTACAATTTTCTTACTAACTGATCCCCATAAGGGAGACTTGATCCTAGAATCAAGTGTCCTTTGAAAAAATGTACCAAGTCTCCCGGTCAGGAATAATTTATACTTTAGAACAAAAGATTTTTTTTACTTAATATAAACGTTATTCTTCAATCAAAGCTCACTGCTAATGAAATATCCTTAATAATGAAACTGTTTCTTTTGCAATTCTTCAATTATTTGTAAATAATAAAAGCCTGCAAATACTCGCCAAAATGATCTTGCGGTGCCATAGAATATATAAAGACCTGTCACTTTGAAACATGAAATAGTAGACACATCCGACTGTGACAAAAAGTTTTCCCAAACCGTAGACAAAAAGTTTTGCTAGCATTAATAAACATAGCTTTGGTAGAATTTCTGGAAATTAAAAGTACCATGTCTCCCACAGGGATCAAGTGTCCCCAGTTTCCCCTAGGTACTTTCAAAGAAAGATTTTATAATCTGTTGATGAAAACTGGCTTCACATTACCTAGGGAAGCAGCCCTACTGCTAGGAAGCGCGCGAACTCAGTAATAGGGGGTAATTTGGAGTCCCGAGCTGGCAACCCTTAAAATGAGGCTCGACTCATCGGAGCACCGGATATAATTCCCGCCAAAAACAACGAAGATAATCACGTTGATGATTGTTCTGTAGGATTATACGAGGCTATCGATTTTACGGCAGCGGGCAGAAATAAAACTTTATTTTCTGAAACTGTAAAGGCAAAGCTACCGTTGCGATACACGGACGAAACTATTATTCTAACTAAACAACTATCTCACAAAATGATAAAATTACCTGATTCATAGAAGAAGGAGATCCGAAATGGTAACATGGTACCTATGGTTGACATCTTGCTCAAATGACATTTAAATCCATTTTAAGAGAATCGTGAGTCGGGATTTTTTCATACAAACGATGTTCCCGTATCCCTCAGCCAATTCGCAACCGATCGAAACAATTTTTGGCATGATAACTCTTCTCGACTAGATCTATGCCTAATATTCATTTTCTGGTTGGAATAATGCATTTAAAAAAGATATGACCGTCGCAAAATGTCTCAAAATAATCAGCAAGTTTAGGCCCTGGTATCTTCTGAATATGACAATAATTTCAGCAAAACAGATGATAGGGGCACAGAATATTTTATTGGCAGCAAAATGATGCAACTATCAACAAATTTGGTGAAGATTTCGAACGGGGAACCTAGTAAACCCAGAACGCAAATTTTATACACGTTTCCGGTACCGAGCTACAACTGTCTCTTTCATGGCTGCGGGGTGAGGGCAGGAAGGGGTGGCGATACAGGTTGACCCTCTGGCCCTCATTTACCAAGTATACAAGGTCTCAATAATACCGGGTCTTTTATTTTTACTTTGTTTTGATATGTTTTAAATTCAATAATTCATGTCTACGTAGATATTTTCTACTTCTTGAACACTACTCAAACTTTAATGTGTAGTTTATTTTTGTACAATTTACATATTATGTAACCATCAGAAGATAGGCTAAATAATGGATCATAAAATAACTCGTAATACTAATTGAGTAGCTTTACTTCAGTTACCTAATTATTTATTTGGACTTGAATGAAGGTAGGTACGTACATATGTAAGTACTACAACGACCGATAGAACACAACACGTTTGCAATATAAATCACAATTTAGCGGTAAAAGTTTTAATTGTACCATAGTATAGAGCAATATAAATCAAAAATTTTACTGCATGGATAAAGAAAATAAACCAATGATTACCACAGAGGCGCTTTTATTGTTAAATGTAGTTATTACTAGTTATTTTTACTAGGTATAGTTAATTTACAAGGTACCTACTGCTTACCCTATGTGGCGCTTTGCAATAAATTAGCAGATATTGGTATGACATAAGATGCGATTTGATTTATATCATCTATTTCGACTGCATATGGTATGACACAATAGCTCACATGGTCAGATGCGAGACTTTGAAACAAAGAAAGTGGAGTTCAATTCCTGCCAATACCAATACGTATTTTTTTTCTTTCAAAGTTTTGTTTAATTTTTTGCATCTTTTATAATTATAACCTAAGTTGCGTATAAAATGTGTCATGATCATGAATGCACAAAATGTTTTATCATTATTTGTAACAAAAAAGGCAGAGTAAGGGAGGAGTTTCAGATTTGTTTGAACAAGGAGTTTGGCCTTATCACACTAGCAGTTTGAGAGCGGATGCGGGGCGGAGCAGGTGCGCAACAAATTCGTTGTGAATGCGTGGCAGATGTGCAGCGAATTCGCACCACCGACGTGCGAGCTGCGTAGGCACGGCGGATGCGCAGTGAATTTCTCGCGGACGTGCGGCGGATACCGTCGTTATTTGTATCAAAATTGTATGCAAATCCATTCGCTACGCATCCGCCGCACGTCTGCAACGAATTTGGTGCGCATACGCTCCGCTCTGCATCCGCTCCAAAAACGCTAGTGTTATAGGCTCTTATATGTCTTGGAAAGTTTCTTGGGTGGGTATTTTGTTTTGTTTCTTCGATCAAAAATGACGGAAATGTCAGATAGAAAAACTATTTGATCCATTTTGATTTTTTCACGAGTTGGCAAAAGTATGGATAAGACTTTTATTTGGAAAACCTATAAAAAAAACAGACATTTATGGTATAAAAAAATTAACAGGATATATTTGATGGGTTGAGTTCAGTTCATAAAACTGAGCAACTTTCCCCAAGAGACTCAGACCAAGAAAAGTAAAATGAAATACTTTGGACTTCTCATGCTTACAATGGCATGTAATTAGTCGTAAGTATATGTATGCGTTCATCTTTTTACCCTACTGTCTCAGAAGGAGGGTTATGTTTTGAGAGTATGCATGTATGTATGTATGTCGACAAGAAAATTCTTTTTTACGGGCTACAGCCCAATCGGATAGTTGGATTTTGACATATGAGTTGTCGTTAGATTCGTCTTAGCAGCGCAAGTGACACTGGCTATATTAAAAAATTATAGATTTAAGATGGCGGATTTTATACAGCAAAATACTACTTTAAAATTACCCCAGTCGGGTTTTTCTTGTTTAACACATCTACATTAGACATTCATACCAAAATAAACATATGTCTCAGATAATGTGATCCGTACAAAACGTAAAGTTGCAAAGCGTCTTGATTTTTCTGATCGGAAGTGTAGTTTTCGTTTAGTTTTGATTCGCTGGCAACATTGTCTGTCTGTCTGGACGCGTCTGAGTGGATCCAAATTTTATTTATTTGTCCGCCTATGTTTCTTAGGGAAAGTTGTTTATTTTCGTGGACTGATTCACCCTTTAAATATTTGTAGTTCATTTTAGACACCTTATTTACATCCTGAAAAAATGTGGTAATTATAATCCAAAAATAAAGTCTTATCCATAATTTTCCAATATCTGCACTAAGTCTAGTAGATTTTAGGTGCCGTAACCAAAGGGTGTAGCCATGTGGTTCCGGTTTAGAATAGCATCACCCCAATTCTACACGTGGGTGTCGTAAAAAGCAACTAAGGGATAATTATCCAGGGAATGGGCAGCACAGCAGCGTTTCCTGTGAATTTATCTATGATGGTTCAAATGCTGTATCTCATGAACAGTAACAGTTAGACAGTTGAAATTCTCACAACCATGTATTACCTACTATTACCCTATGACAACAAAAATTAAAAATAGAGGAGCTCCCATACAACAAATGTGATATAAATGCTATTTTTAAACACAATGGTACGGGACGGGACCCTTCGTGCGCGAGTCCGACTCGCTTTTGTCCGATTTTGAGAATCTGAAAGAAACGTCATCCATCAGAGTGATTAGTTTAGAAAATAATTGTTACCCATTAGGATTTCTATTATTGCGAATATAATCAAGAAATATCTCACACTATGCCTACCCTGCAAGGGATTTAGGCGTGATGTGTGTAAAAAGGCAAAGAAAAAACAGATTTTTGTATAAAACGACCCGTCGTCGTCGAGACTCGAAACCTGTATTTCCAATAAACCGTTGATCCCAGGGGGAGCGGCTTACATTTTACGCCACGCAGGTACTTGCACTTGGTGGTCAATTTTGTGAATGGTTGCAAAACATAAATGTCATTGATCATATACAATGAGGGCAAGGGGGTAGCGGGAGGGTCCACAGCGGGGCGGGAGGGAAGCATAAATGAAATAGAAATATTTTTATCAACTGACAGTTCGCGAACTTTCAAGGCGCTATTGTAAAGTCTTAAATCATAATTATATGAAAAAGACGCAAACAGTACTTAAGTAATGTTGCCATTTCGGGTCCCTTTCTTGTATGAATTAGGTTATGCCTAAGTTTCATGTGTCCTCCCATGATTAGAAGATACTACAACCAAACTCTATTCCTATTATTTTTTTGCTACAATTTAAATATTTTTTTACGAATAGTTTTAACATTTTCCCCAGATCGTAACGTACTAAAATGAGGGTATGTAGTGGGTATATTGAAGAATAACACAGGGCGAGACGCAAGTATAATCCGCTAGTAATGTAAACAATATCTCTTCTCTGTGAGGGCCTCGAGGGCACGTAGGGTGACTAGGCGTTCTGAGTTTTCTAGGAGTTGTTTTTCCACAGACACCCGTTTTGTGTTGTGGGACTTTTGTGGTTTTGTTGGACTATAAAGGTACGGTACCTACAAAGTGACAAGAAAAATAATAGAGCAGAAAAAGATTATACATTACACATAGGTACTTATATACTGATATCACACCGATTATTTTCTTGTAAAGGCTCTGAAAACGGCCATTTACACCACGGCTTGTGTGAGTCATTCAGAAGATAGTGTATTGCAACAGTGATAGGTTCTCAGCCTGTCAACTAAAATTGCAATACAATTCAACTCTCAAATCCCTTAATCGCTTCTTATGACACCCACGGGAAAGATATGGGGTGATGCTATTATTCGAAGCCGGGGCACCACACGGCAAAAGATTATAAGAATACTAAATAAGGAAATTACTTGCTTTCTCTTTGACTACCTAATGAAAAATTTGATTGACAAGTTTTACGAACGTTGTTTCCGTACCTATTTAAAGACGCAAGTTGTATCATTTTCACATTTGTCTCAAATTTTCCTGAAATCATGGTCACCGCATTCCTCCAGTCTCGTGAGTTTATTAAAAATTGGATTTGCAGCAGCAGCGGGCAGAGGGCGTTACAATATCATCTTATAGGGGGTGTTCAGTGTTCTCCTCAGTTCACCGTCTATAACAAATAACAATATAGGGTGTAGAAGAAGCGCGAGTTGACGCCGGGAAAATAAATTGAATGACATTTTAATGCAAACATAGCGAGTTAATGCAGACATATAAAAATATTTGATTACGCTAAGTATTTTTTTCTTGTCGTGAACCGAATCCACGAAGGACCCGACCCGATGAACCAGTGAGAGTTTTGAAACCGTTTTTGATGTGGTTGGTAGGTACTTTCATTAAAACTTTTTTAAATTCCAACCGATATAAAAAGTTATTCAGTTTCATTTCATGGGCATATTTCCAAGGCATATTTTCACAAAATATACCGCCTATACAGAGTCGTATCACAGAATATATAAGTAATAGTACTAGGTCGTATTAAGAGATTTTTATTGACTCTACTCAACAGCTAGTTTGCAGTTAGGCGACTCTACGGGAAACTCAGGGGGACGGAGGAAAATAAGCTGTTAGTTCTACTTTATTCATTCCGATTTCTTGTAGATTTGTTTGTGTATAATGTACCACAGAATGTTTACTGTTTAGTTGTATCAGGGGCCGTGCCGTGATGAAAAAAGGGTTTTTTCAATTCAAAATTTTTCCACTTAGAGACGACACCTGGCTGTGGTTATTTTATATATGATTTTTGATAATATTTGCTAGATTCTCAACGTTCGCAAAACACGATTCGATCTAGACACACGGCAGTGTGTCCGCCAAGTTCGAGCGACACACCGGCCGTGGGTTATATTACACGAACCATTTCGGGCCAAGTTCGACCCACCTATAACTCAAAATCTATTTTATCTACGCATATGAAATTTCTAGTATCTGTTGAGATCTACTTACTCATCTAAAATACAAAATTTCATTAATGTACCTATTGTAGGTCTTGAGATATTGACGTCAGAAAATCGCTATTTTTACTATACACTCACTGACTGACTGACTCACTCACTCATCAAAAACCTAGACCACTTCCAGTGGTCGTATTGACTTGAAATTTGGCATAGGGGTAGGTCTTTAGGTCAAGGTAAAGGAAAAAATCTGAAAATGGCCAAGTGTGAGTCGGTTTTAAAAATAATGAAGGTGTAAATTCATACCCCTAAGGAACTAATACAAAAAAATTATCTATATCTTCCAATGGTCGTACCGACCTAAAATTGCAACCGACCGAAAACCTTACAAAAATAAATGAAATCCCACCCAAAACATAAATGTGAAAGGCTGCCAAGTTCGACAATATTGGAATGCTTCGCCTATAAAAGAAGTGAGATCTAAATAAGTACCAAGTTCCATACACAGACCTCAGTTAAAAATAGTTACAGGAATGCACACTTGATTTTCCGCAGTTTGGAAAGTAGATTCTGAATAAATATCATATTAATACCTAAAATTCTAATACTTACAAAAACGCAAACCTGTTTTTTCAGCAGTTTCCTTTCCTACTTTTTAATGATATAACTTGGCAAGTTTTAATAGAAAATTATATACTTGACTCATTGCGTTTTGTAGGTTTATAAATAACAAAGTGTGTGAAAACTTGCCAAGTTATATCATTAAAAAGTAGGAAAGGAAACTGCTGAAAAAACAGGTTTGCGTTTTTGTAAGTATTAGAATTTTAGGTATTAATATGATATTTATTCAGAATCTACTTTCCAAACTGCGGAAAATCAAGTGTGCATTCCTGTAACTATTTTTAACTGAGGTCTGTGTATGGAACTTGGTACTTATTTAGATCTCACTTCTTTTATAGGCGAAGCATTCCAATATTGTCGAACTTGGCAGCCTTTCACATTTATGTTTTGGGTGGGATTAAATTTTCTCGATAGATTTTTTTTCCAAAGATGACTCCATTTTTTTAGATTTTTTAACTTTATGCCGAAACGGTGCCGAGCTAATCAATGATTTTTCGTAAGCATAAGCACATTATACTTATCTAGTTCGTCAACGTTTGTTTTTTTATTTAAACCTTTTATTGCTGAAAAATCAATAATTTTAGATTTTCAACAATGGCTTGGTTTCAACCATTTTGCGGACGGGTCGCTCTGTCCCTCTCTAACGTTACGTTACGTAACTAGTGGCTAGAGTGAGTGGATTCTTTTGCATACTAATAAACTTTGGGTACTCGGATCAAATCCCCGAGATATAGATTTTTTGTATTTATTTTGTTGGATATTTTTAGGTTTTCTCTTTTTACACTCTTACTTTAATCATAAATTCTTAATACTTATTACTTATTCTTTCATGTTTTTTTTTTAACATGATGAAAGATTATTGGATTATTATTTATTGCTTATTATCAATGAAAACAAAAAACAATTACATGAACATATTCACTAAATAATTTAAATAATTTTTATATTTACCTATAGATTAGATTAGATATTTACAGATTTTTAAATTGCGAAAATATCTGCCACAGACGTCACGGAGACTCTGGCACAGAGTACATAGAGTCGCCAATACATTTTTAAAATTGGATGACCAAACAATGTACGTACCTCTACCAACAATTTTTTTTACTTGATATTATTAGTAATAGCTTAGACAGATAGTCAATTTTTAAATATATTTATAGGTACTAAAATTGATATACAATGAAATTTGACTAGTGACCAACACCTCAGGACGGGCTGGTGATAAGGTTCAACTTTCCCCAAGGAACAAAGGTCGAAATATAAAAATAAAAAATTTGATCTCCACTAGTAACTCAAAATATCAGCTGATTGGCAACTTTGTTTGTATGGGAGGTACATTTTTTTTTCATATTTCTACCCATGTTCGTTGGACAAAGTTGATTCTGAGATTTCGCTATCTAGCTAGCTAAAATTTCACCTAATATTATGGGCATTGAATTCTAACACTACTCCCAGTACCTAGATACTTACTTTTTTTTAGCAATATTGGAAACCCGACCTTCAGTTGAGAAATGTCAATTATTACAAAAAGGGACAATGATAATGACATAAGTGTGAATATACAGCAGTGCAGATGCCGAAGGTCGCATGTTCAAATCCTGTCAGCGGTGGAAATTTTATTGTCTATCTGGCTGGGGGCACGGCAGTGCCCCCGCCGAGTCGAGCGCAAAGCAAACACTACCGTACCATCCTTTACTGGAACAATTTCGCCACATTTTCAGCCCCTTATCTCGTCGTAAGCTATAATCACATACTTAAAAGCCAAAATTTCAAGTCCGTAGGTCATATTTTAGTTCCAAAGTTAAGCAAAGGCAAAGTTTCAGATTTTAGACAGACACTCACACATGATCATCAAAATAGAACTAGTGCTTCCCATAAACTCAGAGAGCTGAAATTTAGTACGGAGTTAGATTTTAATGACCACATAAACGAAAACTTTAAAAACTAGGATAATCGAAGGTTAGGCCAGGCACACCACTAGGAGCCCAGCTACACCATAGATAGGAGATACAGATATGACTTCAAAGCAAAAGTTGTTCACCTTGATGGGATTTTTCTATAAAAATAAGTGAAATACCACCAATAACATTCTGTAAAAAAGTAGCCAAGTCTCGATGGAGCTGCTTGTTTATCTCTAAAAAGTAATCAAATCTAGGCAAAGTCATGCCAAGTCTAAGGTTCCTTGATACTATATCTTTAATACGACTGGCCGTTGAACGTTACGTTTACATACGATTTGTGGATACAATTTAACGGCCAGTCGTATAAATTTAACTATATGAATAAAGAAATAGCATCAAGGAACCTTAGACTTGGCCTAGATTTGACTTTGGCTAATATCTCATCAAATATATTTTTATTATTAATAATAAATAAACTAGCCTGATGAGATACAGAGCAGACTGAAAAATGGCGGGAAAGGCTGGAGAGTGTCGGCCTGAGAAACAACAGAACGGAGACTGAACAAAAGAAATGTTTTGTGATTTCGGCGGTCTCTCCGGCTATGCTCCGGTAGCGCTAAATGGCGTTACCTTACCAGTCTGCTCCGACTTCAGGTACCTCGGTTCACTTTTGCAAGGCGATGGTGAGATAGACCGGACTATCAAGCACAGAATAAATGCAGGATGGATGAAATGGCGACAGGTCACGGGCACAGTGTGTGACCCCCGAATTCCCCTCAAACTGAAGGGCAAGATTTACAAGACGGTGGTCAGACCTGTCGTCATGTATGGATCTGAGTCTTGGCCTACAAAAATGACGGATGAAAGACGATTACATGTATCTGAAATGAGAATGTTGAGATGGATGTGTGGTGTGACAAGAATGGATAAAATAAGGAATGAGTATATTAGAGGAAGTTTAAAAGTTGCACCTGTGACAGAAAAGTTGAGAGCTAGCCGTGAGGAGGGATGGAAATCATGTGACGAAAAAGGTAATGAATATGAATGTGGATGGACGCAGAAGGAGGGGAAGGCCTAAAAAAGTTTGGATGGATTGTGTAAAAGATGATAATGAATCAAGAAAGTGTAAACGAAGATTTGACGGCTGATGAATGGAAGAGAAAGACATGTTGCGGCGACCCCAAATAAATTGGGATAAGGGCAAGCAGATGATGAGTAGAAACCCTACAAAACCCTAAAAATGGCTATGCCAGTCGGTATCTTTTCAATAAGACTACTTTAAATATTTTTTTTATATTTACTCGTACTTTAATGCCTAGTCCTCTGATATGGTTGCCTAGGCATTTATGACGTTGTGGCGTAGACATCTGACATCGTTGCGTAGGTCTCCGTCTCATTGATTTATGTCTAGTGACGTCACACATGTATGCAAACGTTTATTTGTTCCTATATATATTTTTTTTAAATAGGCTAGCAACGCTCGGGCTGGCTGGCATGTGTTTACGACGTAAATTTATTTCAGTGAATTTTAACTCATTTTAAAAACAATACGACAAAAACCTACACCTACTGAAATTTAGTGTAGGTTTTGAGTTTTGATCACTAGCGAAATAACTTTTTACAATAAAAAAAATCTACTCCGTTCCATAATTCAGATTATTTTAAACGCAAGTTCTAGGTTTTTAGTATTGTTCACTAGCAAAATTTAATGTTACAAGTAAAAGAAAATATCGACTCCATTCCATCTCTATTCTCACTTTTTGTTACATGAAATTCAGAGTTGCAAAGCTGTTTATAGTTAAAAGTACCTACTTATACCCGCACACCCGAAACGCACTCACCGAATTTTGGATTCTTTGTATGAAAATCTATGGAACCCAAATGGAACCTTGAAAATATTGCCGAACCGCACGCGCCGAATCAAACGGATCCATTTCATGAAGAATCTAATGCTATATAAGGAAATAAAACGAAAAAGAAAACACGGACGTATAAACTAAACTTTGTATGCTGATTGTAGCAGCGCTGTCAGCTGTCAAGTGCCGCCATTTATATTCCTTCTTTAGTGGAACGGATTATACTCTATATCCTCGTTACAATTTGCCAGCAAAAACACCTCGTCATGCTGAACAATTTTTACTTTCAAGCCATTACAATAACTACATGAACAATAGTAAAATTCAATTACTTGACATTCTGTTACGTTTATCACGTTTATATTCTAGCAATTTGACATTCTGCTACTTTAACGTTTTGTCATTTTGCCTTTCTCCTTCTACTTCCTTGAACAATAATATAATATAATATTTTTAAAACATTGAACTAGTGGCACCTATGATATGCTCACAAGTTTTGTTCCACCGTGTGGAACTAGTGGGCAATAATTTTTCCACCTATTGTTGCCTGCCGCATGCAACAAATTTCCGAATAGTACACATACATGGCAAAATTATCCATTAAACTAGGAGGAAGTACTTTCTTGGCAACACCGATTCGATTCGCTGCAGCTGTGCTTGCTGCTAAGTGTGCTAAGCCATCCGCATTATTCGGCGCGTACGGTGAGTGCGTTGCCTTGCGGGTGTTCGGGTATATTTACTTTCACCTGTTTTAGAAGTGTATTTGTTCAAAGCTTTTCCCCTAGGTGGCATTGCACTACTTTGTTCCACAATTGATCAACAGATGGCTAATTATTGTTAATTTACTTGGAAAGAAAAGTTTTGACATCTTGACCCCCGCAAAGGGAGCACCCCCTGGGGGCGTGGCTAAAACGGTGCTGGCGGCTTCGATGCAGCACCTTAAATTGAAATCAAGATTTCCTTTACGCAATAACATAGATTTTTCTTTCTTTACACGGAAGAAAGGATTTTCGCCCGCAGTCAGCAGCCCTGATTCAAAAACATGGTTGGTATAACGTCAAAATACCGTTTAGCACTGACTCAGCAGTTTCCCGTTGAGGAAGAACTACTAGGCGATACATTGAAATATCTTGTAACCTAACAAAACCTTAGTGTAAAGAATACGGATCCTGGATCAACATTGTGTGGTTCTTCATAAATAAAAAAAAAACAGTTCACTTTTCAGAATTTAATCATCACCAGACCCATCTCCAAGTTTATAATTACCAAATTGGATCCCTTAGCTACAGTTAATCCACTTGTCGGCATCCCTCGTCTTTTGGCGGTGTCGGGTGAAATATGGCTGACATCTCTCAAGATTATACGTGAGCGTGACTATCTCCCCTCTTTGCTATACCGAGTGTTAGCACAAAATATAGAGTTTACAGAAAGATCACTCGACCCTATTTAGGAATTTCGCGATTTTAACTGGATACATAGCCAGGGTTGCGTGTGGTGCCGGCAGAGTAGAGTAGAATAGCACCACCCCCTCTCTTCCCGTGGGGGTCGTAAGAGGCGACCGAGGGATAAACCCGATCCGAACAGCCAGGGCCAACCGTATGGTGGCGGTTAATCCACCACAAAAGAATTCCCAAGGAGGGTTGACGTCTGGTAGGCGGCCGGTCGTAAAATAAAGCCAAATCCTTTGCAACACGATTTTGTGTTCAACAAAACGTGTTGCGCTGACCCCAATTAATTGGGATAAGGGCAGGAAGATGATGATCTCCCAAGATTATACCTACGTGAGCATGACTATCTCTCCCTCTTTGCTATACAGGGTTATTTTTTTATCATCCAGGAAAAGCAGGGTGATTCTACTTACGATGCTGAACAACTTTTTCTATGGGGCCCCTTGCGAATTCCCAAAAAAACATTTGGATGTTCCATTGAAAAATTCATACAAACTCGGCGAAAATGTACCTATGGAGATGGAGAACCAAAAATTTTTTGTTGGTTTTCGCGTGTGGCCCCAAAGTAAAAGTTGTTCTTCTGAACTAAGTTTCCTAGGTGATAAAATATAGCCCTGTAGGTACAGAGGGTGTTAGCAGAAAATAGAGAGTTTTAAGAAGGATCACTCGACCCTATTTAGGATTTTCGCGATTGCCACTTGTTACATAGCCAGGATTACAGATGTAAATCAACCGGTTTAAAACGTTTAAAACCAAATTTCGCGGTTTAAAACCTGAAATCAACCGTTTTCAACCGTTTAAAACTCTTTTTTTTTTTTTTTTTTATCTATGATGGGCTTACTCTTGACCCCAATCTTAACCTAGAGCAGAGATGGGATCTACGGTGGAGCGAGCTTGCCCAGAAGATGCCTATTCACTCTAGACTTAAAGAGATTCAGGTTATATGCACTCGGAAATACAGACGCAGGCAGGGAATTCCATTCTTTAGCCGTGCGCATAATGAAAGATGATTTGAAGCGCTTAGTGCGTAATGTGGGTATATCAACTAAGAACGGATGGTAGCCGGCCGTGCGTCTGGATGTCCGATGGAAGAAAGGAGACGGTGGTATGAGCTCATGCAGCTCACGCGCACACTCTCCGAAGTAGAATCTGTAGAAGACCGATAGGCAAGCAACCTTGCGGCGGTGAGCCAGGCTGTGAAGCTTGGTCGCCACCAGTTTTTTATCGCCTATTAATCTCTTGGCTCTGCGTTCCACCGAATCCAGTGCAGCAAGTTGGTATTTAGCCGAGCCATCCCAAAGGTGACAGCAGTACTCCATGCAAGATCGGACTTGAGCTTTATAAAGAGTTAGAAGCTGTTCAGGCGTGAAGTACCGCTTAACTTTATTCAGAACGCCCAACTTTCTAGCTGCAATTTGGGCCTTGGACTCGATGGTGGTGCCGAAGTTGAGGTCAGAGGACAACTCCATGCCAAGGAGTTGAAGAGTGTTGGTCACTGGAACAGATGTACCCCGAAAAGTAGGAGAAAAGGTGAAAGGACTCCTTTTTGCGGAGAAAAGACTCGCCTACAAAAAAAAAAGTTCTGTGTTTTACATACACATACATACATACACAAATCACGCCTTTATCCCTTGCGGGGTAGGCAGAGCGTAAACAGCCGTAGGTACCTACAATACAGCCGCTATCGCCACGTCTGACTAATATTTCAGGGCCGTTGTAGAAAAATCGTGCCGAAATGCAAAAAAAATTTTGCCGAGTAGGTACTTAGGTATGAATTTTTGTATGGAACATCCAAATTATTAATATAACCCTGTATATACAAAATTCGGTGTTTCCAACGATTTTACACTGACTTGCTCATCATAGGTTACCTACGCTCGGGCCTCGGAGCGACAAACTAGGTAATAAACCCGCAAAATCACATCATTAATCCATTTCAGTGATCCTTACCTTTGTAATATTACGAAAATGTATTAAAATCAATAAAACATTGTTATCAACCATCCGCCGTTTTAAACCGAAAAAAACGGTTGTTTATGATTTAAAACGGTTTTTTTCGTTTAAAACGATTTGGTTGAATTGGTTTTAAACCGGGCTTACATCTATAGCCAGGATTGCTAGATAAGATTCAATACGTGGACGAAATACTGCTCTATCTATATCTGATATCATCATCTGCCTGCCCTTATCCCAATTTATTTGCGGTTGGCGCAACATATGCCTCTTCTTTGTCTTCTCTCATCTGTCTTTCTCTACTAATGCTCTATATCTGATACAAGAACGTAATATGATTGTGCCCCAATTTCAATGCAAGGAATATGACGTTCATGGCAACCATCTTCTTAAATACGTTGAGTTCCTCTGGGATTCCAGTTTATTCCAGTAAACGTCAGTGAGCCTCAAAATCGTCGCTAGTACTGAGTGAGCCATCTGTAAAGGCTCCCTGTGCGCCGTCACCCTAATTTGTGTTATTTATTCTTATGTTTGTGGTACCTATTTCATTGCACCATCTTCAAAATGACCTTGCATTCTCCAAAACCGCTGAGTTATCAAAGTACCGTAGCATGGACCACCACACCTATTGTTCTATGAGACGCAAAAGAAATTAATATCACTTCTTTACAAAAGAGCAATCAGTATCAAAATAAAAGCACAATCAAACTGCCCCGGTGGTCCCAGCAAAAGTGACTATACAGGGTGTTAATATAAATAAGTGCCATAGCTTTAAATCAAGTAAAAAAGAACTTTTAGATATGCACATTCATCTAAATTAGTAATAATTTCCTTAAATGGATATTTATGTTACAAAGTAAATCGTTTCTAATGAAAATATAAAAACATTTAATAAATATACAAACACAAGAAACAAAAATCGGGTTTCAGAACTTCAGGCATCCTTTATCGATACTAAACCTACCCTGAACCTATGGCACGCATTTAAATTTACACCCTGTATTACACTAGCCTACCGACAGAAGCCATTGTAGCATACATTGCTGGCTATTATATGGGGTGAAATTTTACTAGTGACCGACAGCGAAAACTCAGATCCGGCTGGTGATAAAGAACAACTTTCCCCAAGGAACATAGGTCGAAATACGAAAAAATGTTTTGAACCTCCCATACAAAATGGCCGATCAGCTGATTTGAGTTACTATTAGCAGGTCAGAATATTTTTGGAAAGTTGGTCCTTATCACCAGCCGGTTCTGAGTTTTCGCTATCGGTCACTAGTAAAATTTCACCCTATATGGTCGCCATTACAATGAACTCAAGATTAACCAGTAATGAATGTCGAATCGGGCCTTGCAGCGGGTTAAGTGTACCTGCTAAATCGCAGCGTCATCGCAGCGTGCCCGCAGCGTTACGAACGCATCCGTCACGCCGAGGCTTCCGGAAGACCACCGATTAGGTGTTTATGGGCCGGTTGGCAACGGTCTAGCGGTCTACAGTACGGCCGTTCCAATAGGCTATATTTGACAGCTGTCCAACCAATAATAGAAGATATGTCAATAAAGAACAATAGGTCTTATGTCATATTGTAACATGATTTTGACAGGTGTCAAATATGGTCTATTTGAACGACTGTACTGTAAGACGGGATATCGCTTATTTAGAAAAAAAAAACTACAAAAAATAAAGGTCTGGGTAAGCTTGGTTTCTGAGATCTTCGCATCGGTGGTGTAGGTAGGTATTGAAGAATGCTCGTCCGGAAGAACCATGTTTCTTTTTGGAAAATCAGGTGGTTAAGGCTGCAATGTGATGTCCCTACCAAAGGCTTTCCCAGAGATTCGGTACCGAAAATGAAAACTCGGAATAGGCTAGTGATAAGGAACAACTTTCCCCAAGGAACATAGGACGAAATACCTAAGAAGAATTCATTTCGAACTTCCCATAGTAACTCAAATAGGCAGCTAGCCCGCAATTTGTGTAGGTGATCCAATTAATTTTTCATAATAATTCGTTGTTTCGTTCCTTGGGAAAAGTTGTTCCTTATCACTAGCCGGTTCCGAGATTTCGCTATCGGTCACTAGTAAAATTTCACCTAGTGTTTCGACTGGAAATAATAATTGTCTACGTATTTTCGAATTGTCTATAGCGAAACAGTAATCTTAAATCCTATTGTTCATCAAGTTTAATTTACTAACAGACATATAAACATTATCTCCATATAAAAATCTCTTAATGGGTATACCGGGTCTCATAAAATAAACGTCTCCTTCCCCGTATTAATCACCGAGGACATGAAGCCAAGTATTTATGGTAGATTATGTTTCTCCCAACATCCTCCAACAGTTTACTTAGGTTTTGAAAACAGAGAGAAAATAAGGAAGACGGAGTTCTACCACAGAATACATAATAGTACCGAGTACAAAGAAGGTCAAAAGCTCTGATCCTACAATCGTGTAGCAAAAATAATTAGGTATATTAATGGAGATAGAATCGATAAATCTATCATAGTGAGGCTTTTACACTACCGTGAAGACAGGGTTCGTTTTGAGATAAACAGATTAAACAGATAGATAAAACCTTTATTGCATAGGTAACATTACATTTTGGCTCTCAAAGAATCACCCATATACATTGCTGGTACAAAGATGGGCGTCATCAAAATGAACTCGAGAAAACCAGCAATTTATGCCGAATAGGGCATAATAAGTAAAATAGCCATTTTAGTCATTTTATTACACAGAATAGTATAGTAGTCGCTAGAAGCAGAGCCTTGTTTTTAAAACCTCATTTGAACATAGATAATCAGTAATCACAACGTGAAGTATAATCTGTTCCTAGTAGGTGGCGCTCATGCTCAGTAGCGATTTCCCTACTATGGCATTTTTAAGTAGAAATAATACCATATACAAACCATAATTTATAAAACCGCTTATTTTCCGTACCTCATATCGAGGATTTACGTCAAATCTATACTTTTAAAGACTAAAGTTTAGAAGGCGGCGACATTTACTTCATGTTGGTTAATTTGGCAGTTGATAGATGATCCTTCAATTTTAACAGTGCCATCTAGTTCGGACTCGTGTAGCTGTCAGTCCAAAAAATCCTCATTTCATTCGCAAAGACCACATAAGGCGTCTGTCGTGGTCTTTGCGAATGAAATAAGGATTTTTTCGGAAGAAGGAGGAAACGGTCTCTGTAAACAAGTAAAGTGAGAGTGGACATCAAGTTAAACTGGTTTTTTATACGGTTTTTAAGAAAGACATGTGCTTTAAATTAAAGGGAATGTCAGTGGAAATGTGAGAGTAAGTAGGTAATGAGAGGAACCTGCCCTCTGGAGGACCTTATAAGTTTAGTAAAACAGTTAGACTGTTTACTCAGAGTTGAAGATGGCCAATATTAAGTGTGATCGTCTATTGGGTTAGGAATACGTTGCATTAGAGTAGTGACTTGTTAGTTCTTACGAAGTGGAGCAGTGTTTTACTTTCTTGAGATGTATAGAGAGGAAACATTTAAGTTTAAATACAAAAAAAACTACAAGAATACGGGGCTCCCATCCATCCTACACACCCGTCCGAAAGGGGCCAAGACGCACTCATACGACTTTCCTAAACGACCGAAGAATTTTGAATTACACGACGCTCTGCATATTGAAGAAGAAAGCCAAAAGATCAAATACTCCTAATATTATGGAAACCAACGAAGTTAATTGCGCTCCACTAGGAAGCAAGTTAAAAGGGGTCTGGGTTGGGGAACCAGGTCAGGAAAGACCCAGTCCAAGGTAACCCCGGGGGTAATCCTCGTGACCAACCAACCCGGAATCCTACCTATCTAATCCTACCTAGCTAGCTCAAAGTCCGGTAACTGAGCATCCGCGTAACCTAAGGCCAAAAGTAAATTTTGGAGACAATCTTTCACAAGAATCCCAGAAGGTGAACTGTAGAATAATGGATGGGTGGCCAATCCCTTCGTGTTGTATGTTTTTGTTGAGGTATGGAAGCTTTCCCTCTACGGCACCAGGGCCGGGAAAGCAACGCACCTCAACGCGGGGCAGTCTGGACTAGACCATGTAGAGTAAATTATGCTTGCAATACCAACCCAGGAACTTAGAAGTAGATCTTGTAATACTAGATATTGTGTTATCTAGTATTACCACATACCCCCAGTCCGAGAACAGGTATAGAGTGTAGCGCTTACTCTACAGTTCAAATGAACCTCTGTACGCGCGGTGGCACTTCACAGCATACATACACAGGTTAGTAAAATTTAATATTTAAATTAAACTAGAAAATTAGATTGTCCCCTTTTAAAATTTGTTAAAATACTTTTAATTATAATTTGGAAGATTGATCTGATTTAAAATTTATTAGTGTTATAAAAAAAGGTTGTAACGTTTGGAATAAATAAATCATTAATTTACAAAGGCATTCCTAGCTGAAGAGTAAGGAGACCTAGGCATTGAAGTAAGCATGTTGTGACTGTCCTTCATCCATATCCATTCACAGAAAACGTTTATATATCAGCATCTATGAGTCCCCTAGATAAAAGATATAAGATTGAAAACGTTCACTCCCTCCCTTTCTTTCCGATTTTATCAAAATATTCCCAATTCCAATTTAGAAAAAAAAGGAAATCTCAACGATGGATTATTATCTAATCTAAATATAAATAAAATTGAAATCATAATTCTAAAATAAATTAAAAGAATTTATACTTACATTTTACCACTTATAATTCACTTCTATAAAACTTGAGTATACTCGTGCACTCACTTTCAAAGAATGATATAATTGATTGTTGTCAAAAGACCGAGTTGACGCAAATTTTCAAATTTGAAATAAAAGAATTATAAATAAAATTAGACATCAGAATGTCAAAATGTCAAAAATAGTTTATTAAAGAAAGAATAAAACTGTCAAAATTTGAAATATCTCAAAATATTTTATGTTAAGCTTGAGAACCCTTGAAATATTCTATGCTAAGTGTCAAACTTGAAATCCCTTGAAATATTCTATGTTAAGTGTCAAACTTGAGAACCTTTGAAATATTCTATGTTAAGTGTCAAACTTGAAAACCCTTGAAATATTCTATGTTAAGTGTCAAACTTGAAATCCCTTGAAATATTCTATGTTAAGTGTCAAACTTGAAAACCCTTGAAATATTCTATGTTAAGTGTCAAACTTGGAAACCCTTGAAATATTCTATGTTAAGTGTCAAACTTGAAATAACTTCAAGGAGTTCTAAGCTAAATAACTAGATTGTAATATCACACAAAAAGGAACTCGATTTCAGCAATGCCTTCAACTCAGTTGACTTTGATATTCTACTCGCTATCCTTCGCTCTCTTAATATCTCATCTTCGGCAATAACATGGTTCGATTCTTACCTTCGGGGTCGCTCGCAGCGGGTCCGCTCTGATGAGGCTTTCTCGGAATGGTGTGATCTCTCTGCGGGTGTTCCTCAAGGTGGCGTCCTTTCCCCTCTTCTCTTCTCGGTTTTCATTAACACTGTTACTTCTGTTATTTCTTCTAGCTTCCATCTTTATGCAGACGATTTGCAGATCTATCGTCATTTCACCTATGATGATATCAATGGTGCGACTGCGGCCATCAACAATGACCTCAGCAAAATTGCTGAATGGGCTGAATCTTTCGGTCTCGTGGTCAACCCAATAAAATCTCAGGCCATGCTTTTGGGTAGTTCTTATATGTGTAGGCAAATAGACTATCCTAGTATCCCACCTGTTATCTATAACGGCACGTCTATAGCTTACACAGCAACTGCCAAAAATCTTAGTATTTTACTTGATTCGCATCTCAGTTGGACTGCGCAGGTCAACGCTGTTAGCAGTAAAGTGTTCTTTACTTTCCACTCGCTAAAACGCCTCCAGAACTTCTTGCCTTTAAAAACTAAAATTAATCTTGCCCAGACACTTCTTTTTCCCCTCTTTGACTACGCGGACACCTGCTACTTGGATGCCACTGAGGAGTTGTTGAGCAAACTTGAGCGTCTCCAAAACCTCTGCATCCGATTCATTTTTGGCTTACGCAAATACGACCACGTCTCACAGTTTCGCTCACAACTCAAGTGGCTTCCAATCCGGTATCGAAGAAATGCCCATGTTCTTTCTTGTCTCTACAATGTTCTTTACAACCCATCTTCTCCTTCTTACCTCAAAGAACGCTTCAATTTCTCTCGTCCCCCGGACAAACCTTGTCGCTCCCATGTAAGGACAATTCTTTCGATACCCATACACCACTCCGACTTCTACAGTTATTCATTTACTGTGCATGCGGCCAGACTGTGGAACTCCCTCCCGCACACAGTGCGTGATAGCCCTTCTCTTTCTATCTTTAAGAAACGAGTAAAAGAGCATTATCTTTCTCTTTCAAATTAATTCGTATTATTTTGTATAGGTATATATTTATAATATTTTTATTTATTTATGTATAGGTATGCATAGGTATTAATTTGTATTATATGTAAGGTAATATTATGTAGGTGTATATTAATTTATATAAGTAGATACTTTTTTTTTTTTTAAATTCCTAAATTTATAATCATAGTAAGTTGTACACGTCCACTGCCTCACTTTATGCCATCTCACTACCCTAGGTCTGCTGTAAGAGATTTCTTTTTGGAAATAAGCTGACCTGTTGTGTACTGTTCTATATGTTATGTTCTTTGTATTTTATTGTGTACAATAAACGGTTAAATAAATAAATAAGGAAATCACTCAAAAAGTAAAATCTAAGTAGAACACTTTAGCTTCTCAAACTTAAATATCACAACACCACACTCGCGCAATATCACCAGCTCAACGTTAAATTCGCGAAACGTCGCACTCGCGGAACATGACACGAAAAACAAAGGGTCACACGTACAACAATAAATTCACGAAACGTTACACTCGCGGAATGTCACTCGCACAATAATAAATTCGCAAAACGTTACACACGCGGAATGTCACTCGCGCAATCATAAATTCGCAAAACGTTACACACGCGGAATGTCACTCGCACAATAATAAATTCGCAAAACGTTACACACGCGGAATGTCACTCGCACAATAATAAATTCGCAAAACGTTACACACGCGGAATGTCACTCGCGCAATAATAAATTCGCAAAACGTTACACACGCGGAATGTCACTCGCACAATAATAAATTCGCGAAACGTTAGATTCGCGTAACACATAATTTTACGATCACTTTGCCTAAGCATTAATTTTTGAATTTCCCTCAAACCTATTTAATACAAAAGGTAGATAAACACTTACGTCTGCAGTTCTGAACCCCAAATCTGGCCTTCTCAAAGAATTTGCCCCATCATAATCCAGTTCTATATACAGGGTGAATTTCAATATTACAGAACATTTTTTTTTCTTCTTCCTTTACTCTGAAAAACACGAACAGTATTAGTATATCTTATATAATACAAATAAAAACATATTTCTAGAAAGTTTCAATAAAATAATTTTTTTTCTCAAATTCTCGTATTTCAATTTCATACCACCTTTCGCTCGTCTTCCGCCCTACAAATCCAATTGTGTTTGGTCACCTTATAGGAGCACCCTAGCAGCAATCTGCAATAGAAGATATTATTCTTGCCCTAAAATACCACTTAAAAATAACAAAGATTGTTTACTTATCTTTTGAGAGGTCAACAGCCATACTCCTAGGTTTTCTTTCCCGGAGGTCTTGTACAGGCCACTGCAGGTTTCTTCTCAAGCTATTCGCAATTTCGCTCAGCACGGTCCAGATTATCATTAATCTCTTGAGTTATAGCCTTCTTGACTCCTTTTGATTATTTTTGTAGATAGTTTCATATTCATTTTTCCAATCTTCATTTTTTTATCCCCTTTTCAGTAGAAATCATTTTTTTATGTCTTTCTTGAAACATCGCAAAAATTTGACTGATTTTTCCTGTTCTAAAATTGTCAGAAACCTTTTCAAAAACCAAAACGTCACCCAATTTCAATTTTTTTTATGCCGCCTACAACATTTGTCACCTTATACTTTGACATAAAACTCTTATAAAGAAGTTTCTTACTCCAACACGGAATATAAAATCAAAATTAGGGTTCGATCGGTCAAATGGGTCAAATATTTAATGTTTTAGCAAGATAAACATTTTAAATTTTTTTATGTCGAACGACGAGGTTCTCTACAGTAGGTACCTTATGTGTGTGTTTACCTACTTAGCTGATCTGCTAAAGATTAGCTCAAAAAACAACTGAAGTCTGTTTAGCTACTAAAAATGGAGGAGTTTATTAATGAAATAGCTACTTACTACTAGCTTAGCTACTACTGTTTAGCTGCTAAACTGTTTAGGTTCAGTTGTTTGCTAGCGATGCTCCGTCTAGTCTCCTTATTACTTGGTCTGAGAATTAAAGCTGCTCTTAAATCTGTCCGCAGTATTTATTGGATACAAAGAGGATACTTTTTAACAGATTATTTGGAAGTTATTGCAGGAATTTCGTGATTGCGAAGTAAAATATCTTATTTCATGAATTACAGGCTTATTCGCGTAAATGTATTATCTACGTAGTGCTATAGGTAGTATCTATTGAAAGCGAAGATTGCAAGTTTAACTTCGGATTATCAAATTATAAAAGAGAGACGAAAGAGCTACAATACGAAAAGCGGCTGCTTGAACGAACCCCTGCAGTGGTTGGATGTGAGCTGAACAAAGGGCTGATATGATAGATGATGATAGTGGTGATGATGATGATTGGGGCAAATAAAAGACCGTTGGCTTGCTGTGGCAAGCAAAATACTGTTCTCGGCAACACAGTCTATCAATAATTCGTGCTAGAACACTGTAAAGATTTTAGCCAATAGCTTGTCTATAGAAAAGGAAAATTTTCCATTCTTTTAAATTTATTTTACGACGTATTCTCCCAGCCATCGGCATTTTGTATTCGGCATACCGTTTTGTTTTACGACAGTCATCCTACATTCTAAACGACGGATCACTGCTTTATTTATTACGCTACGTGTGAAACTGTCAAATGTCACCACTTTCGACTAATCGCGTGCCTGTGGGTAGTCGGTAAACTAGGTTAAAATATTGATGTGGGAAGATGTATGGCGATGAATGATGAGATGTTTTTGTGAGTATTTCACGGACTCTGCGGGAGAGAGAAAAAAAGTTGATACATATGTCAATAGGTACTTACCGAGGTACTTAGGCGAGAAACATATGCAACGTCCGTTTGTGCGGTCACTCATTCGATTCATCACCCCACCCACGGCTTATGTAAAACGGCATCGCACAGGCGCATAGCGCTGGCTGTGTCGGTCGACGGATGCGTCTGTCAAACCGTTTGACATAAAAATGAGGTGAAAATCAAGTGAAAATAGAAAAAACGACGTACAAACCGACGTTACCGTGTGTTTCTTGCTGATTCTGATTCTTGGAGGGCACGTTACCAGCGCCTTCGCTGCCAATCCCGGTTGCTGTTTATGAGTTTAGGTACTTGTCGGTCATCATCATCAAAGATTCAAAGCTAAAGTGGTTTATAAAGGATCCTTCGTAGAGGACGTCGCGCTTTTCATGTCGACTCGATAGCGTATGTAGAGTAGAGAGCAGTGGAATTCCCATTAATTTTCACTATAATAGCTACGACAGATAGCTTCTCCTCTCAATCTAGAGTCTAGATTCTAGAGTCTAGATTGTAGAAGCTATTGTCGACTGAGGTTATCAGTGTTCGCGCCTAATTTAAAGCATTTGCCTATTCACACGGATGTTTTAAAAACGCGCCGGAGCAGCGAGTGATGTTTCAGGTTTTCAGCCCGCGTCGATTCAAATAGGGTCCTAATAGCTTTCTTTCTACACACTTTATTTTTTAATTATTTAGCACTTGCTTAGAACCGATTTCTTTGCAGAAGTTTAGTCAGTGTCGCTCGCAGCTATTGCTATGCTATGCTGTTTCGAGCTTCTAGGTGAACTCGCAACCTCCCTCAGGGCCCAGCTGTCAGCCAAGACAGCATACTATTATATCACTGATAAAAACCTGCAGCGGGAATGAAAGGGGCAAGCTCCACAGAGTTCTGGTAATCAATCACATCGTCTAGAGCACTCAGAGACTATTGCTTTTGCCACAGGCCGTAGTAATTCAATAAACTTTGAGCTTATTTCGGTAATCTCCATCCCAAATAAAAACATCACTGATAAAAATATGCAGCGGGAATTATAGGCGCGTCTTAAAGTATCCGTGTGCATAGCCTCCAAGCGCGGCAGCCGCACCACTCAGCGCTCCACCACTGCAGGCTGCGGCGCTGCATCTTCTGGTAATTAATTACATCGTCTAGAGCACTCAGCGACTGTATCGCTTTTCGCCACGACCCACAATAAGTCAACATTCTCTTCCTCTCATTATCATCCTTCATCATCTTCAAATTGAAATTCGATTTATAGATGACACATACAGAGAGTTAGAGGAATGTTTAGATGTAAAAACTCTCGGGGTCTTCCTCTTTCTTTTCCTCTTTTTCATCAGCACATTTGGCTAAGCGCGTAGATGTTACTTTTCTTTTTCCTGTGTTTGATTCTCTTCCGCTTCCTCTTCCTCATAATAGTTTTCTCTGCGTATGAAACCCGCTGTGTGAATATCCTTCAAGCGTGGCAGCCACACCACTCAGCGCTCCACCACTGCAGGCTGCAGCGCTGCATCTTCTGGTAATTAATTACATCGTCTAGAGCACTCAGCGACTGTATCGCTTTTACCACAAGACGCGGTCACAGTAAGTAGATGTTACAAGGTACCTTGTAACCTGACTTCTAGAGACGGTGGTAAAAGATAGAAACACATACCTATGCACGAAGAACTTACGGTATCGGACGCTTTTCTCAGGGATACCCATTTACTACTTGCAATCATATCCGGAGCTAATCGCTACCTTACCTTTACACAGTCATAACAGTCCACTGCTAGAAATGGGCCTCCCCTTCTTGGGGGGGGTGTTGCCATACTCATGTACCTATGTTTTTTTCACAAGGAACTCTGCTGCCCATTCCCTGAACACTTAGACGCTTTTTATGACGAGTTGGGGTGATGCTTTTCTAAGCAAGCATCTCACGACAACAGACCTTTGGCTTTTGGCCACAAAACCTGACCAGGGTGATAGTTACAGGGAGTCGTATTTAGGCGCTATCGACCCCCTGTGCATCGTGAGTTGCTACCGCCGCCGCCGTCGGGTAAAGTGCCTACGTAGATAAATTAAGTAATAAATAATTGTAGTGTGTTTATAGTATCTTATTTAGACTTAAGTTTTATTGTATTGTTTTATTCTATTCTATGGGCCCTGGTTGCCTGAAATAAACGTTATTATTATTATGTTGGTACTCTTTCGAATCACGGGCCCACAGGGACCCGGTCCTTTGAGGCATGCGTGGGGCCAAAGCCAACAGCACAGAGGCCTTTTTATACCAAATAATCTAAATGTGTGATGTGTACATCAAGCCGATACTCGCTCTGTCTGCACTACAGAGTACACCCAGAGCCAGCACCGGCATGATGCAAGGACTATTGCAGGTGAGGGTCGGAATACTAGGGCTATGGGGAGGAAATTGCTGGACCGGTTGCTGGGATATTGATTGAGACAACGGGACGCCTGCCAAATCAAATGTCTCAATCTTGATAATCTCGGCAGACGGTGACTCGCCGCCCGCTAGGTGGGCCTCCACTAAAGGGCTGTTACGCGTAGTGCGTGGCGCCCTGGGACGCAACACTAGCGCGGGCGACTGAGGGGTGTCGAGAGGTGTACACCGCTTTCTGCGCAGAGGTCCTGGGCAAGGGCCAGAACATACACCAACTCGCGACTTACGCATGTTTCACTTCCACCCCCCGAGTCCAAGCACAGGCTCGAACTCTAGCGACCCCACTCTGGCCGGCCAACTAAGGCAAGCCAGAGGTGAGAGTCCTGGCCTTGGGGTCCACTCCGGCGAGCCGGAGACGGCCAGTCTACACTCTCGGGGGTTTCTGGGGTCCGTGGGGACGCTACTCCCCAACAGCTCGTCACAAGCTGCCCTACGGGTAGCAGGGGTGTAGAGAGGTGTGCTGCACTTTCAAGTTCAGGGATTTCTCCCGTCAGCATTACTCGCGGCTTTATGCCTTTAACACTTCCACCCTCGAGTTGAAAAACTCTTGCGGCTCCACTCTGCCCGGCCGGTTAAGGCAAGACAGAGGCGGGCTCCCACAAAGGGTAACCCAGGAGTACTTCGGGTACGTGGTGGCGCCAACTCACCAACAGCTTGCCAAAGCTGCCCTGCGGGGTTATTATTATTATTATTATGTTACCTTTTTCCTTCCCCTTTTCATTTTTTGACATGCCTATCTTCCTGTTTTCTTTTACAACGGATGAACTAACCTTGCCAATGTTCGCAGATTTAGTTCCACATAAATAGAGGATTAGCTGGTCACTACAGTACAGAGACCTTATTATTCCCGTTTTTCTATACTGTGACGCGGCTGTCTAGCACCGCTGGCAAAAGCTTTAACACTCGGATAGCCTTGGATAGCGGAAGCCAAAGTTCAAGTAACTTAGCGGTTTAAAAGCGCTTTGCACACATAACGTCCGTTTCGACGTTATTTTTGAGCCTCGCTATCGCAGCGTTAGGAAATTGCGAATTTCCACCTTAATCCCATATAAATACGACGAAGCATGCCCAACGGTGCGTTGACAGATGTCAAACCGTTTAGCAACCAAACCGTTTGGACGAACGTTGTTGTTGTTGTCTAAGTGTTGGTGGTCCAGAGTCCAGCAGTGACTTATTCGAATACAAAGGATTACAAAGGTTGATGTGTGGTGCTGGCTTAGAAAACCATCACCCCGTCTCTAACCTTACAGGCGATTATGAGTACCTAATATGTATAGATAGGCATACGTGAGCAGCAGTGCTTCTTGTGAAATACACTTAAAACCTACAGCCTGACCACGCTAAGTTGAACATTGGAAACAAAAGAGTAGCGATGCAGTTTTGCGGAGCTAACCCGAAAATCGGTAGTACCGGTTTCAACCCTCTTCTACCGATTGTAACACAAATTATTTAAGTTACAAAAAAAAAATTGAGAAGTGTTGTTTGGTATATAGATTCATTATCCATGTCTTTATACTTATTATTATGCAAAAAAAGTAAAAGAATATTTTTCAATTGAATTTTCTAATCTGCGGTGTTTTGAATTTGAATTCTGCGACTGTCCCGATGGCGTAGTGGATAGTACACCTGCCTTCTACGCCGAGGGTCGTGGGTTCGATTCCCACTGGACACAAATATTTGAAAAGTCAATTTTCAAATATTTGTGTTAAGTCTGGATGTTTTCTATGTATAATATGTATTTATTTACAAAAAAAAATATATATAAGTATTATAATTGTCTATAGTCCGGCTAGTTCGTGCGCGACCTTCCCTAGGGGTGACAGACGTTGGGGGGCGAGATGTCAGCGGGTAGCGGGAGGTGTAGCGGGGAAGGGTGACGCGCGCATCCGCGCTGCACGTCATATTAACATGACGTGCTTCCTCGCCCCCCGACCGTCTGTACCCCGCAGGAAGGTCGTGCACGAAGTTGTCAAACTATAGTTCCCATAGTACAAGCTTTGCTTAGTTTGGGGCTAGATGGCGCTGTGTGTCTCGTCCAGGGATATTTATTTATTTATTTGAAGCGAAATAATAGATGGACTAAATAACAATTTGGATTTACCCGACCCTACCGGTTTACAATTTGGACAACGTTTTGAAGATTTTTGACATAATCATCAGGCTCTTTTTCCACTACTCCGATCCGTAACCGGATGTCGGATATAGCCATCCGAAAAATACCGGAAATCCGGTCACCGCTTTCCCAACTATCCGGTAAAAAACGGACAGTAAATTTTTATTATCTCGGCGGACTCGGACTCGGACGGACGACATGGTAGAATGTAAAATTGTTTTAAGCATGCATAATTTTGAACAATACCAATTGTTCGGGAAATTACAGTTTCGATTAAATCCGGATACCGGTGTAGTGGAAAAGCGAGTATAGTATTTTAATAGATTTCTAAATCGGATCGGAAATTATCGTGTACCGGATCGGAGTAGTGGAAAAAGAGCCTAAAACTTGAATGTGCGGTAGCGATGGCAAAAAAATAATGACCCTCTTGAGGGTCTATGAAACTTTAGAAAGTTACATAGATTAATACCACTTTTGAACCCGTATTGTCCAGATGATAAAAGTATGTTTTCGGTCGGAAATTTAATTTAAATTAGAATTCAAAATTCTTCTAATAAAAATCTGAAGAGAGACAATATCCGACTTATTCTTCTATAGAAATATAAGAGTCGGCAATCATTAGTTATACAATATTTTAATTCATAAAGTGGACGTAGAGTTTTTGAATTTGACTGATGACTGTCGACTCTGATCAGTGGCATGGTGGTGGCAGTGATACCAATTTTCTCCTCGAGTTGGAGTGGAAACCATGTCATCCAACTGCCCGATGAACCCCTGAACCCATACAAACTAACCCGGCTTGCCAACACATTTTGTATGGGAGGTCTAATATTTATTTTATTCCGACCTATGTTTTTGGAGAAAGTTGCTTAGTTTCGTGGAGTGATTCTCCTCTAAAAATATTTGCATTTGTTTTTTTTACATACCGTATTGTTACATAGACGGACAGGGATATTAATAATGTTAACCATAGTTACATATACAATGAACTTTTTTGCTATCCGTACAACATTTTTGTGCAACTGACAACTTCGAATGCCAAGAACCTGTGGTGGTGGTGGTGTAGTATGCTTAGAACTGTAGGAGGTAACATTTGAATGTCGCTTTTCTGAGACATGCGGATAGTTATGTAACCAAATAAATCTGGATAAAGATTCATTGACCCATTGTATCATCATTGATATTTAGCTGTCTGCCTACTCAGCGCGGACATGGTTCACAAAATTTCGATTCAGGGTATGTCAGCGAGCAATGGAGCGGAGCATTCTTTAGAATCAACATTGTACCCAAAACACCACCTCAGATTGCGGCTTCTATGCCTTATACCACAGAATATATAATAGTACTTATACACATGAATATATTATGTGCCGACGTGACAGGCGATTCATCGTAGGTAGGTACTGTAGACATAGGCCAACGAACTTTTATCCAGATTTATTTGGCTCACACTTCCTATTCAAACATTGACTTGAACTAGGTCATCCTTCCACCAGCGCCCATAAATCAAACAGAGCAATCAGGTCCTGGTAATCCAGGGTGGAATAAAAAGGGGATCGGCCGGGACTCGAACCCGGGCCGTCGAACCAACTGCCAAATCCCGTTATCTCGACACTGACAGCAGCCCGATGGAAGATGTGTAGGGTGTCCATGAGATAGGGTGGGTTTCTTTGATTGATGGAAAGCTACAGGGAATTCCTTATAATATTAACGTCTCAAAGGTTAGAATGCAGGTATCTTTTAGGCTATTTAGGTTAATTCGCAGGCTAGATTAAACCGCGGTAACGCAGTCTGTAGTGGCATCAGAAATACAGATGCCGAAGGTCGCAGGTTCAAATTTTGCCTGCGGTGGAAAATTTTAGAAGTTTTCCAAAAACACTTATGTTCACTTTACATTTACTTATTGATATAAAACTTTCATAAACCAGTCCCATCTCATATATCACGTCTTGTTTTGTGTTTTATATCGCTTTCACGATGCGGCCAAACCAGTAGCTCTGGGAAGAACTGGATTCTTCAACATTAAATAATAATTAGGTATGTTAACCGTAAATTATAAAAACCCAACACACTTCGTGTGCGATATATTAAAAACTGCTCTGGATTCTGGGTGGTTGTTGGATTTCTGTATCGTCTCGTGTTTTATTAACAAAACTCCTTAATTAACATGTGTTTTTTATAAAAAAGCAAATACGAGAAAAATAGTGAGTAAAACAAGTAGATGTGTTAAAAAACAAAAACCCAACTGCGGTAATATTAAAGTAGTATTTTGTCGTTAAAACCCGCCATTTTGAATCTATAATTTTTTATATAGCCAGTATTACTCGCGCTGCTGAGACGAATCTAACGACACCTCATATGTCAAAATCCAACTATCCGTTTGGGCTGTAGCACGTGAAAAATAAATTTATTGTCATTCATTATACACTTATTATACATACATTCAAACATACTCTCGAAAAACATAACCCTCCTTCTGATGCAGTCGGGTAGTGAGTTTTAAATTTTACACTATTAAAGGTAATAGGTATTATTAAAGTCAGTGCAAAGATAATTTCAGAAATTATGTTTGAATCAAAGTTTTTAAAACTATTACCACGGAAATCACAACGACTGAATATCACACACAACATAACATGTCTGTAATACAAAGTAAAGCATGTCGTGTCGGTGATATAGACTTAAAAATGTCCCGAATATTTCAATCGGATAGTCACCCTACATTTTAAGGGGTTGAACGGTGAAGGAATGGGAATAATTCCCTCAGATTTGATCTATTTAAGAGAATCGTGAGTCGGGATTTTTTCATACAAACGATGTTCCCGTATCCCTCAGCCAATTCGCAACCGATCGAAACAATTTTTGGCATGATAACTCTTCTCGACTAGATCTATGCCTAATATTCATTTTCTGGTTGGAATAATGCATTTAAAAAAAGATATGACCGTCGCAAAATGTCTCAAAATAATCAGCAAGTTTAGGCCCTGGTATCTTCTGAATATGACAATAATTTCAGCAAAACAGATGATAGGGGCACAGAATATTTTATTGGCAGCAAAATGATGCAACTATCAACAAATTTGGTGAAGATTTCGAACGGGGAACCTAGTAAACCCAGAACGCAAATTTTATACACGTTTCCGGTACCGAGCTACAACTGTCTCTTTCATGGCTGCGGGGTGAGGGCAGGAAGGGGGTGGCGATACAGGTTGACCCTCTGGCCCTCATTTACCAAGTATACAAGGTCTCAATAATACCGGGTCTTTTATTTTTACTTTGTTTTGATATGTTTTAAATTCAATAATTCATGTCTACGTAGATATTTTCTACTTCTTGAACACTACTCAAACTTTAATGTGTAGTTTATTTTGTACAATTTACATATTATGTAACCATCAGAAGATAGGCTAAATAATGGATCATAAAATAACTCGTAATACTAATTGAGTAGCTTTACTTCAGTTACCTAATTATTTATTTGGACTTGAATGAAGGTAGGTACGTACATATGTAAGTACTACAACGACCGATAGAACACAACACGTTTGCAATATAAATCACAATTTAGCGGTAAAAGTTTTAATTGTACCATAGTATAGAGCAATATAAATCAAAAATTTTACTGCATGGATAAAGAAAATAAACCAATGATTACCACAGAGGCGCTTTTATTGTTAAATGTAGTTATTACTAGTTATTTTTACTAGGTATAGTTAATTTACAAGGTACCTACTGCTTACCCTATGTGGCGCTTTGCAATAAATTAGCAGATATTGGTATGACATAAGATGCGATTTGATTTATATCATCTATTTCGACTGCATATGGTATGACACAATAGCTCACATGGTCAGATGCGAGACTTTGAAACAAAGAAAGTGGAGTTCAATTCCTGCCAATACCAATACGTATTTTTTCTTTCAAAGTTTTGTATATTTTTTTGCATCTTTTATAATTATAACCCTAAGTTGCGTATAAAATGTGTCATGATCATGAATGCACAAAATGTTTTATCATTATTTGTAACAAAAAAGGCAGAGTAAGGGAGGAGTTTCAGATTTGTTTGAACAAGGAGTTTGGCCTTATCACACTAGCAGTTTGAGAGCGGATGCGGGGCGGAGCAGGTGCGCAACAAATTCGTTGTGAATGCGTGGCAGATGTGCAGCGAATTCGCACCACCGACGTGCGAGCTGCGTAGGCACGGCGGATGCGCAGTGAATTTCTCGCGGACGTGCGGCGGATACCGTCGTTATTTGTATCAAAATTGTATGCAAATCCATTCGCTACGCATCCGCCGCACGTCTGCAACGAATTTGGTGCGCATACGCTCCGCTCTGCATCCGCTCCAAAACGCTAGTGTTATAGGCTCTTATATGTCTTGGAAAGTTTCTTGGGTGGGTATTTTGTTTTGTTTCTTCGATCAAAAAATGACGGAAATGTCAGATAGAAAAACTATTTGATCCATTTTGATTTTTTCACGAGTTGGCAAAAGTATGGATAAGACTTTTATTTGGAAAACCTATAAAAAAACAGACATTTATGGTATAAAAAATTAACAGGATATATTTGATGGGTTGAGTTCAGTTCATAAAACTGAGCAACTTTCCCAAGAGACTCAGACCAAGAAAAGTAAAATGAAATACTTTGGACTTCTCATGCTTACAATGGCATGTAATTAGTCGTAAGTATATGTATGCGTTCACCTTTTACCCTACTGTCTCAGAAGGAGGGTTATGTTTTTGAGATGCATGTATGTATGTATGTCGACAAGAAAATTCTTTTTACGGGCTACAGCCCAATCGGATAGTTGGATTTTGACATATGAGTTGTCGTTAGATTCGTCTTAGCAGCGCAAGTGACACTGGCTATATTAAAAAATTATAGATTTAAGATGGCGGATTTTATACAGCAAAATACTACTTTAAAATTACCCCAGTCGGGTTTTTCTTGTTTAACACATCTACATTAGACATTCATACCAAAATAAACATATGTCTCAGATAATGTGATCCGTACAAAACGTAAAGTTGCAAAGCGTCTTGATTTTTCTGATCGGAAGTGTAGTTTTCGTTTAGTTTTGATTCGCTGGCAACATTGTCTGTCTGTCTGGACGCGTCTGAGTGGATCCAAATTTTATTTATTTGTCCGCCTATGTTTCTTAGGGAAAGTTGTTTATTTTCGTGGACTGATTCACCCTTTAAATATTTGTAGTTCATTTTAGACACCTTATTTACATCCTGAAAAAAATGTGGTAATTATAATCCAAAAATAAAGTCTTATCCATAATTTTCCAATATCTGCACTAAGTCTAGTAGATTTTTAGGGTGCCGTAACCAAAGGGTGTAGCCATGTGGTTCCGGTTTAGAATAGCATCACCCCAATTCTACACGTGGGTGTCGTAAAAAGCAACTAAGGGATAATTATCCAGGAATGGGCAGCACAGCAGCGTTTCCTGTGAATTTATCTATGATGGTTCAAATGCTGTATCTCATGAACAGTAACAGTTAGACAGTTGAAATTCTCACAACCATGTATTACCTACTATTACCCTATGACAACAAAAATTAAAAAATAGAGGAGCTCCCATACAACAAATGTGATATAAATGCTATTTTTAAACACAATGGTACGGGACGGGACCCTTCGTGCGCGAGTCCGACTCGCTTTTGTCCGATTTTTGAGAATCTGAAAGAAACGTCATCCATCAGAGTGATTAGTTTAGAAAATAATTGTTACCCATTAGGATTTCTATTATTGCGAATATAATCAAGAAATATCTCACACTATGCCTACCCTGCAAGGGATTTAGGCGTGATGTGTGTAAAAAAAAGGCAAAGAAAAAACAGATTTTTGTATAAAACGACCCGTCGTCGTCGAGACTCGAAACCTGTATTTCCAATAAACCGTTGATCCCAGGGGGAGCGGCTTACATTTTACGCCACGCAGGTACTTGCACTTGGTGGTCAATTTTGTGAATGGTTGCAAAACATAAATGTCATTGATCATATACAATGAGGGCAAGGGGGTAGCGGGAGGGTCCACAGCGGGGCGGGAGGGAAGCATAAATGAAATAGAAATATTTTTATCAACTGACAGTTCGCGAACTTTCAAGGCGCTATTGTAAAGTCTTAAGGCTGAATACGAGTGGACTTTTACTGCCTCTTTACGCCTTTCAATTTCATGTCCCTACCCTCTTTCATCCCTCATGTCTATAAGGGTAAGGTAAATGCACGCTTTTGGTGATTTATATAGATATCTGAATATTTTGAATATTGACAAGAAAGTTGGGCGCCATTCGGGAAATTAGTTCTCTTAGCTTACCTTCAATTAGCACTGTCAGTTTTCGCCAAATCGTCGCCTCAGTGCTTATTTGTTCAACCGACCAAAATTGGCAAAAATGAACTTTGAATGCAGTTTTATAGCTAATTAAAAATGGAATCTATTAAACTACACATTAGGTCCGTTTTTCTATTAAATTATGGCAAAATCGCAAGTTTAAAATCAATGTGTCCGACAAGCAAAATTTAAAATTCGTGCTTATGTGTTCGACCTCCCGGTTGCGTGCTTAAGTGTTCAACCTCCTCCAAGGCAGCCAATCACAGCTCGCCAAAGCGATGACGTAAGCATATTCCGCCATTTTGATTGCTTTCATTTTGGTGTCAAACTCGAAGCAGTGCACGTCGACGGGCTCTTTTAATTTAGTTTTATTCTGTTTTTAGCACTCTGTTTAACACTAAACTAGTAAAATACGATGTATAAATTAATTACAAAGCAGTGAGTGGATCATAAAACCATGAAAAAAGAAGCATTACAACGGGATGTTGTTTTTAAGATTTCTTGTGTAAGATTGCAAAGTAACTGTATAGGGTGTTCTTTTTGGTTCAGAATCAAGGTAATTTAAAGGTTTAAGTAATTTGTTCTGAGGTTTGTTTGTTAAGGTTCTAACCGTGGATAAATAAATTCATCAAATAGATTTTTTCGGTTTCAAGTTCACCAAACATGTCGGTGTAGCTTTTTCCTAACATTTTTATTTGGTATGATATTTTTGTTTGGTATTATTGGGTATTTTATTAAAAAAAGATAAACAATTATAAAAAATTTGAATTCTTAGTTTATTAAAGAACTTATTTTTGAACTACGAAGTTTTCATTGAACTTTTCACATGGAACATACTGTATATCAAAATGGCAGGTAGAACAAAACAGCACAAAAAGTTTAAACTTACGATTTGTTCAATATCCGATGCACGAATGTTCTAACTCCAAAAGCGTCAAAATTTTGTGACATCTTGTTCTACCTCCCGGTTTTACCTCAAAAATCTACAACATGTTGCCATTTTTAAGTAAAAATTTAGTAGTTTTTCAATAATATAAAGTATGTTTAATAAATTTAAATGCATTAATCATCACAAGATGCATCCATTGCTGCATTAATCAAAAAAATGCTCTAGTGAAAAATTTGGTCGATGGTCGATAGAACAAATAAGCACTGAGGCGACGAAATAGGTTTAGAAACGGACAAGAGATGATTACGACTAAAATTGTCTGATAATTTGTGACGAAATGCGCGGAATCTGTTAAAATAAGGCAACGATGAAAACAAAGGTTTGTCATATTTGAAAATGACAGGACTTAGATATTATCTCATATACTCGTCTAAAGCTATTTGACGCAAAGTTACAGTGCTAATATAAGGTAAGATAAGATAAATTATTTACAGAATTGCGGCCAACTTAGTAAGTAGGTACTTAGTTCCAATACCGGGAGTAACGGAAAGGGTATAACAAGCCGAAAGGAGCTCAAGGTACTCATGAAACGAAACAACTTTCCCTATGGAACATGGGTCGAAATATGAAAAAAAAATCCTCCCGATTTTGTATGGGAGATCCAAGGGAAAGTTGTTCAGTTTCATGAGTACCTTGAGCTCCTTTCGGCTTGGTATTCTCCTTTCCCTTTCCGTTACTCCCTGTATAATCAGTAGAGTATTCTTCTTCTTCTATCTTTCGTGTAGAGCATAGAGTCTACGTACGAACGACAGAGATACTAGTAGGCCTCTGACACGGTAGTGCAACGACCGCTATCCGAGACTATCTAGACTATCAAGATCAAGAATATCCTAGACAGCAACCGGGACCGATGATGTCTTAACGTGCCTTCCGAAGCACGGAACCACCCTTCTTACAGACAATCAGGTGGTTTAGCCTGCAATGTCCTGGAACAAATTCACACAGTGATAAATTACAACTTTGCGAGTGCCTCACCGTAATTTTATTGTCGGAATAGTCGAAATCAGTTTTCAGTTTTCCATTAGTCTATTCGTAGTAATTCTTACCTACCTACTTATCTTCACATCGCATAGGTAAGAATTTTTATTGCATTTTTACGCTTTTCAATTCCACGTCCCAACCCCTCTTCACATCCCTTCGCTTGATAGGGTAAGTGGTTCTGTCAGGAGTATATTTATTGATTTCATTATTGAAGATGAGGAGCAAAGTTATGGTGTTCCAGTCATATGATTTGGTATTCTGTGTGCGTTTCGGTTGCGTAATTTCCCATGGGTGGTTATGGTGTTTTCCGTTTTGTTGCCGTATCGCGAACTTGGGGCATCTAATATAGACCTCCATGGTTACTTATTGCCTTCGTGGTTCTTTCTAAGGCGCGAGCTCCACAGAGTAGACGTGAGACGTAAGATGGCATCTATCAAACAAGTGATCGTTGGAGACGTGAGACGTGCGAAATCGCGACGCTTGAAACCGTTTCCATATAAAATGCATGAAACATAAGAACAAAGCTTTTCATCATCGACAAACTCGCGTCTTATCGATAAAGGTTGACAATAGCTTGTCTGACAGATGTCATGTTGCGCGTCGCGTTTCGCATCTATTCTGTGGAGCTTGCCCCTAAAAAGTGTCTGGCTTAAAATTTTTTAGCGCACAAGCGTTTTGAAACATACAAACTAAAGAAAAGAAGTTCTATTTCTCTCAAGTCTCAACACGTGCTAGTAGTTAAACTTTCAACATGGTTGCTTTGTACCAACTTATCTCAAGCGTTATCCTTGCAACTTTAGGCAATTTCCGTCTTTCACGCACAGCAGTTAACCAAAATTAACACTGTCTTTGGTCGGCGTAGCAACGTGTAGCATTATGCTACGAAATGTTTCTCAGACGCAAAGACGCAGAAGAAGAAGAAGATGCAATTTACAAAAATACAGGAATACTTAAGTATACCTAGTTACAAAAATTTTATAAAAGTTCTACGCAAAATAGCAAAATCGTCGTTGCCTTGTTTTTCTACGAAATATTCGTTGAACAGTTCTGTTATTGTGACTGATTTCTACTTTTAAATCAATTTTAAATGCAGGTTCAACAAGTAGAGGAAGTTAGGCCAAGTTACCAATAAACGAGTATGTTTCCTAACTATGATAACTGTCTGTATGTGTGTATGGGGTAGTGTTCACTAAGGGTTGCTGAATGATAAGTCCGGATTTTCACTGATATATACTGGTATATTGTGACGCCACACAGAAATATATATAGGTACTGATAGCCTAAGTGGAACCTGCCCGTCGCGTCCGGTAGTTAGGGAGTGACTGACTATGCAACGGCGCCTCATGGCCCGATTGCTGACCTAAGCACAACGTGACTCTACATACAATGTCGCTACATAACTACTAACCGTGTTTTAATCGGGATATTATAAATTGCATATCAAATAAATAATCGCCTATCAATACATATTCATCATTTATATTTCTTTTTACATCAAATATCTTACTTCACTACAAATAAACTAAATGTTTAACAAAACATAAACTGCAGATAATTCGAAACTTTACATCAATATGACATAACTTTTTTCCTCATATGCAATACAGATAAATTTATTTTTGTACAAAAATACTACATACATAGCATGAATACTGACTGCACAGCAAATTTTCCATATTTCATAGCAAAATAACTATCCCAGTCGCATATTAACCAGTAAACATACGTAAGTAAACATAAGTTTATAGGTCCGTTAGGTATAGCCTAACCGAACCTGGCGCGGAAAGCGCCAGGTTAGGTTAGGTTGGGTTAGAACTTTGACCACAACGCACGAGCCGAGCGAGCGGAGCGAGCGTAGGCAGCGGCCGGCGATGTGCCAGAAACGACACGCTATGCGCGTCATCAATTTAAAATATGATAATGATGTGTATGATTAACGATGATGGTTCATCTCTAATAAAAACTGCTGTAAATAATATAAAAATAGAAGCTATATTTAAAAGAAAAAGAGTTAACAGGTATAATGTGCATTAAGATTATTAGCTGTGCATTAATAAAAAAGCTTTTGCTTTAGGAAAAATCGCTGTACGCTGCGAAAATAAATTGTACATAGTGTGTTTAGTGATATTTTGAGTTGAATATTATGCTGTGCAATCAGTAATTTTGATGGGAATTTGGAATCTTATTGCATAGAAAAAGGATATTTTTTGATTTGCGTTTAAATACTACCCGTTTTAATCGTTCTAAATTCAAATCTGCCCGCGGGTGCTATGAAGCCTGCCAGCCTGCTTGCCACGCGCGCCGGAAACACAAGCAGGCAATTTCCGGCCGTCGCTCGCAGCGCCCTCGCAGGATTAAACCTGAACTAAAACTATTAATATCGAATTAATACTACCTTTTCTATGTGGTAAGGTAATAGGCGAAGAGTAAATACAACTACCTTATGTATTGGAATTAGCGCTATATTGTTCTCATAAATTAAATAATGAGAAAATTAAAAATTTCAGTAGCGACGGCTGGGATTTGAACCCGTGACTGTGGATCACCGTTTAAATACAACTAGATACGGAGAAAGAATACTTAACTAATTAGCCGTGTGATGCTGGCTTAGAATAGTATCACCCCAATTCCACCCGTGGGAGTCGTAATAAGAGACTTAGGGACAAGGGAAATCCAGGGAATGCGCAGTAGTGTCCCCTGGAAATTCAAATATTGCACTGCGCTCCCCAATCCACCCGCCAAGCGTGGCAATATCCAACAGATGCTTAGGTATGTCTAGCGATGCACTGTTGTGGCTGTTTAGGTTAAGGTCTATATATCTATAATTATGCCCATATGCCCATTTGGCCATGAACTAGTCGGGATCGAATTAAAATAGTTTTAAATTATTAAATGAACAAGGATAACTCATATTTATTATTTTGTTTTTTTCATCCTTCAGTAGATACCTACTTACCATGTGATCTCTCTCTCTCTTCGTGTGCGACACCGAGTCGTTCAACGACCCGATGAACCCTGGTGTCAGAGTTTTTCAACCGCCTAGTGCAATGTGATGAAACCCTAGCTAATAGATGCCATCCCTCCAAATCAGCTCAGTCTAATAAATGCAGGCTTTGTGTTGTTGCACAATTCATTTGACGCCCATTCACATGGAAATGTTGAATTAGTGTTCAGTTTATCAAATTGCGACTGTTGTTGTGATTATGACTGCTACGAGTATGCCGGTATTTACTGATACAGGCTTTGTTTGTACTATTACAGCTAAGAGACAATTTTGACTTTTGACGCGTTGTTCGAAGGTCTGCCTACCCCGCCAGGGATATAGGTGTGATATATCATCATCTGTCACATTTGCCGCACGATTTTGTAGTATTTTGCCCGTCCGGTGTGACAGCGCATGTAGTAGCTCATACGACGGTCATTTACATAATATCATCTAACATACAATACTACGGGACGCGACTGATGTATGCATGCAGGGCAGGTTAGAGCCAATCCTAGGGAGCATCAAATATTTTTCTGAATGTTCAGACATCCACAGAAATCAAGAACAAAAATCACACATAGTATAGGTACCTAAGGCTTACCCCACGGCTTGCTCTCTCAAACACAACCCACCTTCCGAAACTAATTAAACATTTTCGCAGACGGTTCATTTTTTCAAACCGGATTAACCCTTCGCGTGCCGGATAGTGCGCATTCCTCCGCGCGACAAAGAATCTCCAATTTGGCTGAGGGTTCGCAAATTGGGGTCCTAGAAGTTGTTCCACTGTGATCCCAGACACCGCCGTTCTAGTCTCTCTCTTCGTGTGGGACACCGAGTCGTTTAACGACCCGATGAACCCTGGTGTCAGAGTTTTTCAACCGCCTACTGCAAGTAGCAGGCCTCTGACATGGTTGTGTAACGACCGCCATCATAGACAGCAACCGGGACCGACGGCTTAACGTGCCCATCCGAAGCGCGGAACCATCTTGCTTTTCGGACAATCAGGTGGTTCAGCCTGCAATGTCCTAACCAGACTGGGATTGAAATCATAAGGGATAATCATCTTGGGAATGGGCAGCAGCGTTCCCTGTCAATGAAACATCTTGCATTGCGCTCACCAATCCGCCTGCCAAACGTGGTGAGTATGGCAATACCCCCCGATAGGGGGAGGCCCATGTTACAGCAGTGGACTGTTGTGGCTGTTATAGTATGGTATGGTATGTAGACAAGAACCGACCGAAGACCGACTCAATTTGTATGGGTGGACCAATTTTTGAATATTTCGATCTATGTTACTTGAGAAAAGTTGCCCAGTTTCATGGGCTGGTTTGCCCCTTAAAATATTAAAATTTTATTGGTGCACTGTGGAACAATCTCCGCAGTGGTTGGAAACAGTTCAGAAGGGGGCTGGTGGCTCGCGGCTTAATTAAATGTTTTGCATTCGGCGCGTTATTAACTGCAGTTGTCGCCGCAGGGCTGCCGGGGTTGCGTGTGCCAATAAGCAAATAGGAAATAGGGTAACGGGAGTAGATATCTATGTATTTGTATTTGACACTCTATATCTAGCCATTTATTAGTAGGGTAATGAATGTCATAACAACAAAGTGTAGGCATTCGTTTTTCAAAAAACATACGTACTACAGTCCAGCAAAAAAGAGTAAAAATTAAATAAAATGGAACTAAAAAAATGTCATACTAAATTGTTGCCATTCATAGCCAATGTTGCCATTTAATTTTGAAATTTCATACAAAGTGGCGCCCTCATTTTTTGTCTACTCTTTTTTGTTGCACTGTATAACACGTTTCACAAGCACCGCACGTTTTTCCGCTATTTTTCAGATTCCGGCTGATGAAAGGAGTTTACCAAAAAGACAAGTGGTTTACCAAAAAACTGGATACCGGTGGTATCAGGTGGTTTGTAGCTTAAATTAAATGTTTTGCATTCGGCGCGTTATTAACTGCAGTTGTCGCCGCAGGGCTGCCGGGGTTGCGTGTGCCAATAAGCAAATAGGAAATAGGGTAACGGGAGTAGATATCTCTCCCTCACCATCCTGTAGTTTGATCAAATGAAAAAATAAACAGAATATTTGCCTTCCTATATTTGGCCTTTTTATTAGTAGGTAATATCATAAAAATGTTCTTCAAAAATCACATGACATGTTCTTTAGATTAAATGGTTTCCACACGCATGAACCGCACGTTTTCCCGGTAATTTGCAGATAATTCCGGTTTTTTGATGAAAGTAGTTTACGGTGTCCAGTTTTCGTATCATATTAATCATGGCATGGCACATGGCATAATTTGCCGTAAAACATTGCGACTGTCATTCTTTGTCATTCGTATTAGTCTAGTAACTAACGTCAATAGCTGGTTATAACTATTCGGTTTGACCCATGAAGCTGAAAATCGGCATGTAGGTACTTCTTGACCTCCTGATCAAAATTAGACATGGAGCCCAGCGGGCACCACCCCCCTTAACCTTTTACCGCCCCCCCCCTCCTTTACAAGGCGCAACTTTTGAAGTAATTGACTTGGAGGGTAGTTTTTATTTCATATCGTGCGTGACATCTCACTTGAAGCTTATTGTGCCCTAAAAATTACCCTTTAGGCCCCCCGGGGGGCCCGAAAGCCCCAAAAAGTGGGGTGTCCCGTCCTTGTATGAGATTTTCCTATTTTCAAGCTATCAATTCCCAAGCGGTATCAAAAGTTGCGGAATTAGACACAGATTGCAAAAAACCTAAAATATTTTTAAATAATATTTATCTTTAGGGCTTTGCCGAACATTAAATGTTGGTTTCGTAGTCACAACACTTTAACGATCGATAGAGCCCTAAAGATAAATATTATTTAAAGATTATTAGGTTTTTTGCAATCTGTGTCTAATTACTCAACTTTTGATACCTCTTGGGAGTCGATAGCTTGAAAATAAGAAAATTTCATATAAGAACGGGACACCCCCCTTTTTGGGCCTTTGGGCCCCTCGGGGGGCCTATAGGGTCATTTTGAGAGCACAATAAGCTTCAAGTGAGATGTCACGCACGATGCGAAATAAAAACTACCCTCCTAGTCAATTACTTCGAAAGTTACGCCTTGTAAAGGAGGGGGGGTGGTAAAAAGTTAAGGGGGGTGGTGCCCGCTGGGCTCCATGTCTAATTCTAATCAGGAGGTCAAGAAGTACCTACATGCCGATTTTCAGCTTCATGGGTCAATCCGAATAGCTGTGACGTTAGTTACTAGACTATATGGTAAATGCTGCAAACCGCAACCTAATCCCGAGCATGTGAGATTCACCTAAACCGGTAGGTATCGGTACTGCACGGAAAAACTTAATCATATTAGGGGAATTTCACATCGCAGTGTTAAATGCTGCCCTAATATATAAGCTTTAGTATCTGTATTGTGTACTCAATATTGACTAGCGGATTTTTGATAAATTACGATAATTTTTAAGCTTTGGGGGCAGCATACTTATTTACCTACGCTCTGAAATCTCCTTAACTGCCAACCCTAAGAAAGCACGCTGGCGGGGCGTCAAAAGTTGTTTCGTTTTAATCCTCAGCGATTTATATTAACAGCGACATTTGATACCGAGTTTAATGTTAATGCCCCCGTCTGCAAGTCGGCTAAAGAACAATCGAATTATGGAACTTCCTACTTCCGAGATGTTTTGGAAGCTAAGTAAATAATTTGATTTGCATGTTTAAGCCTAATTTTGTTTAGATTTAATCTTTTAGGTAAACGATCGAGACTGTTTTATATTGTCGAACAAATTCTACATAGTTGTGTTTAATTGAAATTTTACATTTCCTAAGTTTCAAGTCCTTTGTAAATCCCCTCTGATACATCGGGAACCTTACGGTTAGCATTTAAGTCGTATCATCTGAATGAATCTGAATCTGAATCTGAAATCATCTCTGTTTCTGCTATCTGTCACCCAAGGGATCAGCGATAACAGCGTATTTAAAACAACCAATGTTAGTTGACTCCTTCATCAGTTCATTTCTCTTTTACGTTACCTGTAGATACATATGGTGATACAGAGTCTTCTGAATGACTTTCAAACTTTGTCAGACGTGGTGTAAATTACCGTTTTTTACAGCCATTTACCCCGCAAGGGATGTACGCGTGATATATGTATGTATGTATGTATGTACTACTCAGGTGCACGTATCACTGTACCTCTTTTCTCTACGTGCACAATATTGTTCTTTTGCTTTCAGAACTACATTGTTATAAAAGGGTACCACATCAGCTCTCTCGGCGGTACATTCCGAGTCCCAACAGAGTCATAGTTAATAATATACCCTAGTTTTGCGCTCAGAGTGAGGAAATATTTCAGAGAGAACTCTAGGTTCGAAAAAACAGAAAGAGGAATATTAACAAGTATAAATTTAAAAAAAAACCTAGACGGCGGTTATTTCAAAGAAATGTTTTGCATTTATAAACCGCTATGTTGAAATAATGAAATTTTATTTCAGTAAGTGTTATAGCTGCTGAAACAAATCTATCGACATCTCATATGTCAACATCCATCTACCCCTTTGGGCTGCGGCCGATGAAAAAGGATTTACTTGTCCATCTACATGTACACACATAATATTCGTACTCTTGAAGAATACAACCCTCCTGAGGCAGTTAGAATTGGCCTCAATTTGCTGGCTGCGTGTTCCCTCTGCGACACTCCCTCCTTACTACGAGGTATTGCGGTAGAGGGCAACTTTGCCATGTAAGGGCAATATTCCTAATTGTAACGAGTTTCCCACGACCTCATTTTACTTGCTACGTGTTCCTTCTGAAGAATTCACTTGCTCTGAGGTATTGAGGTAGAGGACACGTTTGCCATGTAAGGGCAATTTTCTTCGGACGTGAGGTTGCGGATACATTTTTATTATGTGAGGATATATTTCCTTCTGAGGACATCGAGTCGTTATTTTAGCGCTGAGTTATTTGCAGGAATGAAATATGAAGCAAAATGAAATATGTTCAAACAAAAACGAAGGTGATTGTTTTTGTAGACGGCTGGACCCATTTAAAAAGGCTTTTCTTGTTTGAAATGTAAGGATACACTTTCCAGTTGATCCCAATTCCCATTTCTATTATTTTAGCGTTATTGAGCTTTCATCATCATCTTCCTGCCCTTATCCCAAGTGTTTAGTTTTCGTATAAAATGGGCGCGCGGTGCTGGCAACACTGACCTGTCATTCACGTCCTCTGCCGTCGCTCGCTTGGTTGATGCGAATTGTAATTATAAATGGTGTAATTTAGTGTGCTTTCGGTGTTCTCGTGTGGTTTTCCCTGTTCGGTGGGGAAGAGAACCAAGTGTATTTGGTTCCGGCGCTTTGATTGTCAGTCGGTTCGATAACCACGCGGCCGTCGGAAAAAAAAATAACCTTACTTTTAGTCACCCGCGCGTCCAGTGTCCTTTGGTTCGCGTATTGTACAGTAAAACGTGTTGCTGTCGCGAGCAGTGGTGTGCGGGAGAAATCTTTGTTACTGTGTGTTAAACATTATTTGATGTCGAACTATGAACAATAGTACTCAAGTGCTTGTGAAACTTGTTGGACGGAGTACCACGCGAGCTGGTGCCCGGGTACAGTAAGTCTAGTATCTATCTATCCCAATCCAAATGTCTTCCAAAACCTGATACCTATTTTTCCTGTCAAAAACTAGACTTACAAGGAAACGACGGCGTCATCGTTCGCTCGGTAAGCAATTGTTGCTGGGCCCTGTTTAAGTAGATTTTGGACACAAGAATTTCTCGGCCGGAAACTTTCCGGAACAAAATTCTCTCATTAAATTTATTTTATTTAGCTATAGTAAAGAGCACTACGAATCGTAGTCAAATGTTGTTCCGAGGCTGATCGACCATTTAGTTTTAGATTTTAAGATAACTTTAATTTGCTTCCACTGCGCTAAGATCAGCTTCGGAATCAAACATTTTTTGGTAGCAGAGCGTGGTTGCTTTATTGCAACATAGTTGGCCGTAATTTGGTATTAAGCGTGTTTTTTATATTACCCACATATTTTATTATTTTTGGAAAATATTGTTTCGGTTTTTGTGACTGTATTGTTTGCCTAGTGAACGGTACCTTATCGGTAAGGTCTAGGCCAGTCAACTAACATTTGTTTTGTGGTATTTGTTTATTGTTTTTCGTTTTATTAAGTCGAGTGTGTAAAAGTTGGTACCATGGCTCCTCGATCGCCAGGTATAAGGCTGCTATAGGGTCAGGATTAAGGTGGTTTACTACCACAGCGGCAATGATCGGCCGCGAGGACCGGGAGGACGCGCTCTTGAAAAGTGCACAACAGGTAGATGAACGGGTTCGGTTTGTGTCGGATCAACTCACAGAGTGCCTCATTCTCCTTGAGGAGACTCCTAACCCTGAAGATCAGGAGCGGGTCGAGGCCGATGTAAGCCAGTGCTTGGAGCTGGCACAGGGCATTGAGCAGGCAGCTGCGAACATAACTAGGCGACGTGACGGAAAGGGAGAGCCATTCCGTGGTAAAGTGGGACAAGGATTACAGGTGCCTCTTCCGCCTGTTACGGTTCCAGTCTTTGCAGGCGATTACGCCGACTGGCCGGCGTTTGAGGACCTGTATAGCAGTGTGGTCCACACACGGACGGACATAACGCCGGCGTACAAGATGGCTCAGCTGATGTCCAGGCTACATGGAGAGCCTCATGAATTGCTGACGCATTTGGCTGTCTCGGATAGCAATTATGAGGTGGCGTGGAAGATCCTTACCGACCGGTATCGGAACAAGCGCCTGATTGTAGACAGGCTGTTAGACCAGTGGCTGTCAATACCAACCATAACGCGAGGTACGGACCTCCGCGAGAAAATCTTCCACCCAGTCAGTGTCGCGGTCAGCGCACTAGAGCGACAGGGTTTGCCAGTGGCGGGCTACGGTTATATCTTGGTCCACACAGTGCTTCGCCGCCTGCCGAGCGAAATGGTCGCTCGATTCGAGCAGCTCCATGGGGCAAGTCCTCGGACCACCTCCCGACCTACGAGGATCTGAAGTCGTTCCTCGAGGCCGAAAGCAGGCGAGTGGACGTCCAGGCTGGTGAAGCCCTCGCAAGGAGACCTCTGCCCCTCGCCACCCGGAACGGCCGGGTGCACCGGCGCGAGGAGGCAACAGTGGGCAACCCAGGCGGTACAACACCGCATTGGAATCAGGGTGTGCCTACTGCAGGGAGACAGGCCACGGGGTGGCAGCGTGTCAGGAGTTTGCTGCGCAGCGGGTTCAGAGGAGACGGGGTGTGGCACAGCAGAGGCGTTGGTGTTTTCGGTGCCTGGGGCCGCATCAGGTGCGAGTGCCCTTCAAGCACCAACTGTAGGTACTGCCAGGGTGCACACCATCCGCTGCTTTGCATGAATCGCTCCGGAGGCGCCGGGGCAGCGCTGGATCGGATCAGCGAAGGAGCCTGCCCACCAGGGAGGAGCAACGCTCCCCACCCCCTCCAAGGAGGAGCCCACCTCCGCATCGGTCACAGGGACAGGCAGGGGGACGTCAACAGACGGAGCCCACTTACCCAAGGACGTGGGGACGATCCCCACCACGGCAGCAGGTGCCGGATTGGGGAGGGCGGCACAGGAACGTGGCAAGGACACCCATCCCAGGTACGGGATTCAACGGGCGGGTGTCAGGGAGCACTAGGCAGCCACCAGGGTACATGCAGTATTCTGCGGGCTTGAGCCACCTGGTTGGGTCTCAAGACCCACGCATGCCCCCGCCTATGCCTGAGTACCCGCGGCTACAGGCGCAACCTCGGTACGGACGTTTGCCGTCGGGGTACTATAGAACTCCAGCCATGGCCTTTATGGGCAGACCTCCCTACCAGCAGGAGTGGGACCCATACACAGGTTTGGGTAGTGAGGGGATACCCCCGCGGGACGCGGCCTCACCGCGTTTAGATTCCCGCTAGGTAATCGCCGCCTACTCATCAGCTTCGGCCCCGTCCAATCACGGTACTTTTGCCAACGGCTAAGATTTGGGTATGGGGATACGGTGGCCGGACCATTCAAGTAAGAGCCCTACTGGATACAGGGGCTCAGGGATGTATTGTATCGAGTAAGCTGGTGAGTAGGCTAGGCCTAAATGTACGGCCAAGTGGGGATGAAGCTGTAGGCATCGGGGCCTAAATGTGCCTGACATTCGGGGTCAGACGAACTTTGAGTTCGCATTAGGTAGCACATGTACAGGGGTCAGCTATCAAGTCTCAGCCGTGGTGCTGGATGAAGTGGTTGGGAAACTCCTCAGGTTAGGTTACCACCAACGGTACGAGGGTTAACCACAGGATTGGAGTTAGCTGATCCTGATTTTGATACTCCTGGTACGGTGGACGTACTTCTCGGGTCAGACGTCCTCGGAGATTATGGTGCGGTAGGAAGAAGGTACTCCAGGAAACTGGTTTGGTGGCCGTAGATACCACAGGGGTATGTTGTTTTCGGCCCAGTTTGGAGACCTCAGGACCTACCAGAAGGGGATCCGGTCCTCTATGGTAGTGTGCTGTCAGAGGTGCTGCAGAGGTTTTGGGAGTCTGAAGAGCCGCCCACGGCGGACAGACGGAAGCCAGAGGATGACGAGTGCGAGTTGTTCTATCAATACAACACTGCGAGATGCCCGTCAGGCAGATTCGTGACCAGGCTACCTTTTCTCCCAAACCGCCCCGCTTTAGGTAGTTCGCGACAGCTCGCGGAACGGAGACTACTCGGAATGGAGCGGAAGATGAGGCGAGACCCAGCACTTCGGCAGAAGTATATAGAATTCATGCGGGAATATATTCAATTGGGCCACATGTCGGTGTCCAGCCTGGATTGGAGGTGTGTCGAGCATTATTACATTCCACACCTGGCTGTCTTGAAGTCACCTGAGGCGAAAATACGGGTGGTGTTTGACGGTTCTGCTCCTACCTCGAATGGTGTGTCTGTGAACCAATGTTTGCACGCGGGTCCTAAATTGAACCGGGACATTGTGGACATTCTCACAGACTTTCGGTTACACCAGGTAGCGTTCGTTGCAGACGTCAAAATGATGTTTCGCCAAACCATGATACATCCGGATGACCGTCGGTATCAGCTGATTTTGTGGCGTGAGAGCCCAGATGAGCCGATGGTCACATACGAACTTAACACGGTGACGTATGGACTTAAGCCAAGTCCGTATTTGGCAGTACGTACGCTGCGAGTTGGCCGCACAGGAAAGGGTAAGATATCCTCGAGCCGCAGCAGTACTGGATCGCGACGTCTACGTGGACGATATCTGCACGGGTGCTGATAGCGTGGACCAGGCGCTAATTCTACGAGACGAGCTGATCGCGATCATGGGTTCAGGAGGTTACGAGTTGCGGAAATGGTTGTCCAGTTGCCCAGAGCTCCTGGCTGGTTTGCCAGGCGAGTTCCATCAGGACCCGCACCTCTTTGAGAACCCGGACAATCCAAACACGTTGGGCATCCTCGGGGTGCAATATAGGCCAACGCATGACGTATTCACGTACAAGATCGAGCCCGACCTTTGGGAGAAAACTTGGACTAAGCGGTCGGTACTGTCGACAATCGCTAGAACGTTCGATCCTAACGGATGGATCGCCCCGGTTACGTTCATGGCGAAATGCTTTTACAAAGGTTGTGGCTAGCCAACTTAGGATGGGACGACCAACTCTCCGGAGAGTTGTTGAAGGATTGGCTCAAGTTTGTGACCACCCTACCAGGGATCGTGCACATCGCGATACCCCGCAAGTTAGTCCCATCGGTGGGATGTAAGGCTACCCTACATGGGTTTTGTGACGCCTCGGAGCGAGGGTACGCGGCAGCTGTATACCTTCGGACAGCAAGTTCAACGGGAACTGTGCACGTGCGTCTGGTTATGGCCAAAAGTAAGGTGGCACCAGTCAGAACTAGATGGACCATCCCCAAATTGGAATTGGCAGGGCAGCTCTTCTAGCGCGCTTGCTAAATCATGTAACCTGCAATCTGCGTGGTACCATCAACTTGGATGAAACGGTGTACGCGTGGACTGACAGTCGGATAGTTCTGTGCTGGTTGCAGACGTCGGTACATACACTTGAGGTTTTCGTGGCAAATCGGGTGTCACAGATTACGGGGTCGGAAACTCCGTTAGTGTGGAGGCACGTACCGGGAGAATGGAACCCAGCGGACTGCGCTTCGCGCGGGTGCAGGGCACCTGATTTGGTGAGTCACCCACTGTGGTGGGGACCTCAATGGCTGACTGAGTCGCCGCAGGAATGGCCATTCAACGAGTGCAGGGCGCCGCTTGGGCCACCTGATCGAGGTTTGCGAGTGAACGTGGGGCAACTCGTACCGAAGCCTAACCCAGCTTTCTTGCTGGAACGGTATAGCTCCCTCGACAAACTTCTTGGGGTGACAGGTTGGATCAAACGGTTCGTGAACAACTGCAGGAAGCCTCAAGCAGAACGGAACTTTACACCTGTCCTCTCGCCTGCGGAACGGAATGCGGCTCTACGCTCATTAGTTAGAGTCGTCCAGGCGGAACATTTTGAAGAGGAGGTCAGGCTGCTCAGGGATGGACGTGGAAAGCTGAAGGGAGGAATTGTGCGCCTCAACCCATTCCTGGATGAGCAAGGTATGCTCAGGGTTGGAGGCAGACTTCGAACGCTAGCCTGCCCTTTTCGGCTCGGCATCCACTGTTACTTCCAAAAAGGGGACCCTTAGTTGAGCTCTTAGTCAGGGATCGTCATGAGAAAAACTCGCACGCGGGCTGTAATGCGCTATTGGCCATCCTACAGCGCGAGTTTTGGATCTTATCGGGACGACGAACGGTACGTAGCGTTGTGTTTAGGTGCTTGCCTTGTTACCGCTTGAAGGCAGCCACAATGCAGCCACAGATGGGAGATCTTCCACCGGACCGGGTGACGGAGGCCTGGACGTTTGCAGGTGTGGGAACGGATTTCGCAGGCCCTTTCATGGTAAAGGCATCACGCCTACGGAACGCAAAGTCTATCAAGGCGTACTTGTGCGTGTTCGTGTGCCTAGCCACCAAGGCCGTCCACTTGGAGCTCGTGGCCGACCTTTCTACGGAGGCCTTTTTGGCAGCGCTGGAGAGATTTACGTCGCGACGAGGGCGACCAGCGCTGATCAGGTCGGATTGTGGTACCAACTTTAAGGGTGCTGATCGGTGTATGAAAGAAATTGTAACGTTCTTACGGGAGAACGAAGAAGCCATCAGCACGGGCCTCTCCCGTCAGGGCATTGCCTGGGTGTTCGATCCACCAGCGTGCCCTCACTGGGGTGGTATTTTTGAAGCGGTTGTAAAGTCCGCTAAGACGCATTTGTTGCGCGTTGTAGGGTTAACAATTTTGACTTTCGAGGAGCTGGCGACCGTGTTTTGTAAAATTGAGGCTGTACTCAATTCGCGTCCTTTGTGTCCGCTCAGCTCAGACCCAAATGATTTAGAGGCCCTGACGCCAGGGCATTTCTTAATTGGCCGCCCACTTAACGCCTTGCCGGAATATCCCTATACGGAGGTGAATAGCAATCGTTTGTCGCGTTATCAGTTGTTGCAGCAAATGACTCAAAACTTTTGGAAGCGTTGGTCGCTTGAGTACTTGCACATTCTGCAGCAACGCCTTAAGTGGACGGACAGGACTGAACCCCCCTGCATTGGGGATCTCGTTCTGGTTAAGGATGCCAACCTACCGCCACTGCGTTGGCGCCGGGGGCGCATTCTCAACCTGTTTCCGGGTAGTGATGGCACTCCTCGAGTTGCAGAAGTTCAGGTGGGGGATTCAGTCCTTAAGCGAGCAGTAGCTACATTATCACGCCTGCCATGCATAGAGCGGACCGATGGGTCGGTCCGGGGCGGGTGAATGTTTAGTTTTCGTATAAAATGGGCGCGCGGTGCTGGCAACACTGACCTGTCATTCACGTCCTCTGCCGTCGCTCGCTTGGTTGATGCGAATTGTAATTATAAATGGTGTAATTTAGTGTGCTTTCGGTGTTCTCGTGTGGTTTTCACTGTTCGGTGTGGAAGAGAACCAAGTGTATTTGGTTCCGGCGCTTTGATTGTCAGTCGGTTCGATAACCTCGCGGCCGTCGGAAAAAATAACCTTACTTTTAGTCACCCGCGCGTCCAGTGTCCTTTGGTTCGCGTATTGTACAGTAAAACGTGTTGCTGTCGCGAGCAGTGGTGTGGGAGAAATCTTTGTTACTGTGTGTTAAACATTATTTGATGTCGAACTATGAACAATAGTACTCAAGTGCTTGTGAAACTTGTTGGACGGAGTACCACGCGAGCTGGTGCCCGGGTACAGTAAGTCTAGTATCTATCTATCCCAATCCAAATGTCTTCCAAAACCTGATACCTATTTTTCCTGTCAAAAACTAGACTTACAAGGAAACGACGGCGTCATCGTTCGCTCGGTAAGCAATTGTTGCTGGGCCCTGTTTAAGTAGATTTTGGACACAAGAATTTCTCGGCCGGAAACTTTCCGGAACAAAATTCTCTCATTAAATTTATTTTATTTAGCTATAGTAAAGAGCACTACGAATCGTAGTCAAATGTTGTTCCGAGGCTGATCGACCATTTAGTTTTAGATTTTAAGATAACTTTAATTTGCTTCCACTGCGCTAAGATCAGCTTCGGAATCAAACACCAAGTACTTGGGGTCGGCGCAACACGTTTTGTTTGGACAGTCGCAGATAAAAAAAAACTTATATGAGGTAATAATGATTTATTTTTAAATCGGATCGAAGGACGACTCGGTTGTGTCCCAAACGAAAAGGAAGAAAGTCAAGAATGTCCCAAAATGTAACGCAAAAGTACTTAATAATTATGAATTCTTTGACACGATTGAAATCAATAAGAATGCAGAACAAGATATAGACTATACAAACACAGAAGGTACAGACAGTCTGTAGTACATTAGAGGAGCGATTTGTCTCCGTAATGCGGCGGGGTTGAGTAAACGAATGCACTGCACCGGATATTCTGACCACGTCTTCTTCTGAACATTTGGCGATGCTTAGATATTTCAACTGCTATACCACAAAATAGAGAATTTAACCAATAAGTAGGTACTTATTTTGTAGCTATACCTAGCCTGGCTACCCCTTTTTCAGCACGACTACTTACTACCACCTATGGCATTTGTAAAGTGTGTTCGATCCGTGGGCACGGCAATTATAGTTTTCTGCGTTGGCTTGGGATTTACTTTGAAATTACTCACAGGCATAAAATTTCAATTTCAATTTCAATTTTCTAAAACACTCGTCCATCCAAAACCTTAGATAATGAGTCCAACCTAACCTAGAGAAAAATATGAAAATTCCGGAGTAAGTAGGACGGTTTTTAAGTTCATTGGTATAATAAACTTGGAACTTGAAACTTGAATTGCGGAATAATAAAGAGATAGGTATATTTTGTAGATTCTTTTAGTATTAAATCTGTGCGTCGCCATTCCAGTAGTCGAAGGCATTCTGTTTACGTATTATTGAAATATTCAATATCTTGCGGAGGAAAATCCATTTTTCGTTTGCGGAGCGCAGATTTCGTGGAAACATCTTTTCAAATGCAACGTGACAACCATAACTTATACAATTTGTACTCTCGAGGTGAGATTGTGTAGTCCATTTGGTGATTTTGGAAAATCACTATGTAGATATCGTGCAAACACAAAATTTATTAAAAGGAAGTTACATCTTTACACTTATTAACTAGGTTTCACAAACAAGTAATATAATAAACAACGCGAGCAACCAATTCAATGCGCATAATAGGTATTCACAAAAGAATACACATATAATCGGTTATGTTTGATTTTAATCAAATGTTAAATTCGCTCTACAACGTGGGCAGGATGTACCTAAGTAAAAAAAAATACAAATAAATATTCTTAAGATACATTACATTTTTCAGAAGAACACAGTAAAGTAATATAAAAAAATCGGTTCCAATTTTTTTATTGTCCCCTAGGTATAATAATCTTTTGGAAAAGTTGTTACGTTCACATCTCGAAATACTAATTTTCAGACCTTTTTTTATCCTACTTTTCTAATACCCATTCCACATTCAAACAAAGCTTTTTGATTGGTCTATCAGCATTAGTGCAGTGGAAGCTGATTTATTCACTGCATTTCCAATAAGTCGAGCAATGGCCAATCATTTCCTGTGAACAATGGTACAATAATTAACTTCCACAGAGAAAATGGTTTTGAAGACGGAGCAGGAGCACTGCAACTAAAATTGGAAGTAAAGCTCTGCTAGTTTTGACGCGCGATTAAACAGAATTAAATGCATAATGCAAGTGTTTTTTTTTATTTTACCTCCACAACAATCCACGGTTCTCCCCTTATCGGGAGAATTGCAATACTGATAGAGCGCAGTGCAAGATGTTGCATTTTCAGATTTTTCAGGGAACGCTGCTGCATTCCCTAGACAGCTTTCCCATAATCGCTTATTATGATACCACGGGTAGAGTTGGGGTGATGCTATTTTAAGCCGGCATCACACGACGGAAATTAAAATTATTCAATCTAGTGGTTGGTTTACCCAAAGTGGAGAAGGTTTTCATTAGCGCAGTGGAAGCTGATTTATTCACTGCATTTCCAATAAGTCGAGCAATGGCCAATCATTTCCTGTGAACAATGGTACAATAATTAACTTCCGCAGAGAAAATTGTTTTCAAGAGGGAGTTCTGAAAGTAAAATAATAGCAAAGGCAAAGCACAATCAAAAAGGTTCCGGTAGAGATGCATGCAATGCAAAGGGAAAAAAAACTTATTTTTATTATATAACAGTCACAACAGTCCACGTTCTCTCAATATCGAGGGATTTGCAATACTTGGTAGGCGGATTAGAAAACGCAGTGAAAATGTTTCTTTTACAAGGAACACTGCTGCCCATTCCCTGGACAGTGGACAACTATCCCTTAGTCGTTTATTACGACACCCATAGGGTTGAAGGGATGCTATTTTAAGCCGGCATTACACGAAGGAAATTAAATTATTCAATCTGGTGGTTGGTTTAGCGACAACGCAGTGGAAACTGAATTATTTACTGCATTTCCAATAAGGTAGAAAAATTTAATACTTTATTAACTTCCACAGAGAAAATGGTTATGGAGTAAATTTAAAAAACTTGTTTCTGTCAGATTTAATGCACGACAATCAAAATGGCTCCGACACGACAATACCTATTTCTGCGATTTTCATATAATTACGTGTTGGCATACCTAGTTTAAGCATTTGTAAATCAATTGATTAAAAGTAACTCAATTTGTCAAAATTAAACCAAGAGTAGACCTTTTTGGTGATAAGTGTTTTTGTGCATAAATTTATGACCAAACACTCGTCCCCTCGTTCGGTTACTGACGGATTCCCGTTATGGGAGATGTCAATTATAACTGAGACGATTTTTCATAGCTTCTCTCTGATTATTGTGGGTTCTCTTTGAATGTTTGTTAGCTCTGAACTAACATACCAGGAACAGAGGTATTAGTGAGAACGATAATGCGGTGTGTTCGTTTGTTCAAATTGATCTGACACAAGTTTTATAGCTTCACTCTGCAACTTTAGAGTTCTCTCTGCACTATTTCTTTGTTCTGAGTCGACATTAGAGGAACAATAAGAGGTATTAGTGAGAACGATAAAGCGGTGTGTTCGTTTGTTCATTTATAGTGTTATTGTTTTAGTTGAAAGTACTAATTGCACTCTATAATGAGTAGTAGAATTGCTACAGGAATCTGCACCTTATTCTTGGCTTGATCTGTCTATTTGCATGTATATAAAGTCCAATTGATCACAAAGCGAGATGTATGTTGCATTTAGGCAACTCTTTTTTGAAACGTGTTAGATATAACCATTTAAAGGCTGAAACATACCTGTATAATGTGCACATAGCCTGTATATTTATATGTATGTATATTTAATGCTTGCATTGATCATGGCGTATTTCCTGATCTCATGAAGCACAGTAAAGTAATACCTCTTTTTAAAGCAGGAGATAAAACGGATCCCAGTAACTTTAGGCCAGTATCTGTACTACCAGTTTTGAGTAAAGTTTTTGAGAAAATTATACTTAATCAAATGCTCCTACATTTCAACTTGAATAAATTACTACATGATCAACAATTCGGTTTTACGAAAGGGCGCTCGACAACCGACGCTGCTGTTAACCTCTTGGGAGGAGTCGCAGGATGTCCTAGGGGTGTTCTGCGATTTGTCCAAGGCATTTGATTGCGTTGATCATGAGACACTGTTGCTGAAACTGGACCATTATGGTATAAGAGGAAAAGCGCTTGATTTAGTTCAATCTTATCTCGGAGATAGGACGCAGACAGTGCAGATAAATGGTGTGAAGTCGATAGGATCTGCCGTCAGAATTGGTGTACCGCAAGGATCAATTTTGGGGCCGTTTCTATTTTTAGTATACATAAACGACTTGCCGTTCATGGTACAGAATCTAGCCAAGATAGTGCTTTTTGCTGATGATACTTCTTTAATATTTAAAGTGGATAGAAAAGCTGTAAATATTGACGAAGTAAATGGCGCACTTGATCAGGTTCATAAATGGTTTACGTCAAACAATTTAGTGCTGAATTCTAAAAAAACTAAATGTATTAAATTCTCTTTGCCTAATGTAAAAAGTATTAAACACGATGTTGTTCTAAATAATGAAAAGCTTAATTATGTAACTGAAACAGTTTTCTTAGGGATTACACTCGACGCAACCGTTCAATGGGATCCACATATACTAGCACTGGCTAGTAAACTTAGCTCAGCGGCATACGCTGTTCGAAAAATTCGACAATTGACCGATGTTGCTACAGCCAGGCTTGTGTATTTTAGTTACTTTCACAGCATAATGTGTTACGGATTATTGTTATGGGGGCAAGCCGCTAACATTGAAACTATCTTTGTGTTACAAAAAAAGGGCTATAAGAGCAATATATAAACTTCGAAGTCATGAATCCCTACGAGAATTGTTTAAGGAAATTGGCATTCTTACGCTTCCTTCGCAGTACATATTTGACAATATAATGTATGTACGTAAGAATTCCAGTTCCTATTTAAGAAACTCTGATATTCATTGTCGTAATACAAGAAATAAAAATAAAATTGTACCGCCACAAACTAGATTAAGTAAGATCAGTAAATCATATATGGGTAACTGTGTACGCTACTATAATAAAATTCCAGAGGAAATTTTAAAGTTAAATGATAGGCAATTTAAAATTAAAATAAAGAATACTTTATGTTTGAAAGCGTATTACAAGACTGGACATTATCTGAAAGACAAAGATGTCTGGTTAGTAGCAACAGTTGCTCCAACACAATGCAAGAGATAGGCATTATTTAAAAATAAACATGACATTATATTTTAGTGGTTAAACTTTTATGATATGTAAATTGACATGTATAGTGGTTAAATTTGACATTTCATACTTATTATTTTTAAATTTTTGACATGTATTTTTTACATTTACTGTAAATTTACTTTTTTGTTATGTTATTTTATTGCTCGTATATTTAAAGTACCTATATTTTAAAGACGAAACAGTTAGAATAATCTACTGTAATATTATTTTTACTTTGTTGAGCCGTTTTTGGCTATTACTATTATACTATTAATTTATTTTCTAGCTTAGATAGGGTGGCATAGGGCCTAAAATATTGTCAACTTTAGAATAGGTGCACTTCTGGGCAGGTTTTTGGGGGGTTTTCCTGTCCAGGGGGTCCGGCTAACTATACGTATGGAACACCTTTTTAAAATATTGACAGAATGTAATTCCATTTACTTGTCAATCACTGAGGCATAAAGTTACATGCTGTGTGGTTAGCCTGGCCAGCCCCGAGGCAGTGTCTTTATTTTTATTTTTTTATCCCGCCCGTGCCGCGTTTAGAGTAGGAACACAAATTGTTATAAAAAATAGAAAATTTTGCATTAGAAATTTTCTCTTTTTTAACTTTGAATTAGAATGTGACTTTCTTAAAGAGAATCTTGTAAATTCCTACTAAGAAATAAATTATTGAATTTTGAATTTTGAATAGATGTAGGTAGTTCAGTCGCACAATTTCAGATTGCTTGATTATAACACAAATTAGGGACACGGCGCGCCCGGCGCCTTTACAGATGGCTCACTCAGTATCAGCGACCATTTTGACGCTTACTGACGTTTAATTTATTTTAGGGTACTGGAATAATTAAGAATCTCAGAGGAACTAAAGATAACTAAGAAGAGGGTTGCCACGAACGTCATATTTCTTGTATTAAAATTGGCGCGGACGGAATCATTTTACGTTCTTGTATCAGATTGATTCTTCTTCTTTGAGATTTTTGACAGTAGCAACCCTGGCTATGTAACAAGTGACAATCGCAAAAATCCTGAATCTTGGATCGTAGAGTGAACCTTTTCTAAACTCTCTATTTTGTGGTTAGGTCGCGAAATGTTATTACCTAGTATCAACAGAGGTTCTCTATCCATTTGCATAAAAAGAATTGACATAATATATTTTGGCACACTGTAATTTAAACTAATGATACTTACGCATAATTCATGTACGCATAAAAGTTTAGGCACAATTTTTTTACGCACAAAAAATATTGCCATAATAGTACATAGGACTAAAATACTAAACCATAAATTGTCATATCCATAATCAAAATAGGCATAAAAATTTGATGCATTAGAAGAACCCCTAAATTGTATAAAAATAACCTAACCTAACCTAACCTTACCTAAACTGACCTAATTTAACCTAATATATCTAAAAAAATACTGAACTGACTTACATTTCCTGCCATTTGAACTTAATAAAAATATATATCGACGCTTGAAAGGCAAAATTATCTAAGCGACATCCGAGTAACTTTACAGGAGAGCAGTTTAAAGTTTGGATTTACAGAAAAAAAATCGTATAAATTTTTGTGATAGTCCTAGAAGCCTAGTTTTTACATATTTGCTTTGTTATTTTTTTACCTAAATTTCAGTATACATATCAATAAAGAATAATGCTTAGTTTTAGAGTTAGTGTCGCTTAGTCAAAAATTACCTTAAAATAAATACAGGCAAATTTGACTAACCGACAAACTAGGAATGACAAAGGAATGGTAAAATTTTATTAAACACCTTTTTTAAAAATTTAGGACAGAGTAAAAGTTGCCTAACTAACATCAAAAATACTTCGAATTTGAGGCAAAACTACTTAGGTTACAATTTTATACTAAATTCTTCCCGGCAATTTGACTTAAATAACATTTGTTACAGAAAATTTACCTAATTATTTAATTCAAGTATTATATCAATAACAATAAAAATCAACACTAAGGTACACAGAGGCCTATTTCAACTAGGATCATCATCACATTAGCCTATAGCAGTCCACTGCTGGATGTAGGCCTCCCCCAGGGTAGGCCACAAGGCACGATCATCCGTATTCGCCATCCATTTACTACCAGCCGGTCTTTTCATCGCCATCGGTCCATCTGGCCCGTGGGCGCCCAAAGCTATGCTTGCTGAGGCTTGGCCTACACTCAAAAACCCGATTACAACATTGTCTATCGTTTTTACGGCAAATGTGACCAACCTACTGGACATTTAGAAGATAATCTCTTTCCGGGCCTTATCTATTAGTAAGATCTCTAACATAGACACTCCGATACATGATAAGACACTCCGATTGAACATCTTGGTCTAGAGGCATGGTGACAAAGGTGGCTCCAGAATAAGACGCAACTTCCTAAATGCTACCCAGCACAGATTCACTCTTCTGGTGATTTCAGCCTCGAAATTGTATCTTCCTAACTGCAATGTTTGCCCAAGGTATTCATACTTCTGGACAACTTCAAGGTCTTCCTACGTCCTACACCTACCACGGATATTGGCTCAGGAACGACTTCATGTTCATTCAAAATTATCTTGCTCTTGACCAAGGTCATCCTGAATTCAACATGCTTCGAGACCGTATATAAACAGGACAGCATTTTTTGCTGATCCTGAAGCAATTTGGCCATTATGACTATGGCGTCGGCAAAGCGAAGATACATAAAATATTCGCCGTTGACTTTGATACCCAACCCATCACACTGTCAGGTTTTGAAGATATCCCATGGCATTTTGATGAAAAGTTTTAAGGATAAAACGTCATCCTGTTTTACATCTCAGTGTAATAGTATGGACCTTGTTTTGTGGTTTTGTACTTGAACGGGGGTCTTCGCCAATAGGCTTCTCCGCACCTCCACATACAGCCATTCGACTAGGCACGGCTGCAAGGACACCAGAACAGCCCAGGTTTCTCTCGAGTCAAAAGCTTTCTCGTGGGCTACAAAAGCCATACGAAACGGTTGGTTGAACTCTTCTGACTTCTGTGTTTTAAGATGTGGTCTATTTGTACTAAAGCCTTTACGATACTCTGCCCGTCCCAGTGGTTGTAAGGCGTCAAATCTTAGTTGTTTTATAACGATCTCGAGAAAAGTCTATAAGACGTAGCTCAGTAGTGTGATCATCATCATCATCAACCATTCAGGGTTGTCCCATTTGCTATTACGGAGATAAAATTGTCTTTTTTACTCATCAAATCCAGGTTTTTCACTAGCCATTAGCCATTCCTACAAACACCTAGGAAATTTCGTCTGCCCGATCCGAAAGCCCATTACTATTTCTGAGCCACTGTCATAAGCTTTTTTCGAGAGTCGCTTTGATTGGTCTGGCATTAATATTTGACGGTTTCTAGCTACTGGAACAGACCGGGTCTTGTAAATGCTCATGCTATATGGAAGGTTTTACAGAAATTAGAATAGTATGACCAACCGCTTTGTGTGGCTTTTGTGGACTACAAGCAAGCCTTTGACTTCATCGAAACCTGGGCTGTTCTTGAGGTTTTGCAACGATGCCAAGTCGACTATCGATATCCCCACTCCACAGATACTGAGAAGCCTGTAATTAATAGCAACGATATGCGTTCCAGTATATAGCTATTCAAAGTAACTAAAAGTATAAGGCATTACTTTGCGGAAGTCCATCTTGTTGAAAGTGATAGAAATATGTTTTGCTTCTTCCGCACTTATGAGTGAACCACACTCACGAACGCAACTTAATGCAAATGTACAAGCTAAGCACCTCTTCAAAACCACAACCATCGTTTTACACTCTACAGGTATACTTCCACGGAGTATCCTCAGGAGATCATCGACAGTCACGTTCCGAGGACCGACTAATAAGTAACTGCCCCTGTCGATTAAGTTGCGGTCGTACTTGTGGTTCACTCAGCAGCATAACTTGCCATCATAAGCGCGGAAAAAGCTGAACATATTTCTATCACTTTTAACAAGGGCCATTCAACTACTGCGAGGTGTAAAACACGGTGACGTTATATCGTCCAAACATTTCACCAATGCGCTTGAAGGCCTTACCATGGAATGAACTGGACAATTTCGTCAACAGTGAATACCTCACAATCTCGGCTTTGCCACCTACATGGGCAAAATCATCAGAGAGGAACATAGAATCGCGGCAGGTCCTGTCAAAGGTGTTTAAATACGGCTTCGAGGCGTGATGGACTTGGGATGCATTTGGAAAAGACTACGGTACAGCTCGCATATCTCCGTCGAAGGTGTAGTAGACCTTGAAATTGTCCAAAAGTATGAATACCTTGGGCAAAAATTGTACTTAGAAAAAGAAAACATTGAGGCTGAAATCTCCAGAACAGTGCGGCTGGACTGGGTAGCATTTGGGAAGACGAATCTGTTCTAGAGTCATCCTCGCCGCAATAAGGTGTTTGATCAGTGCATCTTACCGCTCATGGTGACATAAGGAGCAGACACATGAAATCTGAGAGTAAAACTGGGACACTGGTTACATGTCATTCAGAGAGGGGATGCTATGCTAGGGATCTCGCTAATATGTCGAGGCTAATCCGGAACGATTATTCGAAGACCAAAGTAACGGACATACTGAAAATAGAAGTGTAGCAAGCTAAAGGGTCAGTGGTCTGGCCACATCTGTCGTAAAAGCGATTGACGACGGAGTAAGCGGGTTCTCGAGTGGATGCCACGCCCAGAAAGAGCAATGACTTGAAGAGAGCAGCTGGTAGGGACTGGATGGTAAACGCAAGGATTTTACCTTGTGGCGTACCCTGGTGAGGCCCAGGTTTAGCAGTGGACAGTTATTTTAGGCTAATGTGATGATGACCACAGAAGTAGGTCACGAGCTATGAAACTGAATGAAGCGAATAAACAAAATTTATTTATAATCTGATTTATTTGTAAATTCTACTGAAAGTTTTTGGACTTGTTACATGAAAAGTGCATTCGTCATATTTGGCGACATCGTAATCGAAGCACGCGCGTGCATCCCAAGCGACGCCCTGCCATGCACTGAACTATCTAAGTAACTTAAACTCTAGATTCACTGTTTACACAAGCGACTGTTCGTGTGTCATCCGTAGGAGTAACCGACATTATTAAGTAAACTACTTTAAATAAAAAGATTCCAAGCGCCTGTACGTGATGCTACCATAGGTTCTAACCGACATTGGATAATTGTATTTGGTCAGGTAAAAATTGTCTAAATAAGAAAAGAACCTTTGAAAACGGCGGGTAAAAATTGACTAAGCGACAATCAGATTTATTTTGAGACAGGTAATATATACTGAACCAACTGAATAAAGAAAAATTATAACAGGCATTTTTAACTAAACGCCAAGCAGGCAGAAAAACGGGTATGCAAAAATTACTTAAGTGATGAAAAAACGAGATCTTTGTAAGGAAAAAAATAGCTGTGCACCTTACACTGTGTTGTCAGATTGAGGCAAAATTTACTAAGTTGAGAAAATACTGTACGAAGAGAACGGTAAAATTTGACCAAAGTCAAATTTAGCATTATTTAATTTCGATAACCACCAAATTTTCAAAAATGGTCGAAAATCGTGTCGGTTAGTCAACCGAAAAAAGTGAATTATCGCGAATTTCAAAATGTCCAAGCGACAAAAAAGTCATCGTAGAGAGACGTGAGTAGGACCAAAGGACGCAGAAAAATCAGGCGATTCCAACAATGTATATAACTCAATTTGGCCAAAAATGTCGCTTAGATAATTTTGCCTTTCAAGCGTCGATATATTTGTCCAAAAAAATTATGGAATAAGCAATTATGCCAAAATATTGTTAGTATAAAATACAATAGTCTAAAATATGATTATGCCAAGATAAATATTATGGCAAGAAACTATTATGTCAAAGCAATGGTAGGTGAAAAAAAAATATGCCAAACATGTTATGCTAAAACATATTAGTGGAAAAAAAATTATGCCTGTGAAAGGGATACCATCAACAGACATTCTTATTTAAACTGGTGTGTTTCAACTCTTTACACATACCTACAAATCTTACGTTTTCTTCCAAAACTACGAAAGTACCATCTCCGCTCCCTTCAATAGGGAAATAGCAGAATGATTGCCTGCCAATGGTTGGAACGAGCAATGCATAATTCATTGCTTGGTCCCCGCTTGGTCCCTAGCTGAAGATGATTGCAAAATAAACCATTGTCTTCGAGAGTCAGATCAATGGGAGTTCGAAATCATGTCATCGTGTCGTCAAAATGCTATCGTTTGTCGCCCTACAATGGAACTTGACATGGGCGTATCCTATGATCGCATTGATCGAAAGCAATGATGAAAAGTAAAGTGAATAAAAATACTTGAGGAGCGGAACTGCGGATTACTTATCTATTTGCAAAAAATAGAAGGCGCCTGAAAAATATTCGAGATTATAGGATCATAGTCATACTTACAATCTGAAATTGCGCGACTGACTTGACCCTATTTTTAGGTTGCATGGTATAAGAAGAGCGAATTCCATGACAGACAGACAGACAGAGAAACGCAAAAAGTGACAACATTTTATCCTTTTTATTGATTACAAATATTAAGCAAATTCTCAGAGACAACATCACCAGATCGTAAATCAAAAACTCTACAAACGACAACTTGTCATTTTATTTTCCACCGATTAAAAAAACCGGACAAATTCTTGACTTTACGAGCGCGATACGGCAAAATGCTATATAATTTGCATTGAACATAACCTTAGATAGTAAAGATAATGTTTAGAATTATTTAAACGTCTCCCTCACAACCGTTAGTCATTTTTACTGCTACTCCATTTTGAATTTGTTTTATTGTATAAAGTTTTGTGGAAATTGGCCCTATTTACCTACGTCTAGAGATGTATATTTTAAAGTTATACGATAACTATTATTCTGCCTGCTCTGTATGCAAAGCTATGAAATAACGGTAAAGGACGAGGTATTTTCCAGCTACAGTTAAAAAGTTTAAAGGAAGAAAGGATCTATTCAATACGAAATAAACTAAATATTTGAGGCTCTTTTTCGTTTTAAAGTACAGGGCTCCTCTGCGGAGTAGCACGATTGTAAAACAGCCATTTACACCACGACTTGTTCAACTGATTTTCTTTTTACTCCATTTGTAGGTATATTGTACAAAATGATGAAGGCGTGATTATAATTTTTATTTATTTATTATTCCTATAACAACGGATACACGAACAGTATCTTGTCTAACCACAAAAAAAGTTAAACGCGCGTATTAAACTGATATGATGTAGCGCGCATCGATCTTATTTGTTGTTTTTTTTCCCGTGATGTGAATTAAAAAATTTACTTATTACATTTTTTATATAACCACTATTTTGCACGCAGACAGACAGGTGTAAAATAAAAAGGAAATTAAATTATGTTACAGGAAGTAAGTAAATCAGATTTATGTAAGTAGGTGGTCTAGTCTATTACTGCATTTTAATAAGTTTAATTAAAACTTAATAGCTTGTCGACTTGCTTGTCGACTATAATAAAATAGTTTATGGACATCCTAACTGCTATACTTAGAATGTATTAACAGCTCATGTTATGGATATGGGAAAGTACAAAATACAGCACACATAGATACTCAAGAAATAAGTTTAATACAGGAAATAAGTTTAAAAATCTATGTACGTCAGGCAGGGTGCATGCTAGAGAGACATTTTGACTGTAGGTACTTTCTAACCACATTTTATAAAGTCGTTTTGGTAGCTATCATATCCATACTAAGCGATTAAACCAATGCGGGCTTTTGATTTTGGAATGTTCTAACTTAAGTAATCTCAATTTATTTGCCACCACCCTTGAATAGACGGGAAGGAATTCGCAAGGATTCAAATATTTAGACCGCGGTCGATAAATACGAATGCAGTATATCAGCAGGCGAATCCCAACGTCAGATCTTACAACGAAAAGTAACAGATAAGTGTCTAAATTCACAAATTACTTATTATGATACAGAAGGCTCATTTAGTACCTGGTGGCCGTTTGGATTATCTATGCACACATTAAAAGCTAATAGGAAAAAAAATATCAACTTCTATTGCGGTTTCAAAGGATCCCAAGGATGTTTAAACTACCTATAACATAGGTATAATTGCAGATAATTGTCTACTCAATTTATTTGTCACCAATGTCACCATCCTTGAATAGACGGGAAGGAATTCGCAAGGATTCAAATGTTTAGATCACAGTCCACAAATACATGTGAAGTATATCAGCAGGCGAATCCCAACGCCTGTGATCTTACAACGGACGGCGACAAAGAAGTGACAAAAGTCACAAATAACTTGCGATGATACAGATGGCTCACTTAGTTAGTACTTACCTACTGGATGGCCACCCAAATTTAACACTTTCCATGTTAGGTATACAACTTTTGGAAAACTTGAAAAATTTTCACCGCAGGCTAACACGGGAAGTGTTTTAAATTTGGGTATCAATTTATCGCGGGTTTTCATCGCTTTGGTTACATCCAATCTGTAAAGAATGGATTAGTCGCAAAACCTATCCCAGTACCTATCCCTATGATTTAAGAGGAAGGTATGTCTATTACTTTAAACGAGCGATAGAAAGTGGAACTTGAGCCTTAGCATTTGCATTAGTTAGACAAATGTGCTTTTGAAATGTCCTAAATGAACTAAACTTAATTTATTTGTCACCACCCTTGAATAGACGGGAAGGAATTCGCAAGGATTCAAATGTTTTGATCACGGTCCACAAATACATGTGCAGTATATCAGCAGGCGAATCCCAACGCCTGTGATCTTACAACGGAGACGGCGACAAAGAAGTGACAGGTGTCACAATTTCTTACGCTGATACAGATGGCTCACTTAGTACTTAGTGGTCGTTTGGATCTTGCACACATTACCTACAAGCTGAAAGGAAAAAAAAACTACGTCTACAGCGGTTTCAAAGAATCCCAAGGGTGTTCAACCTACCTATACCTAACATAGGTATTTGCAGTTTCAATACCTTTGCATTAGCGATAGAAAGTAGACCTTGGGCCGCATTAGCAGTAGTTATACAAATGGACTTCTCAAATGTTCTGCCTTCTGGCTGAACTAAACTTAATTTATCTGTCACCGCTCTTGAATAGACGGGAAGGAATTCGCAAGGATTCAAATGTTTAGATCACAGTCCATAAATACATGTGCAGTATATCAGCAGGCGAATCCCAACGTCTGTGATCTTACAACGGAGACGGCGACAAAGAAGTGACAAAAGTCACAAATAACTTGCGATGATACAGATTGCTCACTTAGTATTTGGTGGCCGTTTTCCTAATACACATACCACCATGGTCAACGGCAGATTCAAAGGATCTTAGCTCAAGAATAGAATAGAGATAATTTCCATCTAATCGCGGAAGAAATAAGTACGCGAGTGTTTTGCGGACGCATAAATACATTTTCGATCGTATGTGGTAAATATTACCTATGGTAAAAATAACAGCAATCACAAAACAAGTTGATAGGTTTAGGTTGCAAATTTTGCAAAACAAGGAGAGGACCTTCTGTAAACTTAATTATTTTGTATTATGATCTTACAAAAGACGGCGACAAAAAGCAAGGACAAAAAGTGACAAAACGTCTGCGCGCACGCATGTCGCTAATCCGCGCTTTCCTGTCGATTTCACGTGTCATTGCGCATCCTGTATCATGAAACCCGACAGTTTGAAAATGGAAGACGACATTTTGAACCGTTTAGAATGCATTAACGGCTTTTTAAAGAGCTTTTTAGGGTGATTTTAAGGTGTGAAGCGATGGATAGCGATCTTCGGAAATTCGTGTTAAAGGAAGAATGAAATAATAAACATGAAACGTGATTCAGCACCAAGGCGACAACATGCGAAAATTCCAACGATTCGGTACAAAATTAGCAAGAAATTAGCGTTAATTTGATATTATTTGGAGATAATTCTGGTCATTGGGCAAAAAGACGATATGGCAACCCTGGAACTCTTAAAAATTAAAGTGTGTTGTGCACAGCACAGGTGTTGTGAGGTCATTCAGCAGTTATCTATCATAGCCATTTTCTACGTAATAAGTTTATTTCACGTTATTTAATGAATTTCTTAGAGAAAAGAGTAAAAAAAAATTAAGCGAGGTTTCTAATCTGCCTTTACAAGTCACATTACAATACAAGTCATGGGTTACCTACACTAGTTTTCAAAATTACCTAGTTTACGACCGTTTACGCTCTGCTAGCTGCCTACAGTCTACACCATTCATTACAGTATGGCCGTAAGAATGTGCCATACTTGACAACAGACGCGGGGCGCCTCTATAGGTGGCTCACTCAGTACTAGCGACGATTTTGACGCCTTCTTTAACTGGATATAACCGGAATCTCAGGATAAGTCAAGGTACCTAAAAGGTGGTTGCCACGAACGTCATATTTCTTGGATCAAAATTGGCACAGAATCATATGGCGTTTTTAGGGTTTCGTAGTCTACTAGAAACCCTTATAGTTTCGTCATGTCTGTCTGTCTGTCTGTCTGTCTGTCTGTCTGTCTGTCTGTCTGTCTGTCTGTCTGTCTGTCTGTCTGTCTGTCTGTCTGTATGCCGCGCCCTCATAACTCCGTCAGTTTTGGAGCTATCGACATCAAATTTGGTATGAAGATAGATCGTGTTGACCCAAACTTAGAAATGTTGAGATAAAAATATTTAAATTGTTTTTTGGACCCCCTTCCCATACATGTGAAAAGGGTGTAAAAATTTTTTTTTTCTCCTGTAATATTGAATGGGGTATTGTTGAATAGGTCTTTAAAAACTAAGGGGAAGTTTCTTTGAAACAATGTCTCTAAAATGTTTCTGTCTCGAGATATTTGCTTTTAAAAGGGGCATTTTTGTGCCATAATTTGTTCCAGCTGTAACTTCTAAAGTACGCATGCTAAAAATTTGAAAAAAATATGGAATATAGTTCTTATTATAAAGTTACCATGAAAACTATAACGAATACTGTACCACTTAAGATTAAGAAAATATTAAAATTTTTCAATTTGCGGTTGGTCACCATACAGCTGCAAACAAACCAGCAACAAAATTAACTTTGTAACGCCGAAAGATCTGATATTTAAACGTTGACTACGAAACCCTATTTGTGAGCGTGTCTGACACGCTCTTGGCCGCTTTTTTTTGTATCAGATGAGAACGAAAGACGAAAAGTATATTCATGAAGTAAAGTGGTGTAAGGTCACTTCCTTACCTGGAGAGATGAACTGAAATCGAAACATTTGCTTTGCAATATACTTTTCATCTTTCGTTCTCTTTCATCTTTAGTTCAGCTTAAAAACTGAACTAAGATACATAAAGTTTATAGCGATTACCCCGCTGCTTGGGTACAAGAAGCTTATCGTAGAGGACGAAACTCATACCTACCGAGTTGTCGTAAGACACTAATGAGACCGATGCCTTGCAGATTTGCACTAGTATAGTAGTTCTATGGACGCTGTTTCAAATTCAGATTTTACTCTTTTGATATTCTTATACTTTGAGATTGGTGACAGTAGCAACCCTGGCTAAGTAACAAATGACCTTGAGTGAACCTTGTGTTAACTCTGTATTTTGCGTTAATGCTGTGACATAAGGTCTAGTCTTCTTTGTTGACGTCTTCTAGTATGAGTTTGACAGCTGTCAAATATGGCCTATTCAAACGATCGCACTTTAGTGTCGAAATCAAGTTCAAAGGCTTTTTCAGATCACTTTTCTAGATCCGTTATGCCGATCTTGTATCTAACTCCCGATTATGAGATTTGGGAGTTGTTGTGTAATGCAATTTTAGACGTCTGAATGCTCTCAGGCTTTTGTCAGACATGGTGTAAATGGCCGTTTTTAACAACTGTCTAGGCTCTGCCTACCCCGCAAGGGAAATAGGCGTGAGATTTGAATGAATGAATTCTGCGGAGGTAGGTACCTACTTAGAGTGCGTTTCATCCTTGGTTTCATCTTATAGTTCCTATGGCGTCATGTTGGTAGCATTGGAAATTTGTATGTAATATCATACGGCGCCAAAAAATTACATACAAATTTCCAATGCTACCAACATGACGCCATAGGAACTGAAAGACATAAGATGAAACGCACTATAAAGCACAAATCTAGGTATATGACGTAACTTCGCATATCTAATAAGTCTATGTCTATCACAGATAGTTAAGCGACTGTCAAATCATGAACACTCAGTTCTTCAAGTGCACTCGAACGTACTTGATACTTGACGTGGGATGATATGACCCTCCGAGCTGATTACGAAGACCAACTTTGATACAAGATCGGCATAGCGGATCGAGTGATCTGAAAAAGCCTTTGAACTTGATTTCGATACAAATAATTGCTAATGCCTTTTCAGAAATGGCGTGTGGTTCTGGCTTAGAATAGCATCACACCGTATCGTTCCCGTGGGTGTCGTAAGAAGTGACTAAGTGAGAGTTGATGTGTAGGTAATGCAATTGAAGACGACAGGCGGACAACCGCGATTGTGGTGATGCTATAGCATTTTCCTAATGTAGATATGCGTTACGCAGCGCAATAAAGGGCGCCATTCACCACCTCAGTGCAATACAGTCCCATACATTACAACCGGTACGCGCGTGATCACGCGCACGCATAAGTCCGTCCTGCATACGGAGGCGGCGTGTTTGTCGACAGGTCAGCACCTACTATTCCTATCTGTTAATGAAGAAATATAAAGGAATAGGTACGGTTTAAACTGATCCAATTTTTTTCATAAGTAGGTTGAATGAAATTTTAAGTTTACTGCAT
>JANFCV010000193.1:600000-863761 GCA_024500475.1 Phthorimaea operculella | reverse complement strand
CACTTTTAAATACGTGTTGGATAGATTGTCAGAAACTTATCTTATCTATAGGTACAAAAATTAAGATGAATCATAAACTGGTCAATGAATTATTCTAGCTGAAAAATCCGGACCACCAATTTTACGACGGAGCTTTGTTTAGGCTCTTGAGGAGACAAACATACTAAAATACACCAATTCTACGAGGCTGGGCGCCTTGGGGGAAGAGCAAAGAATTGGTTATCTGCTTATATTTTAAAAACAGTATGTTGTATAAAATATTGTTGTACTAGACAATGAAAGCTTATGAAATGCTGTACATATTTAGTCTTGACAGTTTTTACCTATACCCAATGGCTGTCCAGTTATGAGCTTTAAAAACTTTTCGAAATTCAAATCTTAAAAAAATGGGATTTATAGTTCGACAACTTCGTGCGCGACCCTCCTGCGGGGTACAGACGGTGGGAGGGCGAGGGAGCACGTCATTTTAATATGACGTGCGGCGCGGTTGCGCGCGTCTCCCTTCCCCGCTACACCTCCCGCTACCCGCTGACATCACCCCTCCCAACGTCTGTCACCCCTAGGGAAGGTCGCGCACAAACCTGTCGGACTATAGTAAAATCTGTCAAGATTAAATAATTCAAATATGTAGAGAATTTAGTTACCTTTCATTGTCTAGTTCCTACAATAACATTTTGCATAATGTGTCATTTTCGTGATATAAGCAGATAACCAATTCTTTGTGCTTCCCCCAAGGCGCCCAGCCAGGAGAGGGTATTTTAGTATGTTTGTCTCAAACAAAGTTCTGTCGTAAAATTTATTCTCCGTATTTTCCAGCAAGAATCATTCATTAACGACTCTATCGGTAATATTGTTTGTGTGCCTTTTTCCATACACTTTTCATCTTGCGCTGGGATCACTTCTCTCTCAACAAAACTACAACCTTCACTAAGTTCTCACTAGACTTGGGCTTCTCCTTTTTAGGAGAGTATTCCCTGTCAATTTCCTGGACTAAAGATATATATCCTTTGAACTTAGTTTTATACAACCTAAATCACTTATTAGTGCGCAACTTTTCGCACAAAATCTACGTTTCACAATCACAATCATGAGTAAAGAGAGAATAAAGAATAGTTTACTTTTCGACTATGATACACATTTAGAATAAATACATTATACAGGTTGTCCCGGTTATAGTGGTCCAAAGAAAAATATCTAGATTCTGGACATCCTAAGCTACCATAATAGCAAAAAAAAATCAATATTTTGCTGCTTTTTGTAGGGGAGGTTCAATTTTTTTCATATTTTTGAATTCTGGATTTTTTTTCTTTGGACCACTATAACGTGTGTTGTAGTTTCACTCACCGTTGTACGATAGCCTCGGCCTGGTGAGGCACATGACCAGGTGGCACTCGATGTCGTCCGGCAGCACGAACTTGCTGCACACCGGACATTTTATACCTGCAACCAACAAGAAACATATCGTTAGTACTTGTAACGTACTATGGTCAACCGCGGCGATACCCATGGCAGTGATACGATACGATGGCGGTTATACCACCTAAAATAGAATTCGAAAAGAGGGTTGACGTCACGCAGTCGGCCGGTCATAAACATTGCAAAATCCTTTTGCTACATGATTTTGTGTTTTAACAAATCATGTATCGCCAACCCCAACTAATTTGGGGTAAGGGAGGCAGATGTTTCAATTTATTCATTTTCATCACCTTGGCTACATTCAATCTGTAGAGAATCTGTAAAGAACGAATTAGTATCTAGGAATTAGTTTTAAAAACTATCCCCGTATCCATGCCACGGTTGTTGGTCAAATAAGATACACCATAATTTAGCAAGCAATGACTGAGCCGCGGTAGCCCAGTTGGAAGAGGCGCGTCGCTAGTACTATGTCCGGCAAGTTCGTGCGCGACCCTCCCTAGGGGTGACAGACGTTGGGAGGGGAGATGTCAGCGGGTAGCGGGAGGTGTAGCGGGGAAGGGAAACGCGCGCATCCGCGCCGCACGTCATATTAAAATGACGTGCTTAGTCGCCCCCTCACCGTCTGTACCCCGCAGGTAGGTCGCGCACGAACCTGTCGGACAAGACGCAATCCTGCCATCGGTTGAAACTTTTTGCATGTTTTCTAAAACATTTTCATACCTGCAACCAAGTATAAATGCACGGCTAATAGCTAGGTATGAGCTAGACTGTTGAGGTTACTAGGAAGGAAGTGTTTAGCTACGTTTTAGAGGACAGGCGGATGTAGGCAGAGACTGTTTCCTAAGAATCATTCACTACATAGGCTCGTATGTTTTCGCAATATTTTTGTTACCTTATACTAATTACATATTTAACAAAGTGCACAGTTTTATATATTAGGTATTTCATAAACACGAATTAGAACGTCGGCAGACGCAAAATGAAACTTCAAGTTCAAAGTAAAAATAAACGTCAAAGCATAATATACACAGGGGAACTTAGGTCAAAATTAAACCTCTTTGAAACCTAAGCCATTCACTTTGTACTTGGCTAGTCGTTATAAGCCACTATTGGAAGGCATTGTAATCGTCTACAATCCAGCGAGTAGTTCAAGGTCTCTATGGCAGCGACGTGACGCCTCATCACCTCAAACGAAGACCTGCAGACGTGACCGGATTACCAACCGACACGGCTATATTATGCGGGAAATATTATTTACTCTTTTATGAGAGATTGTCTCCAGTTACTTGTATTTTATTATAAAATAACTACATCCATTATCAATAAGTTAAAATAAGTTAATATTTATTTTATTATCACAGCAGCGTGGAATTTACGGCTCGGCAAGCGCAGCATTAGAGAAAGAGAGCGGCTGGTAGCGATTGGATGGTGAAAACAGGAGATTGTGCTTTGTGGCGTGCCCTGGGGGAGGCCCTATGTCCATCAGTGGACTGATATGGACTGATGTGAACAGCGTGGAATGTAGAGCACCGCAAGGTATAATTTTTTATACCTACATATCATTATAATTATTGATTCAGGAATCAGGCTTTTCTTACTGCTTACTTACTTGACTTAAACACCCGCACAAGCATCGTAAATAAACGATAAAAACTAGCAGGGGAACCATTCGTAACCATACTTCACTACCTACCCTAAAACCTGGGAATAAACTTCGCTCTCCTAGTTTATTTACCAAAGGAAGTCTAGACCACTTTTTAGGCGCTACTTAAAGGCAAAGCTCTGAAGTTGTTTGTGGGTTGGGTTATTCTCACTCGCTACCTGCACCTCGATTTGTAAACAACGCCCAAATCTCAATTTTTCTCTTTTCTAGCTCTACTTTTTCCAATGACATACATACATACATATTCTCGAAAAGCATATAAATTAATATAAACAAACACACATACATAAACAAATCACGCTTTATTCCTTGCGAGGTAGGCAGCGCGGTGACGGCCGTAAAAATACGCTCGCTGGCTCGCTAACCTGGAAATACGCCTAAATGCGGAGAAACCATAGGTAAACAAAACATTTTTAAATATGATACGACCCTAAAATGCTCTAACCAATCATTTTTTCTAAGGCTATTTATCGGAAACTTTCAACGTTTAATTGAGTTAGAGATATTAGACGGTGATATATGGAATCGAGACTACAGATTGATTTATTTACCTTCTCGACTCGCTCGAGAGCAGGATAAACAATTAACAGAATGTAGAGGCAATACGAAGCAGGAAAACCTTTAAAAAATATATGTTTCAGGAATTTTAAATGTAAGATTAATGAATAGCATGTGTTTTCTTATCGTGTAGGCAGGACATCGATCAGCGTACAATTGGGGAAACCCTGGTATCAGAGGGACAAACCGCCACTTACTACTTGTACCTTCAACTTTTATTAATGATGATAGTCTATAGTAGAAGTCTATATTCTGATATGGTTGTCTAACGACCGCCATCTAAGTATTCCAGCCAACAACTGAGACCTACCAATCGATGGTACCTTGGTTCAACAATATTTTAAACAAATCAAACGAAAACACAACAACGTTTAAAACTGATTCTGATTGCAAAACCAACATTTGTGGGCGTCCGCGCGTAAAGGGTCCATCTGTGGGGTATTGAGTTAAGATCAGATTCGGAATCTAGTAGAGTCTCTTTATAATACTGACTATAGAAACCAACATATATCCTGAAACTTTCAGTTTTATAGACCTCCAAAGTTTTGACTTCAAAAAACCCAACTTTATAAAAATGCAAATATCTCGGAGGTCTAGTGAGCTGATATAGACTTATGACCAATTTCGAAATCTAGTATAGTCCCTATATTTTACTGATTACCAATAAGAACAATTTCTTCAACACTTTTTTTGTAACAGACATCCAAAGATGTGACTGTGAAAATCCTAATTTCACAAAAATGCAAATATCTCGGAAACTAAATGCCGACACTTGGACCCTTTACGCGCGGACGCCCACATTTATTTCGCATCACTTGTGTCGTGTGTTGACAGCATGACCCTACCACAAGAGTAGCTAATGCCAATAAACCAAAGGCCACCCGACGGATGTAATATCAGCATCGAACAATGACCACATAACAATTTATCGCACCTCCTTATTAGTATTAATGGACGTAAGTAGGTACGTATCGTCAGTAAAAAACGATTGTGTGTTTTACTACCTATACTTTATATGTCGTTCGAGTCGTCATGCATAGGCCTCAACAGTCCACAGCTGGACACGGGCCAGCAAGAGGTGAACCAGCCCATGAAACTGAACAACTTTCCCCAAGGAACATAGGTCGAAATATGAAGAAAAAAATTTAACCTCCCATAAAAAAATTGACTCGGTTGGCTGGTACATTTGTATGGGAGGCCCAACATTTTTTTTCATATTTCGACATATGTTCATTGGGGAAAGTTGTTCAGTTTCATTGGCTGGTTCACCCCTTAAAATATTTGCAGTTGATTTTTTTACACCTTATATTTTGCATTAACTGTCACAACAGTCCGCTGCTGGACACGAGCCTCTCTTTTTTGGGAGATATGGCCATACTTACCATGCTTGGCAAGCGGATGCAAGTTGTTTCATTTACAGGGAACGCTGCTGCCCATTCTCTAGATAAATTGATCCCTTAGTCCCTTTTTGCGACATCCACGGGTAGAATTGGGATGATGCAATAGCAAAATAATGCACGGTTAATAAATTGATAGCATAGCACACAAACATAACCAGATGGGTTCATGGCCATTTCATTATAGTTAATGCCTTATTGATTTCAGTTTATCTAAAATTAGAATGTAGCTAGCTACTCACGTTTTTCATACAGTGTGTTACCGGAAAACAGGCATTTATTCAAACTAGTTATTCTAGGCATCTTTAAGAACATCTTTTACTATGGGGCTACCTGCGAACTTACGAAAAAAACAGTTGTTCCATAGAAAAACTTAATACATACTCAAGCAGAATGTATGGATTGTTTTCGTTAAATCACAGATGACCCCATAACAAAAGATGTTCATATAGAAGTAGATTTAGGAATAAATGTCCACTTGCCGGTAACACACTGAATAAGTGTGATAGCGATAGTTAGTAGAAAATAATCGTTATCATTACCTAGAAAAACACTATCATTATCATAAATAATAATAGTTGTTAAATTGTAAACAATCAATGATAAAGTACCTTCGCTACAATGCCTAAAACCGATTAAGTTGGAAATAACTTGTATATCGATCATCGACTGAAGCTTAAATAGGTAGGTACTACCCATCGCAAGTTGTCTTGGGCTTTCAATGTCATGGCCTTATTAAATAGTAGACATTCTTCAAGTCATCAATGCCATATTTATGTTAGTCACTTAGTATAGTTAGTAGGTATGTTAGTATCTGAAATACTAAACCTATAAACAAAAGTATTACTGGATTATCTACAAAAATTATTACTCTCGTCATTATAGGAGCCACTTGAGTAACTACTGTAATCATGAAGAAAATAATGTCAAGAACCTAGAATGTTACGTCAATATAGATATTCGACTTCAATATTAATGAAGACGACGTAAAGAAGTGGATAGACAAGAACTAATACGCGCTAACACGCGCATATGTACGTCTGAATCCACACGGCTATGCTATACTAAATTGTATTAAGAAATATATTTTTATATACACCAGTAAATGGTTTTTACTTTATGCAATAATAGTAATACCTCGTAAAAACAAAGTATGAAAACAGTGAATAATAAACCCTTGGAGAGAAAGGTTATTTCTTTCAATAAACGTACGACGTCAAAGAATAAACTAAATCTAAAAGTGAAAAGTGATAAGTCTGCAGTGAAAATGTCTTAAGTTGCAACTAATGACCAATTAGTTGGGCAACTTAAGACATTTTCAAGACCAAAGACATATTATACGTTTCAAGACCAAAGACATATTATACGTAACTAACTAATTGTTAAAGTAAGACCCACTTTTCAATTATCCTTGTGAAATAAACAACATAACTTAGAAGATGCGTTTGACCGACCCCGACCCGATATAAATTGTGGGAAAAGCCAAATTCAACAAAACGGGAAGGAATAAACTTTCATGGTCTTGTGGTATTCTGGATGTAAGCCAAAACATACTTCATTTCGGAAATCTGAATCACCTGATTCAAATAGCTACTTTGATTTTCGTATATTATAAAATTAACTTTGCCTTCTGGATGCATTAAGATTTCGACCATAATATTATTTTGATGGTAGATTTTCTGATTTTACAGAAGGATGAAACCAGCATTTCTCACTGTCGTAATAGCGATACTGTTTTCAAAACTGACTATTACTAAAGGACTCGTTGACTGCCAAACCGCTTGCGGGAAGTGCAAAGAGGGTACAGAAGACATCGACATTCTGGAGGTAGGTAAATTAGTTTCCTGATGAAGGTTCCAACTGTCTTGAGACGTTTAAACATTGTACTAGTAGGTAATACTGTCTGCAACTTTTTTAGATTTCCTGCTCCATGTGCAAGGAATGCCGCGATAAACGCAGAATACTGATGGGCCGTCAAGTCACGCGACCTGTTGATCCGTTCCCTGAAGACCCGCCAGAACCGGTTCACGTCCAGCGTCCAGCCAGACGGTGGATGGCTCCCAAACACCGGTTTCAAAAAGTCTACCGCAGACCACCTGGGTTGCGGACGGAAGTAGAAAACGAAGACCGTTTGGCAAGTAAGTATTTGGTAAAAGATCAGCATCTCAGAATTGGCAAAACGCTAGTCCTCTTTGATCAATGGACCCTGGGGGAAGTCATGGAATAAAGAAGCAAAAGCAGCGAAAGGTAAGCAGGATAGCAAGAGAACTTTACTTGCCGATTTAACAAAGGATACTTCCTCGTACTATTGCAGAAGGCACTTTTGTGCGATCTCAAAGACCTGATTATTTTAGTCTCCCATACAGAAATGTTCGAAAGATATATCACTTTGTATGTATCATTTTGATGAACAGTTACTAACTTCGTGAAAGGTCGTTCTTGTCGACGCGGGTAATCGAACCCGGAGTTGCGACTCTTTCTCTCTCCTCGTGTGGGACACCAAGACCCGGTGTAACATTTTGATGAAAACATATACACTAAGACATAAGACTGGATCGAAACTTGTAATGCCACTGCATGTGAGATAACAAAAATAAATAAGTAACATTGTTTCATTGGCAATCAACTGTGCTGGTAACGTTTTATCGTTGCTACAATATTTCTAATGTAACAACTTTTTCCATTTCTATAGCGTGGCCAGAACATTGTCCTACTCCGCCGCTGTGCGACGAAGAACCGGTAACTGAACCACCAACTACATCGACGCTGCCTCCACCAACGTGTCCGCCGATAGACACGTGCAGGAAGAGGCCGGCAACCCAGTGCGTGCCTTGCGAGGCGGAGTGCCCCTGCCCCTTCCCCAGCGAGATCAATATCAACATCAACTGGAACGGCAAAAACGCATTGGAAGACAGCACTAAAGAAGGGACTGAAAAAACAAGCACTGACAGTGTCACTAAAAATAATGCTGCCGAAACTAAAGTTACTGTTCAAGTACCTTCACAATCAAAGGAATCAATTCCTGGTGAAGAAACAAATGCCAGTGATTTGCCAGGTATTCTCAGGATGCTTCTGATGGGTTACAATCATCACAACAAAGGAAAGAAACACAATGCACGCGGTAATAGTATTTTCGACTCTGATATTGAAAGGATGATTCAAAGAACTAACGTTAAAAGAAATAGTAACGATGATTATTACAACGTTAGGAATCACTATGAAAATATCATCAGGAATGATCCTGAAGATTATTTTACTAGACATGCAAATGCTGATCCTTACATGAGGAACCTTTATAAAAATGATATCAGGAATTTTCCTGACGATTATTATACTAGACAAGCACATATAAACTATAATATGGGACCAAACTTACAAAACACGCATCAAGATCAGGACTACGTTTATTTGTATGTAGGTGTGCCGAAGAACCCGGCTGAAGGTCAGAGTGCGACTACGCCTTATGTTCCAGTGATAGGCATTCCTCAGCTACAAATGTTCTGAAGATATGGCAAAGCCTATTGTAGTGAACTGTCAGACGGTTTTTTGACGTTCCATGCGATTTCAAGTTCAGCGGTTTTAATTAAAAAATAAGTTATTTGTTAAAAAGCAAGGTTATTCATGATTTTGTAATTAATATGCACCAATGGTGTAGAAGTGAACGAACGAACATCTAACTATGTACGATTGTCTCTCGTAGATGTTCTTAGTTCGTAAATTGTTCTTGTTGTTCTATGTCGTTTTAGATGTTTAATTTACTACGTTGATTCGAAAAAATAATCTAACAATGTTTCAACAATCTCTCTTCGTTCACTTCAACACTACGGAAACATAAAAAAAACTAGCTCATTTATTTTTTTACAAATAACAACCGCTTCACTTAAAATTGCCTGAAACGTCAAAAAACCGTCTGACGTTCACTTTAATGGGCTTTGCCATATTTTCAGCACATTTGTAGCATGTTTCAATAAATAAATAATTTACAAATACTTTTTATTAAAATGTTCGACTCTGTAACAGTCAAATCCCAATGTTTTAATCAGATTACAAGGTTTTTGCCTGCTTATGAAATTTGATGTTTTTGTGCAATAAAGTCGGTATACTTATTGAGCTTTATCTGTAAAAACCAAATTTAAATGTGAAAAAGTAGAGTAAAAGGTTAAAGTAAAGTTAAAAGTGGAAACAATATAACATATTGGTTATAACTTCAACATAAGATTTTATTGTGTTCTACGATCAAAACGTTCATACATTGGGCTAAATCGTCTTATAAGCTTACGAGGATAAGGCTTCTTATGCTACATACATATCGCGTTATAATAGGTACTTCTTATTGATTTTGTTACATTTGTTATTCTATTTACAATACTACTCGAACACACGAAAACAAGAAAATTTAAATCATTGTATTGGGATTTTTGATAATAATAATAATAGATTTCTTTATTCAGGCAATGCACTCACAGTAATTTATTTTAATTATTTGTGAATTTAAAACATGTCAAAAAGTTTCCAAATAATATTAATTGTTGTACATTTGTTATTAACTCGATAAACGACTTCCTGGCCCCTCATAATTTATAATCATTACAAATAAAGCTAATACCCAAGTAAAAATCAATAATAAATACCATTGCAAGTTTTTGTTACCATTGCAAGTTTTTGTTATATTATAATTATAACCTACATACATACATACATATAACGTAAAGTGAAGTATCTTCCTTGTAGGGATGACGCAAATGTGTATAAATAAATTCCTGTGAGTAATGCGTTCCAAGAAAACTGCAATATTATCGACATACCTACTTTTATAGATTGATATTTATGTACATCGTATGACATCCACACCATTTAGAGTGGCAAATCATTTCCAGGAAACAAGCAGATGTATTAAAAAACTAAAACACCGACTGCGGTAATTTCAAAGTTGTATTTAGCGATAAAAATCCGCCATCTTGAATCTATGAATTTTCAATAGAGCCAGTGTCACTCACGCTGCTGAGACGAATCTTACGACACCTAGGCTCACATGTCAAGTTTGGGCTGTAGCCCGTGAAAACGAATTTCTTGTCCACATACATACATACTCTCGAAAAACATAAACTTCCAGCAGTCGGGTACAAAACAGAAAATGGTGAAAAACTGGGTGTTAGAGACAGGCCTCCGAATGCTGATAGAGTGCAACATACCATTAAACTGAACAACTTTTCCACGGAACAAGGGACTAGTAAATATTTTTTTGACTTGCCTTTCCTGACATAGGTACAGTAATCCAGTTTCATGGTCTGCATACACCCTTACATCCCAATAGTGCCGATAGTAGTCATCATAATGATTATAGTCGTGTAGACCTGATGAACCCTAGTATAAGAAGAGTATTTTGTGTAATCTATACTACAATTTAGTTGGTAGATAAAACAACTTAAAAAAACCGTGTTGTTACACAGTTATAAGCAAATATCTACTGCGTAGATAATGAGACGTGCAAACGTGCCTTCCAAAGCACAGAAGACACGTTTGCAACATGTTTTTTTAATGTTTACTTACTTTAAAATGTACACAAATTTTACAGCAATTGTATTCTAACACAAATTCTTTAAAACTAACCTTGCATTTTAAACAAAAGTCAACAATAGCTTGCGCTAATTACTTAAAACGAGTTTTTATGTTTAAAACAGCAGAAAATAAAATTACTTTAAAAAATGTCACCTTAAAATGCCAAGGTCCGAGGTAAGAAAACTAAGCTAGTTACAGTTAGGTAATTTGAACTGATTTAGTTTAAGAATGGTGCAAATATTCCTACGTAATTTATCGGGAGCAACAAAAAGGGTATAACAAGCTGAAAGGAGGTCAAGGTACCTAACCTACTCATGAAACTGGACAAGGAATTCCCCATCCCCATGGAACATAGGTCGGAAAATAATAATAAAATTGAACCTCCCATACATAATCGTAGAATCGCAGCTGATTGAATTACCTACTATGAGATGAGATCCAATTTTTTTTTTTCATATTTTGACCCACGTTCCGTCTGTAAACTTGTTCAGTTTCATGAGTACCTTGACCTCCTTTCAGCTTGTAATACCCTTTCTGTTACTCCCGGTATAAAGCAATTTTTGCAAAAGGCGAAAACTTTTCTGTCAATCATCATATCAGGCTGTGGGAACCCACCCAGCACACTAGAATATAGGATGCAATTTTATTAGTGGCGGATTCATTAAGGGTGTGTTCTACCCAAGAAACTGAACAACTTTCCCCAAGGAACATAGGTCGAAATATGAAAAAAAAGTCTTCCCATACCAAGTGTGTTGGCCGGCCTGGGCAATTTGTATGGGACGGCCAATTTTTGTTTTTCAGTTTCGACCTATGTTCTTTGGGGAAAGTTGTTCAGTTTCATTGACAGAACACACCCTTAACGGATCCGCCACTAATAAAATTGCACCCTATATAATAGAATAGGCACTCCTTGGTCATACATACGTTTAGGGTGAGGTACCTACCTATATGTCCAGCAGTGGACTGCTGTTGATGCTAATCTAGAGGTGTAGTTATTTACCATATAGTATCCTCCTGGGCACTCGATGCGTGTGCGTCCCGTAAGCCACGGCGTCGTGTTCCGGGTCCGGCACGCACGTCCCGATGATGATCCCCATGGTCACCATGCCACACACTGCACTCACCAACCCAATATACTGCACATCGTCACACTACGCACTACACTTTAGAAAACGGTTTGGTTGCGCGAATCGAAGCCGCTTTTGAAATTAGAATGCACAAGGCTGTGTCGCTCCTTGCAACGATTCCAGCCAGTGTCTTATCAAAAGAACGCACTTAATTTTATCAAGCCTACTTCAAAGCTCCGTAGAAGAACTGGCCACTACACAAACCACTAAAAACCAAACTTTGCAAATAGAAAACTAAAGTTTAAAATTGGAATGTAGCGCTCCAGCCAACCGGCACGGGCGATCGGACGTAACGAACTGAACCGGCCAGTACGTATCGGCCGGTGGTGATTGTAGCGTGCCACTCGTGTCAGTCCTGCTTGTCACTTCGAGCACGCGAGTTGTGACGTCACCGAGTGCGTCACGCGCGAGGACTGAGGGGAATCGTTGAGTAGGCTTCTTGTTTATATTTGAGGATAGTTGACACCTAGGGAATGCAATCCCGCAAGTAAATTTCAGTCCCGGTATTTGCGGGAATGGGCAATCTTAATCCCGCGGGATCCCGGTATTTGCGGAATCCCGCATGCTGTTTATAATTCTTCCAAAATATGGGAAAGACAAATTATTACTTAGCATAACTTTCTTTTCTTCTTTTCGTGTGTGGCACCAAATCAACCTATGACCTGATATTAACTGAAAAACTGAAAGTTATGCATGATAACATTTGGTTATGTTGTTTCCAATCTATATCAGCCTATTCCATTGCTGGACGTAGGTAGGGCTCCCCCAGGGAACGCCATACAATCACCCGTTTTTGTCATCCATTCGCTACCAGCCGCCTTTTTATAAGTCACCGGTCCATCTGGCTGGAGGCGTCCAATGCTACGCTTGCCGAAGTGGCCTCTACTCGAGAACCCGCTTTCTCCACCGTCCATCGGTTCTACGACGAATGCGATCAGCTCACTGCCACATCAGCTTGCTACACTTCCAGACTATGTCCGTCACTTCGGTCTATTATCCTTTCGGATTTTATCCATTATACAGATATCGAGCATAGACCTTTCCATAGTTCTCTGAGTGACATGTTTCCGGTGGCCCAGTTTTACTGTCAAGTTCCACGTCGGTCATGACTGGTAGGACACATTGATCGAACACCTTGATCTTGTGGCACTGTGGCAAAGATGATTCGAGGATGTGACGCAGCTTCCCAAATGCTGCCCACCTGCAGTCTTCTGGTGATTTCAGCCTTAAAGTTGTCCCTAACCATCTGCAAAGTTTTCCCAAGGTAAACGTATTTCTGAACGTTATTTATTGTTATTTACTGTTTCCAAAGGCAGTATTATTATGAAAAAAAGCCTAACTATGCAAAAATGTTATTGTATTTATAGTATCGTTAGTTTAACGGTTTCTAACTTTACAAGATATACGTCACAACGTATGAATTTCGCAAACTTTCAATTCCGCAATCCCGCGCGGGATCCCGCTCAAATTACGACCGGGATCAGTCCCGCAAAAAACATGCGGGATCCCGGTATTTCGGGATCCCGGTATCCCGGTATTGCATTCCCTATTGACACCCTTTGACCTAACCTTTATAAAGTTTGCAAAGATATGGCGTCACAGAAAAAGAACTATCAAGTTTCTTGATGTTTTCTACCACGTTACAATTTTGCTGAGCTTGCAAATTTTTGTCACCAAGTCTGACATTTTCCAAACGATGAACCCTGGTAACAGAGTTTTTAAAATGCGTACTAGATAACTAATAGGGATCAAATTGTAGAGCCAAATATCTCTATTTGTTTACTGAACTTTAGTATGTTTTTAAATGTGGAGGAACCTCATATCGGTTTTAAATCATTCTAGCAGTACATACCTTAGAAATGTATTTTTCTAATTCCTGATAGAATTGCAAAGTACCTACCTAGTTACGTACAAAGTAACTTCATTCACTTTCGATGGTCAACTAGTTGCCTATAAGAGTTACGGACGTCATATCATACTAACATGATTATGACAAGATTGGATTATCCACACTACGGAAAAAAACGTGGCTATAGACATTTTATTGAGCAAATATTCGCAACATTAAATGCAATGTGCTGACGTAGAAATTCATACAATATCAGTATAAAATTAACAAACTTTCAATATGCATGAAGTAGTATTACATGTTTACACCTACAACGATAAACAAACTCCAGATGATGATGAAATCACTACATTTCTTTATTATTATCACGGGCTTTCCAGAATAACAACTTGTTTTCAATAATAGCCCCCGACATATCTGGGAAATCTTGTGAAATTCCTGAACTGATATTATGGATCAGTAAAAACAATGTATAATTTTTAAAAAAGCTGTAAGAGTTGATGTTTACTTTCATACTTTCCAGTTTAACAACTTACTTTTCCGTTGCATCATTTCTTAGAACAGTTTGGGAATCCCTGGATGTGTCACAGTGCGGTTCCCAACATAATCGCAGGTATTCAGAACAAGGTGCCACTACTATTACCGTAGAGTTCGCGTGCCCGTAATCTCCGCCGGCAAATTTAGACTTCCCGTACCGACACGCGACCACGACCTTTCGTATACTTTGTAAGCTAAGTACTCGGCTGAGATAGAAAAGAAAAATAAAGTAAACAATAAAAACGATTTAAGAATTATTCCAAGTACTATCAGCAGCACGTTGAGTATAGATACTCGTACCTGTTCAAACTATTAACCAATACTGATTATTCTTACTAACTATGTACTTGAAAAACCAGTCTTTCTTCTTTTCGTGTGGGACACCGAATCGTTCAACGACCCGAAAAACCAGTGTAAATGGATTTCTTATATTATTATTCAGACGTGCTGCTAATAATACCTAAGCTAGATGAGACTCCCAAATCAACAGGTAGAGAAGCAGTAGTTAACATCATGATATAGGTACTTAAACATCTAACTTGTAATTGTAAGGTAAAGGTACAATGAATCGGGATTACCTACGAACATCTTAAGGTTATATCAAAACAAATAATAACAACGATAAAAAGAAAAAGTCATCAAACGAAAATAGAAATAATACCGCAGAGGATATTAAAACTTTTCCCGTAACAGAGAACAAGATTCTGTGATTGCGTAGGTAGGTACCTACACCGGAACTCCTGTGACCTTGACTGCCGCAAGGTAGGCTTTGCTGGCGATTTAGCTTAGCTTTTCTCAACCTGTAGTGTACAACTTCCTCAGATTAAGAATTGTCAACATTTTTGTTGATATCCTGCTAATGTCATATAATATGATAGAGCCAAACAATAATGTTGCCAGTTTGAGATTTGTTCTTTATCTGCACAAGTTGTGACAACAGATTTCTACAAGTTAGCTACTCAAAGTGTACCACTCTTCTTTATACAGGGAGAAAAGTGAAATTGTAACGATAAAACACGGAATTTTAATTAGGAATGCAACTGGCCATGTCGGTTGTTAAGCATTTGTCAAAAACTCAAAAATCTATAAGAATACATTTATTTACAGGTAGATACATTAGGTACCGACTGTTTTTCTAAAATGTTTTTATGGCAATAAACAAAGTTTGAGAAGCACAGTAATCTGATAGTTCGAAAGTTCGGTCAAGTCAAGGCAGTTACTTCTGTGGCCGGAACAGTTGCTGATATGCAAATTTTGAGAACATTAGAGCATTTTGTAGTCCGAGAGCTTAACAATAGGGGCAAGGATGTAGTGCACAACACAATAGGGCTACTTGTGTTATGGTTTATTATGAAGGATGAGATGGCGGGAATTTAGTCTGACAGGGAAATTCCTCCTAAAGCAGCTGAAACTTTTTTTTCATACTAACATTTTTGTGTCTAAGTAGGTATTTTCTTTATTTAACGTGATATATACCTACCGATATGTTTGTCGATTATTCAAATTTGCAAAATTCAAACGGATTTACTAATCCGTAGAAAGCTAAAGTCACTTCGCAGAGCTTAGTAATCAAGCTCCCAAATTTCACGACACGGAACAGTCAGCAATGTGCAATCAAATTGGACGTCTAAAATACTAGACGTAAAGGGCGGCGCACAACTAGTTTCATTTGACGCGCATCGGTTTACAATGCCTACTAAAATTTAAAATGAGCTAAAGCGCGTTTAACTTTGGAGTAATCGCGGTCAGGGGGACGCGAGACAACGTTGCAGAGCTATCAATCAGGCCATAAAATATCTACCTTTTCAATTCGCTACCGAAAATGGCGCACGTCAAATAGCGCTACATGTGCACAGATCCTACGGCGAGAACAAAAGCTAGATCTAGACACACGGCAGTGTGTCCGCCAAGTTCGAGCAAAAAAAGCGACACACCGGCCGTGGGTTATATTACACGAACCATTTCGGGCCAAGTTCGACCCACCTATAACTCAAAATCTATTTTATCTACGCATATGAAATTTCTAGTATCTGTCGAGATCTACTTACTTATCTAAAATACAAAATTTCATTAATGTACCTATTGTAGGTCTTGAGATATTGACGTCAGAAAATCGCTATTTTTACTATACACTCACTGACTGACTCACTCATCAAAAACCTAGACCACTTCCAATGGTCGCATTGACTTGAAATTTGGCATGGAGGTAGGTCTTTAGGTCAAGGTAAAGAAAAAAATCTGAAAATGGCCAAGTGTGAGTCGGTTTTAAAAATAATGAAGGTGTAAATTCATACCCCTAAGGAACTAAAACAAAAAATTTATCTATATCTTCCAATCGTCGTACCGACCTAAAATTTGTTGCGAAGGTTTGTATTTAGTCAAAGTAAAGTATAAATGAGATATTTCCTTACCTAACTTAATCATAAGAAAAAAAGAAAATCAACCTTACAAAAATAAATGAAATCCCAACCAAAACATAAATGTGAAAGGCTGCCAAGTTCGATAATATAGGAATGCTTCGCCTATAAAAGAAGTGAGATCTAAATAAGTACCAAGTTCCATACACAGACCTCAGTTAAAAATAGTTACAGGAATGCACACTTGATTTTCCGCAGTTTGGAAAGTAGATTCTTATTTCAAAACTGCGAAAAATCAAGCGTGCATTCCTGTAACTATTTTTAACTGAGGTCTGTGTATGGAACTTGGTACTTATTTAGATCTCACTTCTATAAACAAGCATTCCTATCGAACAACAACCTTCACATTATTTTTTAATGGTATTGATTACGGCGCAATCTCACAAAGGACCAATGACCACAAAGCTTTGTGACAACCATCGGCTGATACCAGTCGAATCGGAACCGTCAAAGCTACGGGACCTTTGACGTTACACAGGCTTTTGCTTATCTTTCGGGGTTCGATTTGATCTTGTCCTTTGCATTTTCATTGATATTCGTACAGATTTGACTGTTTCTATATTATACTTTTTGCAAAACAGTGTTAAGCCGAAACGATATTCATAAATGTCTGTAGGTAGGTACATATACTAGTTAAGAATATTTGACTTCTAGGAAATGATATAGTGGCTGTTATAGTATAACCAGACTTAGAAAACAATATTTCTACAATAGCTAAAATTATATGTTTTGTTGTTAAGAACAAGATAAAAGAAGGTAATGTGCTACCTGTATTGTTAGCTCAAGAACCACCAAGACGAGTAAAACGAAACGGATATCAAAAACACAAAGTCGTCTTGAAAAGCCTTTTGCTCTTCGTTCAATGGGATCAAATTCATCTTACTTTACGTTACGCGACGTGAGAAACGTAGCAGACAAATTTTCAGAGAGAATACTACGACAACCAGAAAGAAGCCATGGAAAACTCGTCGCCATCAGGTTAAGTGTCACATATTTCATGGTTTGTGTGTCTACTATGGTGTATTTCAGCACACAATCTTTGGTAAGTGATTTAAACTGAATTTCTCAGGTCCAGCGATTTATGAGACCAGGAAGTTCAGTTTGGCACTTTATTCACAGTTCGCTCTGTTTTTGAGAGTTAATGTGTATTGTAGTTGAGAGTTAATGTACATTAGGCAACATGCAGGCTGACAAACTACCACTGAAATTATTATTTTTTTATTCAAAATTATGGTGATAAACAGTCTTCTAGATGACTCTCAAACTTTTGTCGAACGTAGTGTAAATGGCCGTTTTTACGCTCTGCCTATTCCGTACGGGATATATAGGTAGGCATGAAACATGTATGTATGTTCGCTCTGAATGTTCCCTAACTCAAATTCAAATTCAAATTCAATAATTTATTTCTTAGTAGGAATTTACAAGATTCTCTTTAAGAAAGTCACATTCTAATTCAAACTTAAAAAAGAGAAAATTTCTAATGCAAAATTTTCTATTTTTTATAACAATTTGTGTTCCTACTCTAAACACGGCACGGGCAGGATAAAAATAAAAATAAAGGCACTGCCTCGGGGCTGGCCAGGCTAACCACACAGCATGTAACTTTATGCCTCAGTGATTGACAAGTAAATGGAATTACATTCTGTCAATATTTTAAAAAGGTGTTCCATACGTATAGTTAGCCGGACCCCTGGACAGAAAACCCCAAAAACCTGCCCAGAAGTGCACCTATTCTAAAGTTGACAATATTTTAGGCCCTATGCTACCCTATCTAAGCTAGAAAATAAATTAATAGTATAATAGTAATAGCCAAAAACGGCTCAACAAAATAAAAATAATATTACAGTAGATTATTCTAACTGTTTCGTCTTTAAAATAAAGGTACTTTAAATATACGAGCAATAAAATAACATAACAAAAAAGTAAATTTACAGTAAATGTAAAAAATACATGTCAAAAATTTAAGAATAATAAGTATGTAACTCTCAGCCTGTAGGAGATAAAATATGGTGAAGTTGGATTTATACAATACGTGTGGTGAAGGTGAACAGGCCTTATGGTGATGGAGGCACGTGAGGGGAGAGGCATTTGTCTTCCAGGACACTGGATTGTGAGAGAGGAGAGGCATAATTCAAGACTGACAGTTCTGGACGTAAATTGAAATAGGCTAAGCCAGTTGGCTTACAAGAAAAAATGGTCGTTCCTAAATACAGCATGTAGTTTTAAGGAAGCATCAAAATTACTTGTCACCTGGAGATTACATGAAACAAGTGTCTGTAAAACATTTGGGCATCACAATCTTCCTCATCTTTAACAGCCACGAGACGTCAGCCTATCTCGTATCGTATGGGATATTGGCGTGAAATATGCATGTATATTCGCTCTGAATGTTCCCTGGCTCTCAGCATGTAGGAGATAAAATATGGTGAAGTTGGATTTATACAATACGTGTGGTGAAGGTGAAGAGGCCTTATGGTGATGGAGGCACGTGAAGAGAGGCATTTGTCTTCTAGGACACTGGATTGTGAGAGGAGAGGCATAATTCAAGGATGACAGTTCAGGACGTAAATTGAAAAAGGTAAGCCATTTGGTTTACAAGAAAAAGGGGTCGTTCCTAAATACAGCATGTTGTTTTGAAGGTTATAGTTGTTTGTCACACAGAAATTACAAAAACAGCAAAAGCCATGAAAAACTCGTCGCAATCAGGATCCAGTAATTTATGAGATCAGGAAGTTCAGTTTGGGTTTACTCATACATTTCGCTCTGAATGTCCCCTGACTCTTAGCGTGTAGGAGATAAAATATGGTGAACTTGGATTTATACAATACGTGTCATGAAGGTGAAGAGGCCTTATGGTGATGGAGGCACGTGAGGGGAGAGGCATTTGTCTTCCGGGACACTGGATTGTGAGAGGAGGGGCATAATTCAAGACTGAGAGGTCTGGACGTAAATTGAAAAAGGTAAGGCACTTGGCTTACACGAAAAATGGTCTTTTTTAAATACAGCATGATGTTTTATAGATCACAATTATTTATCACCTGGAAGTTACATGAAACAAGCGTCTATAATACACGTGGGCCTAACAATCTTCGTCATCTTTAACAGCTATAAGATAATGAAGCTATCTTCGCAAATTATGACTCTATACGCCCTGACTTAAAACAACAAGGTCAGTCGTGTTACAAATTTAATATGAGTTAAATAATGTTACAATATCTACAATTATTCCTACAGATTATTCTAATATCAGTCGCAAACATCATAATGGCCAGTCATGAACAATTCTTAATTTGAACAATCAGTGACCCACGAAACCCCAAAAACTCTAGCAATTAAGTGGCTGTTTCACTCACCCTGCCACGACACCCGGTTTGACATACACTGCTAGTTATCGTAAGTTTATTGTAAAGCTGCGTGGTGTTATAATGACGCCAAGGACATTGCAGGCTGAACGACCTGATTGTCCGAAAAGCAAGATGGTTCCTAGCCTCGAATGGGCACGATAAGCCCTCGGTCCCGGTTGCTGTCTATGATGGCGGTCGTTACACAACCATGTCAAAGGCCTGCTACTTGCAGTAGGCGGTTGAAAAACTCTGACACCAGGGTTCATCGGATCGTTGAACGACTTGGTGTCCCACACGAAGAGAGAGAGATGATGCCAATACGATAAACAGCAATGTAAACCAAATCCGGCCCTGTCGGCAGCGACATGAAATAACCACAACACTCGCTCAAATTACAAAGTGTGGTGCGCTCACTCAGGCTGATTGCCTCGATCCATTCCTTGGACAGATGACCTGGAGCCGGCCCTGGGCACTAACTGTCATTTGTCCACGACAACGAGGAATGTTCGTTTGGAAGTTGGGGTGGCCCGCTAATATCCGGCGGGGCAGTATTGGAATTAGATTTTGGGCAAACTGATTTGTGGTTACCTATATTACTCTTTTAGCTATGGGAAGAGACAACTTTGAGGTTGAAATCTCCAGAAGAGTACAGCTTACCTGAGTAGCATTTGGGAAGCTGCGTCACATCCTCGAATCATCTTTATATAAAATAAATATATTTTTGCAAAACTAAACAATGTCTCACAAAATCTTACAACTTTTACCTAATACTTATTATTTATGGATAAGTTTTTAAACTAAGCTAAATATCGGCCGAATATAGAAATCGCATAATGTGGGTGAATCCACCCACGAAATCTTTCCCAAAGAGGGTTGACGTTAGGAAGGCGTCCCGGTCGTAGAACTAAGCCAAATCTTATGGCAACATGGTTATGACTACAAAACATGAAATTCTCGATTCAAAGCTAACCCTGCAGGCATGAAAAATAATATTACCTACAAGACATATCACAGTCAAGCCAGAGGGCCCACGACAAGAGTTATAAGGGTCACAATATCAAATCACACAGCTTGGGAAAAAAGAGAACCGCTTAGCGAAATTGAAATAAAAGCACAACCTTCTCAGATGAAATTGAATTCGACTTTCGTGAAGATCTCAAGAAAATGTCAGGCAAAGATAGATATTCTTAATAGTATATTGGTTAATAGACATGCGGTTTTTTTTAATGAAATTCATAAGCAGTTATTATATAGTAGTTAATTAATTACCTACTTTCAAAATAATTTATGCTTTGGCGCCGATATTTCTAGTAGTTACTATATTCCAAGGGTTTTAACTGAAGGTCAAACTTCGAAAACAAACACTTGCTGTAACTTCAACATAACTGTAAAGTACACACATCCATCAATTCAAAGTTTAATATTTACTGAGTCTTGCCTTAACATGTGAAATGTTTCTGAAAATGTTCTTAGGTTAAAACAGCACATGCAATTTTTAGTAAGGAATAAGTCAAACCATGAAAAATTTGTACTATCGCAAGCAAAACCCATACCCAAGTAAGGGGTCAACTAGTACTGGTTTTTCTTAGTATTTATATCAAACACCAGTATAATTTGGCCCTTAAATGGGTAGGTGGATTTTCTAATGTCGATGCCAATATTACCACATTTTGTATGGGAGAAACTTCGGTTAATTACTTGTACCATATACAGGAAGTAACAAACCGAAAGGAGGTCAAGGTAGGTACTCATGAAACTGAACAACTTTCCCTATGGAACATGGTTCGAAATATGAAAAATAATAATTGGGCCTCCCATACCAAATTGCCGATTAGCTGATTGATTTACTATGGGAGGTCCAAACTTATTTTTCATATTTCGACCCATGTTCCATAGGGAAAGCTGTTCAGTTTTATGAGTACCTTGACCTCCATTTGCTTTGTTATACCCTTTCTGTTACTCCCTGTATCCTACTAATATTATAAATGCGGATGTTTGTGTGTGTGTTTGTTACGACATCACGCAAAAACGGCTGATTAGATTGACATGAAACTTTGCAGAAACATAAAAGGGCATCTGGAATAACACATAGGATACTTTTTACCACGGAAAAATGTCTCATTCCCACGGGATCACGCATTTTCCAATATTTTTGAAATAGGTGGCGTGACTGAGCCGATTCGCGTTTTAAACGTTTTCGCCGAAAACTAACAGCGACATCTCTTGGCGAATAATGCTTTTATCCCGCGGAATAATAGGTTGCAGCGGGTGAAACCGCTGACGGGCAGCTAGTAATCTAAAGTATTTCGATACGTGTTGTACCAGGGCACGAGTACTCGTAAAACTACTCAGAACCACTGAAATATGCACTAGATCGCAAACTTGTAACTTCGGCAACTCGGGTCCCGCGTCTGGTGGCGACAGAGTGAGGGAACTACAACCAAACTAACTAAAACTTACTAAGTAAAATATAAATACGGTTCTAGATTGTATGTATGTATCTTAGGTAAATATTCGTTTAACCCTACTTACCCTTTCAACTCTTGCCGGCCGGACTAACACATCGATTTGAACTGTGAAATAGTTACTCTCACGGCCTAGGAGTTAAAAGTACCTATCTAGAAAAAAAATATCACAAAATGGAACATAAATACATGTCCCATAAATCGCAGAAAACGATTTACGTTTTGTTAGAATATAAAAAAAACTATCTTTTACCTACTAATGATAATCATATTATGATGATAAGCTGTACCTGAGATATCATAACAAAGACTTTTTTCTATTTTATTTGGATAGTCCTACTTAAAACTTTTCAATTAACCCTAATTACTAAAGCAGTGAAAGTTGTATGAACTATGTACAAACTCCGGCGCTACGGTCTCGTTAATATTGCAGACGGATACAGGAGTCTGAAACTTCCACATCAAGGAACCACTTACTAGCACTACTAAATTACTGCTTGTTATGTGGCACACCGAGTCAGCCAACGACCCGATGAACTTTGGTGTTAGAGTTTTTTAACCAATTTTACTAGTAGAGTAGTAGATCTTTGTCGTGGTTGTGTAACGACTGCCATCTATGGAATCATAGACACTAAACCATCTTTATCGCCGACAAACAGACGGCTCATCATGAAATGTCCAAACTGCAATCAATCGAAACTGCGAATCATTGATTTGTGTACATTCATACCGTAAAGTATGTTTTTGATTTTGTACATGGTGTGTGTGCGGCGTACCGTAAGGTTTTTTATATTAGTAAGCCCGGGCTTTGCAGCATTACAGACTTCTGATGTTAAACGATTAATTTCTTGGCTCTTACAAGACACAAAGTCGTACATTTATCAAGCAAGCCCACTTAGCCCGGTAACATTAACCACTAGATACACTGCGACGTGTAAGGATGGGACCTTAGAGTATATATAAGCAAGCTATAGAGTGCGCCTAAAAAGTTAGAACTGTCGGCATTAGGCTGGGCGCCACCTCTCTGTCTGTCATTAGCAAAACGCCAGTGACAGCACTACTAAACCTCTATAACTTCTCATACATTTGACGTCTGTATCTAGGGAGCAACTGCTTACGCTTTGTCAGTACGGCGCGGGCCGATATGCGCACTCTATAGCTTGCTTTTTATACTCTAAGGATGGGACAAGCTCGCGGCAAAGTGGTGCCATCTAGCGGGCAACGTGTTTCGTGACAGATGGAGTGGCGCCGGGAGAGTGTTTCCAGAGTATAATAGAGATTGCCAGAGTGCATTGCAAATGTGAAGTAGCTGTATTGAAAGATAGATAATATTATTCAGTGAGATTTTCTTCATTGACTATCTGCTTCTATCAGGGTACAACGGGTTGTTGGGCGACTTGATGCCCCACTCGAAGAAGAAGAAGACGATCTTCTGCTAATAAAGGTTATCCGAATCCGAAGTATCGAACCTACAGAAAACAGACAGTAAAAATTTACATTACCAAAACAACAAGTCATTCATACTCATTTTCGATGCCTCATGTAAAGGTGTGGGACGTTGCTGGAATATACAAGAAGTCAGTTAATCTAGTTTTTCAGAAAATGTGCGAATAATTTGTCACAATTTGGGTGGTCAAAGTAAATTGTCCGAAGATACAAACCGTAAGTGCAACTAACAGGCCATGTGCAATAAAGCTTCACGACCCAAATAAAGTACAACCCGTCGAGACTTGACAAACGACAGAACCTTTTAACCTAATTCCAGACAAGACCCTAGTTTATTGGCTGGATAAACGAGCTGTATGAAACACTACATTGTTGCAACTCGGAGCTATTTTTAGCTGATGAAGACCGGAGGGAATATGTCAAGGAGACATTTCTGCTTTAATATTGCACTAGAGATTATGTTTAAAACAAGTAGATGTGTTAAAAAACAAAAACCCGACTGAGGTAATTTTAAAGTAGTATTTTGCTGTAAAAATCCGCCTGAATCTATAATTTTTTGATATAGCCAGTGTCACTCGCGATGCTGAAACGAATCTAACGATACCTCATAATGTCAAAATCCAACTATCCGTTTGGGCTGTAGCCCGTAAAAAATAATTTTCTTGTCCACATACATACATACATACATAATCTCGAAAAACATAACCCTCCTTCTGAGTCAGTCGGGTAAAAAAACGAACGAAGGGGAGAATCGTGAGACCGATGCCTCGCAGATTCGCACCGTGGTCCGTATGGAAGCAGTTTCAAAATCCAACTGTCGTAAGGTCACTTCCTTTTCTGAAGAGCCAAAACGAAAGCGAAACAGTTGCCTACTTACCTATTTTGTAAATATACTTTTCGCCTTTCGTTCTACCTAATTACTAGTTTAGCGTAAAAACTGAACTACATAAAGCTAATACCGACTTTCTGTAAATTTTTAACGTTAAAGATGTTTTTGTTTCTTTAAGCATTGTAATATCGAGCTGCCGCCGATAGTACCACTGAGGATAGGTATCCCCCCTCCCTTCCTCCGTCTCGGTAGCGACACCGGAAGCGGAAGTAGACACACCTCCGGGCATTGACCCCGGTTGCAGTCTGGCTGGGAAACAAGGAAATTATATGGGATTGTTTATTGCTAGATTAAATTGATTACAGAAGCATTTTTCACGGATAGTCAGCATTCTATTGATGCTAAGACATTACTAAAATTATTTGGTCACAGTTTTGTAACTTTTTCTTACAACTTTTACTACTTAGTCTGAGTACGATTGAAGGCCACTTATAGGTAATATTCCGGCCCGAAGTACAGCCATCACAAAATTAAAAAACACTTCACCGTATTAGTCATTAGATACCATAGTTCTTTATTTTCATTGAAGAAAATGCTATAAACGACGTGTGATACCTACTGGCTTAGAATAGCATTACCCCAATTCTACTCATGGGTGTCGTAAAAAGCAACTAAGGGACAATAATTTAGAGAATGGGTAGCAGCGTTCCCTGTAAATGCAACATCTTGCACTGCGCTCGCCAATCCGCCTGCCAAGCGTGGTGAGTATGGCAATAACCCCGATAGGTGCTAGGGGAAGGTACATTATCCAGCAGTGGACTATTGTGGCTGTTATGGATGGATGGATAGAATAATATAGCACTGTTAGAGCATACAATCCTAACAGGTACTTTTACTAGCATATTTAATGACAGACTACGACAATATGTTTCCAATTTTCGTCTGCAAAGAGCGGCAGCAGGCGCTGAAGGCTGTATCCCCTATGATTAATGCAGGAGACAATGCGAGACAAAGGAAACCCCGTGAAGGAAAATATCAGAGTCGGAAATTGTTCAAGAGCTGTTGCCAGCATGTTCGGTTAATCGTAGTTGTTCAGTTTGACTTGAATCGTAGTTAGTCACTAAAGCTGTTCAGTTTGACCTCGACAGGTCTTAGCATCATCATCTTCCTGCCCTTATCCCAATTACTTGGGGTCGGCGCAACACGTTTCGTTGAACACAAAATCGTGTTGCGAAAGGATTTGACTGAATTTTACGACCGGCCGCCTACCAGATGTCAACCCTCCTTGGGAATGCTTTTGTAGTGGAATAACCGCCACCATACGGTTGGCCCTGGCTGTTTGGGTCGGGTGTATCCCTCGGTCGCCTCTTACGACCCCCATACGGGAAGAGAGGGTTTGGTGCTATTCTACTCTGCCGGTACCACAAGGCGGGTCTTAGCGTTTTAGGGAAAAAGGGACGTTCGGTACCATCCTGTACATTTGTCGCAGAACGATAGTAGAATGTGGAAGCAAAAGCCAGCATACAACAAAAGCGTAGACGTTGTTCGGTCCGGGTGAGCCCTCGCTCCCCACCAAATAGTTAGGTGTAGCTTTCTAGGCCCCGGGGCTATAAGAGTAGTTTGCATTTCTAAAAAATAAACTGAAATTGTACTGCGTCATATAAAAGTACTTCTAACTTGCATATGCATGTGTCAGTAAGTGGTTCGCTCGGTAAACGGGATCGCTTTGCATTACGCATGTACATATGAACCTAGAGTGTTGTAGATTGTAGGAAGCCAGTGAACTGCTTCTACTATAATATAACTATAGGAGGAGCTTCAGTCATCGACCTTACTAGACAGTGACTGGCGACGTCTTAGCTCCTTTTGGACCTTTTTTAGCACTATATGTCAGAAGGCCTTACCCTTAGTCAACTCAAGGTGTTTCAAGAAAGGTAACCTACAATAGCAATCACAAAGAGGGCCGTCAGGCAGGCGGCCGGTTATACAACTTAGCCAAATCCTTTTGCTACATGATTTTGTGCTATAACAAAACACGTTGCGCCGACCCCAACTGATTTGGGATATGGGCAGGCATATGATAATGTCAGACGGCTTTTATAAAAGTTTGTGGGCGTTAGTAGGTTAGATATGATCATATTTTTTAACAGTCGTGTATATAGATCCTCCATAGATAGATGACAATCACAACCATTGAAACAGCAAATCATTAGCAGAAGTTTTATGCACGCATAACCACACTGGGAGCAGAAAAGCAAACAACTTGTTGCTTAGCGAATCAGTCTGATTGATACGTGGACGAGCCGCCATCACAACACGCGACCATCAAACACCTAGGTTAGTGTCTAGCTTTACTATAGATAGATGACAATCACAACCATTGAAATATTGAAAATCATTAGCAGAACTGTTGTTGTATTCATGCATACCTATGTTAGAAGTAGCAAACAACTCGTTGCTTAGCGAATCAGGCTGATTGATACGTCGACGAGCCGCTATCACAACACACGACCATCAAACACCCAGGTTAGTGTCTAGGTTTACTATAGATAGATGACAATCACAACCATTGAAACATTGAAAATCATTAGCAGAACTGTAGTTGTATTCATGCATACCTACACTGGGAGCAGCAAAGCAAACAACTTGTTGCTTAGCGAATCAGGCTGATTGATACGTTGACGAACCGCTATCACAACACGCGACCATGAAATGAAACACCTAGGTTAGTGTCTAGCTTTACTATAGATAGATGACAATCACAACCATTGAAACATTGAAAATCATTAGCAGAACTGTAGTTGTATCCATGCATACCTATGTTAGAAGTAGCAAACAAGTTGTTGCTTAGCGAATCAGGCTGATTGATACGTGGACGAGCCGCCATCACAACACGGGACCATCAGACACCCAGGTTAGTGTCTAGCTTTACTATAGATAGATGACAATCACAACCATTGAAACATTGAAAATCATTAGCAGAACTATAGTTGTATCCATGCATACCCATGTTAGAAGTAGCAAACAACTTGTTGCTTAGCGAATCAGGCTGATTGATACGTTGACGAGCCGCCATCACAACACGCGACCATCAGACACCCAGGTTAGTGTCTAGCTTAACTATAGATAGATGACAATCACAACCATTGAAACATTGAAAATCATTAGCAGAACTGTAGTTGTATCCATGCATACCTATGTTAGAAGTAGCAAATAACTTGTTGCTAAGCGAATCAGTCTGATTGATACGTTGACGAGCCGCTATCACAACACACGACCATCAAACACCCAGGTTAGTGTCTAGCTTTACTATAGATAGATGACAATCACAACCATTGAAACATAGCAAATCATTAGCAGAACTGTAGTTGTATCCATGCATACCTATGTTAGAAGTAGCAAATAACTTGTTGCTAAGCGAATCAGTCTGATTGATACGTTGACGAGCCGCTATCACAACACACGACCATCAAACACCCAGGTTAGTGTCTAGCTTTACTATAGATAGATGACAATCACAACCATTGAAACATAGCAAATCATTAGCAGAACTGTAGTTGTATTCATGCATACCTACACTGGGAGCAGCAAAGCAAACAACTTGTTGCTTAGCGAATCAGGCTGATTGATACGTTGACGAAACGCTATCACAACACGCGACCATGAAATGAAACACCTAGGTTAGTGTCTAGCTTTACTATAGATAGATGACAATCACAACCATTGAAACATTGAAAATCATTAGCAGAACTGTAGTTGTATCCATGCATACCTATGTTAGAAGTAGCAAACAAGTTGTTGCTTAGCGAATCAGGCTGATTGATACGTGGACGAGCCGCCATCACAACACGGGACCATCAGACACCCAGGTTAGTGTCTAGCTTTACTATAGATAGATGACAATCACAACCATTGAAACATTGAAAATCATAAGCAGAACTATAGTTGTATCCATGCATACCCATGTTAGAAGTAGCAAACAACTTGTTGCTTAGCGAATCAGGCTGATTGATACGTTGACGAGCCGCCATCACAACACGCGACCATCAGACACCCAGGTTAGTGTCTAGCTTTACTATAGATAGATGACAATCACAACCATTGAAACATTGAAAATCATTAGCAGAACTGTAGTTGTATCCATGCATACCTATGTTAGAAGTAGCAAATAACTTGTTGCTAAGCGAATCAGTCTGATTGATACGTTGACGAGCCGCTATCACAACACACGACCATCAAACACCCAGGTTAGTGTCTAGCTTTACTATAGATAGATGACAATCACAACCATTGAAACAGCAAATCATTAGCAGAACTGTAGTTGTATTCATGCATACCTATGTTAGAAGTAGCAAACAACTTGTTGCTTAGCGAATCAGTCTGATTGATACGTTGCCGAGCCGCTATCACAACACGCGACCATCCAACACCCAGGTTAGCGTCTAGCTTTACTATAGATAGATGACAATCACAACCATTGAAACATTGAAAATCATTAGCAGAACTGTTGTTGTATTCATGCATACCTATGTTAGAAGTAGCAAACAACTCGTTGCTTAGCGAATCAGGCTGATTGATACGTCGACGAGCCGCTATCACAACACACGACCATCAAACACCCAGGTTAGTGTCTAGGTTTACTATAGATAGATGACAATCACAACCATTGAAACATTGAAAATCATTAGCAGAACTGTAGTTGTATTCATGCATACCTACACTGGGAGCAGCAAAGCAAACAACTTGTTGCTTAGCGAATCAGGCTGATTGATACGTTGACGAACCGCTATCACAACACGCGACCATGAAATGAAACACCTAGGTTAGTGTCTAGCTTTACTATAGATAGATGACAATCACAACCATTGAAACATTGAAAATCATTAGCAGAACTGTAGTTGTATCCATGCATACCTATGTTAGAAGTAGCAAACAAGTTGTTGCTTAGCGAATCAGGCTGATTGATACGTGGACGAGCCGCCATCACAACACGGGACCATCAGACACCCAGGTTAGTGTCTAGCTTTACTATAGATAGATGACAATCACAACCATTGAAACATTGAAAATCATTAGCAGAACTATAGTTGTATCCATGCATACCCATGTTAGAAGTAGCAAACAACTTGTTGCTTAGCGAATCAGGCTGATTGATACGTTGACGAGCCGCCATCACAACACGCGACCATCAGACACCCAGGTTAGTGTCTAGCTTTACTATAGATAGATGACAATCACAACCATTGAAACATTGAAAATCATTAGCAGAACTGTAGTTGTATCCATGCATACCTATGTTAGAAGTAGCAAATAACTTGTTGCTAAGCGAATCAGTCTGATTGATACGTTGACGAGCCGCTATCACAACACACGACCATCAAACACCCAGGTTAGTGTCTAGCTTTACTATAGATAGATGACAATCACAACCATTGAAACATAGCAAATCATTAGCAGAACTGTAGTTGTATCCATGCATACCTATGTTAGAAGTAGCAAATAACTTGTTGCTAAGCGAATCAGTCTGATTGATACGTTGACGAGCCGCTATCACAACACACGACCATCAAACACCCAGGTTAGTGTCTAGCTTTACTATAGATAGATGACAATCACAACCATTGAAACATAGCAAATCATTAGCAGAACTGTAGTTGTATACATGCATACCTACACTGGGCTGCAAAGCAAACAACTTGTTGCTTAGCGAATCAGGCTGATTGATACGTTGACGAAACGCTATCACAACACGCGACCATGAAATGAAACACCTAGGTTAGTGTCTAGCTTTACTATAGATAGATGACAATCACAACCATTGAAACATTGAAAATCATTAGCAGAACTGTAGTTGTATCCATGCATACCTATGTTAGAAGTAGCAAACAAGTTGTTGCTTAGCGAATCAGGCTGATTGATACGTGGACGAGCCGCCATCACAACACGGGACCATCAGACACCCAGGTTAGTGTCTAGCTTTACTATAGATAGATGACAATCACAACCATTGAAACATTGAAAATCATAAGCAGAACTATAGTTGTATCCATGCATACCCATGTTAGAAGTAGCAAACAACTTGTTGCTTAGCGAATCAGGCTGATTGATACGTTGACGAGCCGCCATCACAACACGCGACCATCAGACACCCAGGTTAGTGTCTAGCTTTACTATAGATAGATGACAATCACAACCATTGAAACATTGAAAATCATTAGCAGAACTGTAGTTGTATCCATGCATACCTATGTTAGAAGTAGCAAATAACTTGTTGCTAAGCGAATCAGTCTGATTGATACGTTGACGAGCCGCTATCACAACACACGACCATCAAACACCCAGGTTAGTGTCTAGCTTTACTATAGATAGATGACAATCACAACCATTGAAACAGCAAATCATTAGCAGAACTGTAGTTGTATTCATGCATACCTATGTTAGAAGTAGCAAACAACTTGTTGCTTAGCGAATCAGTCTGATTGATACGTTGCCGAGCCGCTATCACAACACGCGACCATCCAACACCCAGGTTAGCGTCTAGCTTTACTATAGATAGATGACAATCACAACCATTGAAACATTGAAAATCATTAGCAGAACTGTAGTTGTATTCATGCATACCTATGTTAGAAGTAGCAAACAACTTGTTGCTTAGCGAATCAGGCTGATTGATACGTTGACGAGCCGCTATCACAACACGCGACCAACAAACACCCAGGTTAGTGTCTAGCTTTACTATAGATAGATGACAATCACAACCATTGAAACAGCAAATCATTAGCAGAACTGTAGTTGTATTCATGCATGCCTATGTTAGAAGTAGCAAACAACTTGTTGCTTAGCGAATCAGTCTGACTGATACGTCGACGAGCCCTATCACAACACACGACAATGAAACACCCAGGTTAGTGTCTAGGTTTACTACGGGCTACTTCACGAGATTAGAACTTCGCATTTTATGGATTAGTACTTACTACCTGATTCATAATGGCAACATTTTGTTGACAACTTGCTCAAATGTTATGTAATATGAAAAAGACGCATACACTGATGTTGCCATTTCGGGTCCCTTTCTCCTATGAATCAGGTTATATAAGTGGTGTGGATTCAGAAAAATCGGATTTCCCGTGTGGAGATATTAGGACATTTTCATTAACTCTTTAGTATTTCCCTTAAACTCTCCATACCTATTTAAAACGATCTTCAGATGAAATAAAAATCAGTGAGGTGGAAAAAATACAACTATGGAAGATGAACACAAAAAACAATGCACATAACCAGAACTCTTTGATTGACCTTAAAATCCTATCGCATGTTGCATTTCTACGAACAAGCCGAATTAAAAAATGTTTTTGCCGCAGTTTGAAAAACACTTCTTTTGTCTACTTTTGTTGACTTTCTTGAACTAGGTAGGTACCCAAAGTTCTTATGTTTGCAGTATTTTCTTGTCTAGCCTAGTGGCCGCAAGAGCGTAAAAGATTACTGCTAGGTACTCGCAACCAAATTGCTACCACACAAAGACCGTATATCTTACTACCGTACACTAGGCTATCCATACCATACCTTCCTATCCCGGGTACAGGCAAACTCTTATCCGTTTAGAGGCTAACAGTCAATGTAAGTCTTACGCGCGCGGCATAAGAACGATCTAAAGTCTAACTGTAACGCAGCCTGAGCTTGACTGTACGTACACCTACACCTACCGACTATCAGTTTATAGCGCATATAAATCTCTGTCCACACCGCTGCCCGCCCCTTCGACACGCGGCAATTATCCCTGACTAGGATATACGGCGGCCATCATAACCGGACCGGACTGCCGTGTGGTGCCGGCAGAGTAGAATAGCACCACCCCCTCTCTTCCCGTGGGGCTCGTAAGAGGCGACCGAGGGATAAACCCGACCCTAACAGCCAGGCCAGGGCCAACCGTATGGTGGCAGTTAATCCACCACAAAAGCATTCCCAAGGAGGGTTGACGTCTGGTAGGCGGCCAGTCGTAAAATTCAGCCAAATCCTTTTGCAACACGATTTTGTGTTCAACGAAACGTGTTGCGCCGACCCCAAATAATTGGGATAAGGGCAGGAAGATGATTACATCCGGACGTCCGCTTGTCTTTCGTTGCAGCTTAGTATTCGTACGTGGGTCACAATTTGCCGTCTCATAACGTCCTCTTCTCAAAATGTCTTATTTGCTACCCTAGCAATAAGGCAGCCTGTGTTGTACTTTGTCTTTTCTATCGTCGTGTTTTTTGACCCATAGAATAAGAACATGTTGTATTGTGACTGGTTTATATCGTTAAAATTGTCTACATTCTGTCAATATGGTGATGCACAGTCTTTTGACTCTCAAACTTTTGTCAGACGTGGTGTAAATGGCCTATTTTTACAGCCTTTTACGCCCTACCTACCCCGCAAATAGGGGTGATATATGCATGAAACTGTCTACAAAGTAATTTTGTGTCGTGATGAGTGCAACGCAAGATGACTCACAAGGAACACTGCTGTCCATGCCTAACGTCCAACCTTTAGCATTTCACTAACTAAACACCATGCTCCTTCATAAATAACATTGTCGTTACATCTCTGACGTCATTTATAACTTGTGACGTTCGTAAGTAGCTTATTTTCTTCGTAGCTTCTTTCAATAAGATACGACTGATTATAATCATTCTTCCATCAAATCAAATTACAGATGCGATTCAAAGGACGCAAATGATAAGCAAGTTATTCATTCATAAGAAGTTATTTCAAAGTACCTATAAGACGTCAAAGATATTTGCGATAGCAAGCCTATTTTTAGCTAAAGAAATACAGAGTGATCCCGGTTTGGAATAGCATGACCCCATATCTTTTCCATGGGTGTCGGTTTAAGGGGTTTGAGAGTTGATTTGTATTGCAATTTTAGGTGACAGGCTGACTCCCTCTCACTGACGATACACAGTTCTGCATGTCTCTCAAACTTTTGTCAAATGCGGTGTAAATGGCCGTATTTTAAACACCCTGCCTACCCTGCAAGCCGTGATATATGTAAATACAAAGGATTTGCTTGCTCTCTCACGATCTATGAAACTATGTCTGACCAAACGGACAGTTCTTTATTGAAAACAGGATTACGCCAACGTGACCTATTATTTTCTACTATCATCAGTATGTCTTTAAAGGTCACTTGTCACTTCCCATCAACACTGTCGTACACAAGTTCTCCATTTGCTGTGGCTCATTGAAGCCTCTAATCTGGCGAGCTTTGTGATGTACTATGCGGATACAGGGTGGGAGAAGATATGCTGGGATAATAAAGTGTCTAGCCTAATGTGGAGGCTAGCTAAGACTAAGGCATAGTTCAAGATAGAGCGAGCCAGACGAAGAAGAAGACATTATTGATAGACAACTATAGATTTTGGCAACTGTTTATTGCCGGACTCAGGTGGGAGGATATTCACAAGACGCAACAGAAGTCTAAGGTTCAGCTCAGCTTAGGTTAAACTCGTTTGCCAATTTCACACTCTGTATAGCTCTCAGATAGTCCGAGGGGAAAATATAACCCTGAGACGCCCCGACTGTCTGTTCGTTAGTGATCCAATTCTCGCAGTGATTTGCGTGAAAAAGCTCTATTAGATGGAAAAGGAAAGTTGATGAAAATTGGCACCGACATGTGACTACTCACTGCAAATTGTTTACTGGAAGCTCTACCCACTCATTCGCTACTGTGTAAATAAATTATGGCTAGTGTCACAAAATAGAGAGTATACCTATACAAGGTTCACTCGACCCAATGTAGGATTTTCGCGACTGTCAATTGTTACATAACCAGGGTTGCTACTGTCAAAATCTCTAAGCCCCAAACTCCACAGAGAGGACATGGAGAGGACATAGGACGTAGGGCATGACTTGGTGGAGTTTGCGCCCAAAAAGACGAAGGGCATAGGACGTAAGAATGACAGTTGACAGACAAGTGATCGTCAAATATTCTTCTTAGTTTTTGACGCTAGCTGTCATAGATGCGACGCTTTGGCGACGCTTGTGTGTGCCTTTGTCAATACTTTTTCGTACATTTTGTATGGAAACGTCGCGATGTCAAACGTCAAGCGTCATGCCCTACGTCCTATGTCCTCTCCATGTCCTCTCTGTGGAGTTTGGGGCTTGGTGGAGTTTGCGCCTAAGAAGAATATCAAATCAGCAAAATCTGATACAAGAACGTCATATGTTTCTGTGCCAATTTTAATTCAAGAAATATGGCGTTCGTAGCAACCACCTTCTTAGTTACCTTCAGGTCGAGTTCCCCTGAGCTTCCAGTTAAGTCAAAATCGACGCTAGTACTGAGTGAGCCATCTGTAAATATGACCCGCGCGCCGCTTCGACGATAGATACCTATTTCTTTTCTCATCAATAGTCTAGCTAAATATTTTTCGGGTTTAAATTCCTCATACAGATCTTCCCATATCATCTCCTTAACCCCTATTTTGCAGTCCTATATCTAGTAACAAGATAACATTTTGATTTCCAAACTTTCCAATCCCTTATCCAAACAATAATTTAAGTTTGTGAGTAAATAACAGTTAGTTGAGTTTGGTAATAATTGTCAAGTGTCCTTGGGCGTAGTTTGTGAGTATTACAATAACTATCATTTTAAGGGTCGCCCACCACACATATAAATATAACAGAACGACAGATTAATACAAGCAAATGTATTAAAAATCCAAAACCCGACTGCGGTAATTTCAAAGTTGTATTTTTATTTTGCTTTAAAAATTCATTATCTTGAATTTATGATTTTTAGGGTTTCGTAGTCTACTAGAAACCCTTATAGTTTCGTCATGTCTGTCTGTCTGTCTGTATGCCGCGCCCTCATATCTTCGTCAGTTTTAGAGCTATCGACATGAAATTTGGTGAGAAGATAGATCGTGTTGACCCAAATATAGAAATGTTAAGAAAAAATTATTTATAATGTTTTTTGGACCCCCTCCCATACAAGTGAAAGAAGGGCAAATTCACTAAAATGTTTCTGTCGCGAGATATTTGCTTTTAAAAAGGGCGTTTTTGACCCATAATTTGTTCCAGCTGTAACTTCTAAAGTATAAACCCTAAAAATTTGAAATAAATATGGAATATAGCTTACAATCTGAAGTTACAATGAAAACTATAACGGATATTGTACCTTTAAAGGTTTCAGAAAAAAATTAGTTTTTCTATTTGCGGTTGGTCACTGCTGCTAACAAACCTGCAACAAAATTAAGTTTGCAATGCTGAAAAACCTGATATTTAAACGTTGACTACGAAACCCTATTTGTGGGCGTGTCTGACACGCTCTTAGCCGGTTTTTTTATATATTCTGTGTTACTCGCGGTGCTGAGACGTAAGCCAGACAGCATTATAAGTACGTAAGGTTATTTTTTTTCTTCGATAATAACAATACTCCAAATTAGTAGCTAAGGATGACCAGAATCTTTTCTTTTTTCTTTTAACGCCTAAAGAAAGACACCCTGTTACGTATGTATCACCTTCTGTGAAAGAAGATTTGCCGTATATATCTTGGTAAGTGCGCGTTCATAATTCGTTACCCGTCTGCTAAGGGTTCGCCACGTGAATAAGTAAACACAAGCTTTTTACGTGGCGCCAGCTGCTGATAGAGATGTAATGATGCCCTTATCGAAATATGATAAATATCGATAAAGTGGATGCCTAAAAATATCGATAATAGGTATTACGTATATCAAAGAGTCATTCATATCGATACCAAACATCTCAATAAATCAAAATCAAATATCGAATCAGAAAACCTACAAAATTAGGTAAAATTACATCCTTTACCTACAGATACAGATAAAGACATGTTGTGTGTATGTGAGTAATTGACTGTTTTATTTAGCGGCTAGGATGAAATACTAGGAAAAGTAATAAAATTGTTAAAGTTTTTAAAAATATCGATTTATCTGAACCAATATCAATACCTATAGACTCACCCAATATGGATACCTATAGACAACTCGGTATAGATGGATTGAATATCGATATCAATAAATTGGTAAATGTTGCATCTCTAGTTTCTGATATAAACCTGACGAAGCTCGAGGAGGATCGTAAAGTATCATGTTAAATAAAATTATGCGCTATTTTATTATTAAATTTGCTATTAAAGTGAAAATATTCACATTTTGACAAACATTTATTTGTAGTAAAGTTTTTTAAGTAGTCAGCGAATTTATGTCAACAAACTGAACAAAGACCAACAGCCAACAGACACAATTAATAAACAAAGCTCTACAAATAAGATTAATTTGGTAGTCGAAAGTTTTGACATTGAAAAGTACTGATTTGATTTTAATAAGTGTATTGCGAATTGCTAAGAGAAATGAATTATATAAATCATGTCATAGAATAGTGCCGTGCGGTACCGGCTTATAATAACATGGGGTGACAACCTATCACTATGGTGACACAATCATCAAAATAATTCAATTTTTTGTTAGAAGTAGTGTAAATGGCCGTTTATTACAGCCGTTTACGCTCTGCCTACCTCGCAAGGGATATAAACGTTTAATATGTATGTATTTATGTTTCACAACCAGCAAAATGGTCGAACTGACGACGTCTCTTTTTCTATTAAAACCCTGTGAAATTGCTAATCATTGCTTTTTTCCTGCAAACTATTTTCAGCTCGGCCTTGCAATGCGCTACAAAACTAGGTGACACAGATTATTAAAATTCATAATTCCGCTCGAGGCACAACACTCAACAATACAACCAGCCGGTTCACTGAACTCATGCTATAAGCATAAAAACTGGCCAAGTTCGAGTCGGACTCGTGCAAGAAGGGACCCGCAGGCACAACCATCCACTGCTCGTCTCGGAGGGTATTGCCATACTCACTACGCATAGCAGGTGGATTGGCGAGCGCAGTGCAAGACGTTTTAATCACATGGAACGCTGTTGGCCTTCCCTGAATAATTAGGCGCTTTTTACGACACCCACACGGTTAGAATTTGGGTGATGCTATTCTGAACCGGCATCACACGGCAACATTTTTCACTAATAGGTATATCAAAGAGGTAACATTTCAAATTATTGATGTCTAGTTTTATTTTCAGAAATGCATGACCTGTTAATACCAAGATGTAAAAAAATATGTGAGTCGGTCCATGAAATTGAACAACTTTCCCCAAGGAACATAGGTCTAAATATGAAACAGAAGTTGTTCAGTTTCATGAACTGGTTCACCCCATAAAATGTTTACAGTAGTTTTTTTTACACCTTTTGTTTTAACTCTAACTGTCACGGTTTATGAATACATCCTGGTGACGGACAAGCAGCATCAGGAATAGAATCCTGTTTTGACCCTTTAGGCACGGAACCCTAAAAAACTGCATATAATAATATTTTCCCGGGGCATACGACCGACCTAATTAGGTTGATCGATTTTGCGTCCATCGCTTCCGGTCTATAATTTCAATAAGGACAGGCTTTTGTTAGCATAGAATAATGAGAGGAATATTATATTTTAACTTGAATAATTCGTGTCATAAATAAACATGAAGTTTTCTGAATACCAATCCTGCCTGCGGTGGAAAATTTTGCAAGTTTAAAAAAAAACACATGAAGTTTTCTTTTAATATAAGGGAAGTAGAAAGTTACTTACGTGTTTAACTAAAATAAAATACACTTAAAGGTACGTTCATGAGTACCTACTTATAATTAAATTCCGATTCTTTCCTCGAGAGGTAAGCAGAGACTACCCAGTACCCACAACTCCTTCCAGTTGCTATTACAATCCTAGCACATCGCTTTCGTTTCATCATGAACCCTTTCATACATATTTCAATTGCATTTTGTCCTTTTTATCCGACTACCTCAGAAGGCGGGTTATGTTTTTCGAGAGTTTGTAGGTACGTGGACAAGAAATTCTTTTTGACAGGCAGAAGTCCTAACGGCTGGGCGGATTTCGTAATTATAACGCAAATATAAATTAGTTATACAGCAGGCGGGTTTTTGTTCCTAAATACATCTGCTTGTATACAGTAGATTTTAGTTATTTAGGTCAGTATTTTAGTATTAGTTCATTGATCAAGTAACAAGATTCCAGGAGAAGTTTAATATTATTCTATCGAAGAAAAAAACAAATAATTACAGAGGGATAAAACAAAGGCCCTTCGTAAGATAATTGGGGGTCAATAACACCCGTTTTCGTGACAAAGCGCCACTGATGGGTCTTAATTAATTCCAAAACACTCCAAATAGACTAAAGTCTAAAAGAGAGGCCTTTTATAATACAGGGTGTTAAAAGTACTAATTATTTTTCAAAGATTAACTTTTTGGCTACAAAGTTAATGCAATATTTTTTTTCAATTTTTCAAAGTCTGTAGGTATGTTAAAATACTAAACAACTTTTCCAAAGAATTAAAGGGTTAAATAGAAATTTGAGCCTCCCATAAAAAATCTATCAGATTCAATGAAAATTCTTAAGGGCAGTCCAAACGTTCTTTCATACTTTAATCAATATTTATTGGTGAGTTTTTAATTTCATAGACACGTTGATTATCCATTACACTCAGTATAGGTAAATTTCTTTACCTCCTTTGCTTTCTATTACATTTAAGAAAACAAAGTTTGTTTAGTGTTAGTAATAAGTTTTGAACACTATCCAGTTAAATTAATTCAGCCACTCAAATTGTGTAGATGTTAAGCTTTTGTCTTACTTGCTGTTTCAAAATTGGTAAATTGAATCAATCTGACTTGTCATTAAAGCTTATTCTACATAATTATTATCAAAATTACTGCCTGCGTTGGTATGGTGATAGATATGACAACATAATTTAAACTGTACTTAGGCATATTAATACATATGTAAAGTTCACATAGAGTATGATTATAGAGGACCTTAATAACTAGTTTTAGATTCATTTGATAATTGATTATGAAACTAAAAAATAATGTAAGTTTGAATATGAAACACGAGTCTTTCATTCAACAAGCGACTTCGATTCCTCAAATCGCTGACCTACAAAACAAACCCTTTCGAACCTAACCTCACTTTTGATCCCTACTTTTCTCATCACTTCATGTCTTTCCCAGTATAAAACACTATCATTGGCCACTGATAAAAAGTCAACGGAAAAATAAATCGAGTTGTCAATATTTGAATTTGGAATGTGCGCGCGACGCGAGCGCCCGCTAGCGGCGCCTGGCGGCGACTGAACGGAGGGGGAGGGTGTTACCCCAGCCGGGGGGAGGGGAAATCACACGTCTTGGATGCTGGGAAATTCGGGTCTTTGTTTTGGATATACTGGGTGAAATTTACTAGTGGCCGCTAGTGAAAACAAGAAAAACATAAGTCGAAATATGAAAAAAATATTGGACCTCCCAAGGACATACCTACTAGCTAAAACCAGCTGATAGGCAATTTTGTATGGGAGGTATTTTTTTTAATATTTCGACCTATGTTCTTTAAGAAAAGTTGTTTCTTATCACCAGCCAGTTCTGAGTTTTCGATATCGGTCGCTAATAAAGTTTTACCCTATATTTGGGTATCTGACTGGGTGGTTGGATGCAGTCAGTTAAAATTTCGGTCTATGAAAGCAACTGGCAAACAACTTTGCTCGGCCTGAAGTGAAAACTTGATTACGACTGTTGATAAAAATAATAAGTAACTAATTATGGCAAAGGAAATTATTTGTAAACTAGCAGCCCGTCAGCGGTTTCACCCGCAGCAACTCATTTTCCCGGCATGTTTTATACATAAAGGTGAACCTTCCTCTTGAATTCCACGAAAGACAGCAAAAAGAGACTTCATTTTATACTATGTATGTATGTATAAGTATTGATACGTTTGTTTGGTAACAGCTGTTTCATAGTTTTATATTAATTTCAGAACTAGACATTGTAGATATTAACTCATATGTCAAGAGTTCAGTCGTAGGTGTAGCTATTCTGTTTTAATTAATATGTTCTTCATGTAGTATAAAGGGCAAAGGTATTGCTTTACATATTAGTAGAGCATTAATAAAACTAAGTATTTAGAACAACGACGATGAAATTTATAACTTAAACCTTATTTATGAGAAGTCTTATCGTAGCAAATACGTGTAAGGTACACGAATTTAACAGGATTGTTGCTACGCCGTAGCTTTATAGCAAAAAGCTACGACGCCTACAAGCGCCGTTTTAAGGCGCAAGCTCCACAGAGTAGACGTGAGACGTAAGATGACATCTGTCAAACAAGTGATCGTCGGACAATGGCGACGCTTGAAACTGTTTCCATGTAAAATGTATGAAACAGAAGAACAACATACGTGAGACGAGCGTCCCAACGATAACGGCTGACGGTCGCTTGTTTAACAGATGTCATGTTGCACGTCGCGTCGCACGTCCAATCTGTAGAGCTTGCCTCTAACAAAGAATAATTGTGTTATAGTAACATTCAGGCGTACACGATATCCCGTACAAACTTCAATCCTCGATTTATTTTCGAAATAAATGAGAAATAACTTCCCTTGCTTTGAACAAATGGTTCGACCCCCTCGCAGCGATCACGCACGGCATAATGGAAATCCCATCAAATGAGGAATTGAGTTGGCCCCCACACTAACTACATACCAAACCGCGTACAACTATAGCATGGAATGAGCAAGGGAAAATTAGGAAGATTATCTACCCCACGTATTTTGAGTTTTTTAATCTAAGTGGTGGAGCCATTTTCGTTCCTGCCTTTTTATTTTCGTGATAAGGATTTGAATTTTTTAAAGCCTGGGTTTTCAGTTTATTGCAATTATTTATTATTCAATTACCTACAAATGGAGAATATTTCAAGGGATTAATCTACTGAATCTACTGAGATTTGCCAACTTAAAATTAGATCATAGTGTGGAATCAAAATGTACCTCAAATAAAAATAAAAACTCGATCAGTTAACACAAAATGTCGAACATCATTTCATCTTCCGACCAATGTTCGTCGGGGAAAGTTGTGCAAAGACTGACTCATCCCCTGTTAGAAACATAATAGATTTCCTAACAGCCTATTTATGTAACTATTGCTATGTAAATACTGTCGGGCGTTTGTTGGTCTTCCGAATTGTTGTTTGGTATTCAATCTGCCTGTTTAATTGGTGATTGCGATCTTGATTCTGTTAACTCAATTGTTTAGGTTACGGTTTGACTTAATGGTTTAGTGGAATAAGCATTTAGTTCTCGTTTAGAAGATTATAAAGGCCAAAAAAAATATTGAGTTTACGCGCGAAATAAAAACGATTCGATGCTTCGCAGAGCAGGTATGAGCTAAATCTCAAACTATTTCAAGAGGATAATATAAGTAGGGCAATTCAAAAACTCTGACACTTGCTAGGTCGTTGGGCGATCCCATAATCCAGGAAAGAAGAAGTGAAATGTCGCCAAGTGCTCGTTCTGTTTTATTTTCACAACTTCCAAGCAATTTGCTTTTAACGATTTAACTGGCTAAAGACGCCCAGTAAAAAGTAATGGGTAAAACCTTCAATCTCCATTTTTGAAGGAAGAAATATTGTCGACAAATGACCCGTTGAAATATAATATTTAATAACAAGGCCTCTCGCATTGTGTTGCGACGGCATACTATCTTATCTACGTGGCTAATAATAAATAGAACTACGGCTTAACGTGTCCTCTGAAACACGGATAATATTTGTTTATTTTCTTGATTCAGCGTGTATTGCCTCGATAGTTTTAAGTTTCTCTATTTACTATAGGCATCTACATGAACCTAACTAGTAACCTTATAAATTGATAAACTCAAAATATCATCTTCACATGTCTTCTGTGTACCACGGTGGGAATAGAACCTCGGACTCTACGATAACTCCAGCACAGTAACAAAGTGTACCACTGAGTCACAATCACACGTCTCACTGCCTTGAGGCGAGCACTTACTGGGTACGGAACGCTATGTAGTATGTACACCTCATTACTGAACGGAACGTAACTGCACATGTGGTGAAACTCCCCCTCCCCCATACCCACAGCCACTACTGCTTTGTGTCTGTCGTCGAACGGAACAAATTGTGGAAGTTTTACTGGTCTGATATTTTTATAGTAGAGTCTAGCTAAAACTTCTATTATGGTTGACTAATATCGTGGGTCAAGAAACTTTGACCTACAGGCAGGCCTATGACATGACTGTATGACAATAATCACCGTAAGTATTTTAGGTAATCACTTATAGACAGTAAGTGCTTAGAAAGCCCTCCAAAAGCACGAAACCATAATTTACGGACAACGAACAACTAAACTAGGAACAATCTCAACAAGAAATAAACATATATGCATAAGAATCAAACCAGGGACCTCTGCTGAGACTAAACCCAGACCACTACTCCACGGAGTCAGTTCTATTCTGATAAATTCATTCAATTCCAATTTCAATACTTCTTTCGCTTCCAATTTTATATCATTTCTCTCCCCAGACGGTTCAGAGTGTTCAGACACAAATATAGTATTAAATGCTATAAATAGTCGTGTCTCCTTTGTCCCAGGACGTTTCAAAGTCTGTTGGCGTAGGTTAGGGTTCATTTTAATTAAGTGTCTGAGCTGGGAAAGTTGTAAGTATTTTTGTATTGTGTGCTTTTGATGTGGTGTAATGGTTAGGGTATTTGGTTCGTTTCGCGTAGGTTGTAAGTTCTAATAAGCAGTGTTTTCTCCTATCTACTGACTTTGTGGTCTTGAGGTCTGAATGTCTGACTACCCGAAGGTTTCTATGCTTTCGGAGCCCGTTTTACTCTTTTTCTTCTGGCATCGAAGCTAGCAGCAACTTTGTGTACCGATTTTGGGGTGAACCTCAAATTACTTAATGCATGTTAGGAGGGACGGGTCTGAAAAGGCATACTAAAAGGGTGTTACATCCATACAACACAGGGGGGGGGCAAAAAAAAGTAAATTTTGTGTTACGTAATTTTTGGACGACCCCTTAATTTTCGATGTCTGCCATGAACAACTATTCTGACTCCTTTTCCCGTGCCTATTACTCAACCCCCCAAACAAAAATAAAGTGAAATGTTTTCCTCCTAGTTCCTTTTTTATACCACTCATTCCCAGATACAGCAATGTTATAAATACTTCTTTTCCCCTGCAATGTTTCGAGTGCTCGTTGGGGTAGGTTAGCAACTATGTAGTAGCTAATTAAATTAAGTATCTGAGTAGGTAGTGCCGAGAGCTGTACTTTGTAAATGCAATGTATGTGTCTGTGGTATGCTTGTTGAAAGCATTGGGATTTAAGTGAGAAATTCTCGAGGTAACTTGGTCCTAAAGATGTATTTTGAATTGAAGTAATGAAATAGAACTTAGCTATTGTGTTACTTATCCTTACCAGCCACAAAAGTTCACTGCTGGACATGGGCCTCCCCCTATTGGGAGGTAAGTACTGCCATACTAACCACACTTGTGAAACGAATTGGCGAACGCAGAGCAAGATGTTACATTTATAGGGAACGCTGCTGCCCTTTCCTTGGATGATTATCCCTTAGTCGCTTTTTACGACACCCACAGGAAGAATTGGGAAAACGCTATTTTAAGCCGGCATCACACGTATTTTGTTAGTTAGAGTAGCTGTTTATTAATAAAATTATCAGTAACTGTTATTAAAAGATAATAAGGAATGTCAGTATATTAATTTGTTTTGGTTGATAACCAGACCTTTTGCCCTTTTGACTCTAGGTTTCATCACAAAATTAAAGAGACGACGCGCGGTGTGGTTTCACTAAGTTTAATTTACTTAAACGAAAACTTATTACATTTTAGATAAAACTACAAAGTTTCACAACTTGTTCAAGTATTTTGACAGACGTGGCTTAACGACTCATCATCATCATTGGCCTCATACGTCTGTGACAGACGATTTATTCAGTGTCTGAGGCAAGATTTTTCATGGCTGTATAAGCCGATACGGGAGCGGCATGACTTTCCGCACGCTCTACAAATGAAGGTGGAATTGGAGACTGGCACATGCATGTTTAGATGTCGTTTTTGCCTTTTGTTTGCGAGACCAGCGAACCAGGCATCATTGTGAGCTTTACGCCCATCAAACACATCTAGACACACGGCAGTGTGTCCGCCAAGTTCGAGCAAAAAAAGCGACACACCGGCCGTGGGTTATATTACACGAACCATTTCGGGCCAAGTTCGACCCACCTATAACTCAAAATCTATTTTATCTACGCATATGAAATTTCTAGTATCTGTCGAGATGTATTTACTTATCTAAAATACAAAATTTTATTAATGTACCTATTGTAGGTCTTGAGATATTGACGTCAGAAAATAGCTATTTTTACTATACACTCACTGACTGACTCACTCATCAAAAACCTAGACCACTTCCAATGGTCGTATTGACTTGAAATTTGGCATGGAGGTAGGTCTTTAGGTAAAGGTAAAGGAAAAAATCTGAAAATGGCCAAGTGTGAGTCGGTTTTAAAAATAATGAAGATGTAAATTCATACCCCTAAGGAACTAAAACAAAAAATTTATCTATATCTTCCAATCGTCGTACCGACCTAAAATTCGTTACGAAGGTTTGTATTTAGTCAAAGTAAAGTATAAATGAGATATTTCCTTACCTAACTTAATCATAAGAAAAAAGAAAATAAACCTTACAAAAATAAATGAAATCCCACCAAAACATAAATGTGAAAGGCTGCCAAGTTCGATAATATTGGAATGCTTCGCCTATAAAGAAGTGAGATCTAAATAAGTACCAAGTTCCATACACAGACCTCAGTTAAAAATAGTTACAGGAATGCACACTTGATTTTCCGCAGTTTGGAAAGTAGATTCTTATTTCCAAACTGCGAAAAATCAAGTGTGCATTCCTGTAACTATTTTTAACTGAGGTCTGTGTATGGAACTTGGTACTTATTTAGATCTCACTTCTTTTATAGGCGAAGCATTCCAATATTATCGAACTTGGCAGCCTTTCACATTTATGTTTTGGGTGGGATTGCTGTATACACGACTAGTATACGGGTATTTACGGCCTGCCATCCCCGCTGGGTATGTGAAACTACGAACCTGAATCTTTACTAAACCCGTTCTATGTTCATTCAATCCCATTACCTCGCTATCTGCTCACTCACCACACCTTTAACCCAAGTTTATTACAAATAGCAATACTATAAACAATGTTTCATGTTTATGCTACCAAGTTGAGTTTACAACCTGCTCCGGTGCACTGGGAGGTTCATTATGAATTTAATTAGGAGCTGAGTTTATGTTGGCGGTTACTTAAATCGGTAGCTTTATAGTTCATTTGCGAGTACCTGTTTTTATATCAAGTAAAAAACATCTTGTAATCTTTATAATCCTCAACTAGATACCTAGATCCTAAAATATACTAGGTAACTATAACCCTATACACGTTACAAGATTCAAAAGTGTCTTTTAAGATTTAGTAACTTTTGAAAGTGTAATATGAACGAGTTGCATTTTTCAGTAGTAGCTAGGGTGAGTGCTATTTTGTATCCATTTGTGCTGAGTAAAATTTTATTTACAGATTTGTTAGTTTCCACTAAAACGGAACGTAATACAGGAGGTAAAAAGTGCACAATGATGATTTTCAGTAAAATTTTGCGTTCGGCGAAAAACAACACACATATCACGCCCCAATTCCTCAAGGGGCAAGCAGAGAGTTAACGGCCTACAAATACGGTCGTATAAACAACGATACAAAATATATAAAAGATATCCCCTTTTTACCCGACTGGCTCAGAAGGGGTTATGTTTTTCACATCTTGTATTTCAGACATTTCAGTGGAAACTTCCCAACCTGTCAATATCTCTCGTTCAATTAATCATTTCACCGGCAACTAAAACGTAGTGTGTGTGTGTGTGTGTGTGTGTGTTGCTGACGTGATCGTGACGTCACACGGCTCGCTGCACCTGGAAATAGACTGGGCTGCATGTTTACCGAACTGACAGCCTATTTGCAGTATAGGCTATTTGGTGTGTGTGTGTGTGTGTGTGTGTGTGTGTGTGTGTGTGTGTGTGTGTGTGTGTGTGTGTGTTGCTGACGTGATCGTGACGTCACACGGCTCGCTGCACCTGGAAATAGACTGGGCTGCATGTTTACCGAACTGACAGCCTATTCGCAGTATAGGCTATTTGGTGTGTGTGTGTGTGTGTGTGTGTGTGTGTGTGTGTGTGTGTGTGTGTGTGTGTGTGTGTGTGTGTTGCTCACTTGATCGTGACGTCACACGGCTCGCTGCACCTGGAAATAGACTGGACTGCATGTTTACCGAACTGACAGCCTATTTGCAGTATAGGCTATTTGGTGTGTGTGTGTGTGTGTGTGTTGCTCACTTGATCGTGACGTCACACGGCTCGCTGCACCTGGAAATAGACTGGGATGCATGTTTACCGAACTGGCAGGCTATTTGCTAGTGTTTGTGTGTGTGTGTGTGTGTGTGTGTGTGTGTGTGTGCTCACTTGATCGTGACGTCACACGGCTCGCTGCACCTGGAAATAGACTGGGATGCATGTTTACCGAACTGGCAGGCTATTTGCTAGTGTTTGTGTGTGTGTGTGTGTGTGTGTGTGTGTGTGTGAGTTGCTGACGTGATCGTGACGTCACACGGCTCGCTGCACCTGGAAATAGACTGGACTGCATGTTTACCGAACTGACAGGCTATTTGCTAGTGTTTGTGTGTGTGTGTGTGTGTGTGTGTGTGTTGCTGACGTGATCGTGACGTCACACGGCTCGCTGCACCTGGAAATAGACTGGACTGCATGTTTACCGAACTGACAGGCTATTTGCTAGTGTTTGTGTGTGTGTGTGTGTGTGTGTGTGTGTGTGAGTTGCTGACGTGATCGTGACGTCACACGGCTGGCTGCACCTGGAAATAGACTGGACTGCATGTTTACCGAACTGACAGCCTATTTGCAGTATAGGCTATTTGCCATGGTCGGAACGGAAGCAAAGCAATCATGAGAATGTGCAGCCAATCTTATCAATCTAATAGAATGTGAAATACCGTCAGGTAACACTTAATTTTGAGGACTTACTTGAGTCCGGATAGTTAGTTAGTAAGGTATTCGTAGGTAAGTAATTAGTTCGGTACTGTAGCCAACGGGACCGATAAAAAGGATGATGATAGTTCAAACAGTGCATTAAATTATACAAAACCAAAAATCCTAATTTTACACACTCTTGGCAAAACATCACAGAATCTAGACAAAAAAAGACAATGACTAAGTCATTCAACACCATGTCACAGACAGACTCCTGGCTGGTGCTACCTCCAAGGTACCTATTGTAATACGGCACGGTACCTGTACTGTGGAAGGTGTAATAGTTACCTTAACGGGTCTTATCGCGATACATTTGTGGAAGGGGTGCTCGTATAGTGCATAAAAGTACCTATATGAAGGTGAAATAACATTTAAACCTTAGTTGTTCAGTTTATTATCTTCCGTACCAACTAAAGAGATAGACCTTGGCGAAACACTATCAAACTATCGCGAAAGACTCAGTTTAGCGCCGTAACATCTGATTATTGTGAAAAGCTATTCTTACAAAAACAGAACCATTAATAAAACTCCAACTACCCCAACAAAAGCCGAGCAGCATCTATTAAAACCGGCATTATCGACCAATTCCTTCGGAACGCCGAAAGTCACCGGAAACTTTTTCAATGGTACCACCACAGCATTCAAACTCGAAGTTATCTCATAAATCTTGCGGAACAAACAAACCACCTATGAAGTGGTACCTTTGTTCACTAAGGCGGGGACCACACAACATTTTATTGCTGCGCTAACTTGCGGCTATACATACGTTAGGAAAATGCGAATATCCGCCTTATAAATACATAATATCAAGCCTATTTACCTTGCAGGGTGCCGTGTGGTGCAGGCAGAGTATGCCGTGTGGTGCCGGCAGAGTTGAATAGCACCACCCCCTGTCTTCCCGTGGGGGTCGTAAGAGGCGACTGAGGGATAAACCCGACCCAAACAGCCAGGGCCAACCGTATGGTGGCGGTTCCACCACAAAAGCATTCCCAAGGAGGGTTGACGTCTGGTAGGCGGCCGGTCGTAATATTCAGCCAAATCCTTTTGCAACACGATTTTGTGTTCAACGAAACGTGTTGCGCCGACCCCAAGTTATTTGGATAAGGGCAGGAAGATGATGATGACATACATATATCACGCCTATATCCCTTGCGGGGATAGGCAGAGCGTAAACGGCTGTGAAAGCAGCCATTTATTCATTCATTGAGAAGACTGTGTATCACCATAGTGACAGGTCACAAGGGTTCATCGGGTAGTTGGACGAGTCGGTGTCCCACTCAAAAAGAAGATTTGACAGGTTGTCAGCCTGTCGCCTAAAATTGTAATACACATCAACTCTCAAATCCCTTAGTCACTTCTTACGACACCCATGAAAAACATATGGGAGATGCTATTCTAAGCCGGCACCAGCCGCCTTATTCCCACACAAAAACGGTTGACAGACGCACCCGCATCGCATTTCTCTAACGCAGCGCTAAATTAGCGCAAACGGAAGTTACGTGTGAATCCTGCCTAAGGCAAACTTTCGTAGGTACGAAAATGAAATTTATGTCCAGGTGAAACGGTGGAATATTCAATAGCTATCTCTAATTAAGTTGTGAAGTTTTGCTAAATAAACAGGTTGGGAAATGTCAACTTGTTCGATTGTTCGTATCTGAACCACAAAATAGAGAATTTACAGAAGGACAGCTAATAATAAATAATAAGAAACGTTTATTACCATAACACACAACATAACATCTTTAAAAACTTAACCTATTTTACATAATTTTTGTTGCATTATGGCAAAAGGCAACGGACTCAGTTTTTGCCAAAGTGTTGTTTGAAACAACACTATTGGCACTGGTTTTCAGCCGTCACCCTTCTCATTTCACAAAATACAAACAATTTAATTTTTTGAGGGTAAACACGAGAAAAAAAGAAAGAATTAATAAACAACAAGTGAAAAATAAATCACAAGTAAACATCCCAACAAGAAATATTTGCATGCGTGTGTTATGTAGTGTAGTTGTGTGTGTGTGTGTGTGTGTGTGTGTGTGTGTGTGTGTGTGTGTGTGTGTGTGTGTTTGTGTGTGTGTGTGAATGTGTGAAAAGGTTATACAAAAAACAACTTTAAGGTATGGCGCGCTGTTGTGACATCAAAAATAATTTTAGTTTCCGTTTAAAAGTGTATATGCTCATTTTTACCCTGAGCGGAGGAGGTATAATGTTCCACACCTGCGCAGCCTTATACCTGAAACAACCTTTGAAACCTGCAGTTCGATGTCGAGGAATATTTAAAAGATTGACATAATTAGTAGCTAGCTTCTTTTCCCGATCATTTATACCTAAACTCCAGGGTTGCTACTTTTCTTTCTAATTTTATGAAATGTTATACCTGGATCAAACGTACTACGGTACATTTCTTGCATTATATCAAACTTACATTTCAGTAATTTGTTACACGCTGTTAACACTCGCTACTTTTTATTTTATTTTATGATGCGCACTATACTTATGACCCCGGAGCCTTGATACCTACACCAAAGCCGGTTCGAAACAGTTCGAGATCGCGCGTAAACGACGGCGTGTAGATGTGTGTGTGAGTGTAGCGACGTTTCCTTGTAGCCGTCTCTCTGTATTGGGTGCAAGCCAATACTTACTATGTAGGTATCTGAACTGAAGATTGGAAATGCCAAGTTTTCAGGTTATTGCTGTTTTGGTTTTGTCAGGCGCTTTTAGTTACCAAGATACTATCTGTTCGATAGAGTTTAAGTTGGTAGATAACTAGTGTTATAGTCAAATAACTTGTTACTTCAGTAAGTATGTAATTAAAGAAATAGGTCTCACGTAAGAAACCTCACCAAACCCATAGTGTTTTTATCTGCTTACTAATCATTTAAATCTTCAATTGAATCTTTCTTTACAAACGCGTACAAGAGTGGCATGTATTTTCCACGCAAAGTAAAAAATATTACAATTTTACTGAATTGAAAACTTTCAAAATTTTCCACCACAGGCATCTAATACTACCTACTAATTTAACAAGTTCTTAAAAAAGTACTCGCACTAAAATAGCGCTCGTTACCAAAACCCACTAATTAGTAATTACTCATGTCAATTAGTAATCCGCAATCAGTAAACACTGACCCTGCCCAACATGAATCCCCCGACGTGTCTCGCCGGGTGTCGAACCCGGGCCGTTGGCAGCCGCCGCTGGCACGCTGCCTGCACTCCACCACAGCGAAATAATGCAGTGTGGAAACTTCATACAAACTAGAAACAGACGCGCGACATCGCTTACAAGGGAACTGACCCAATTTCACCCGAGCGAATGGTTCCCCGAATACTCGTGGGAAGGGAATAAGACGTTTTCTCATAGTAATAAGTAGCCTTTGTTACTCACGGGGATAATGCAGTTTAAAAATAGTGAAAGGTTTTTTTAAAGTTATTTTAATTTAATATTATTATAACCGAAAGTATAAGGCAGGCGGCCGGTCATAAAACATAGCCAAGTAAATCCTTTTGCAACATTATTTTGTGTTCAAACAAAACGTGTTGCGCCGTCCCCAAGTACCTGATTGGGGTAAGGGCAGGAAGATGATTATTATTATAACCGAAAGTGACAATCCTTGCTATTCAACATAAACGAGTCGAGTTTTCTTACTGTTATATCTCTATTCTGTGACTCCACCGCTGCGCTGCCAGAGCGCAATTGTTATTGCAACCCTGTTTCTGATGATCCTTAAATCGACTGCACTTCTTGCTGAGTTTATGTTTGAGAGAGGGAATAACTTTTGGTAAACAGTTTACTTTACAAAGTAAATAAAGCATGCGGTTGATTTACGCCGAGTTTGAAAGATATGGTATATTTGTGAGGTGATGTAAGAGATTTGCTTTTGTGATTCAAGCCAGCACTCAAAATCAGGAGAAAAAACCAGGTAGGCAATGGAATATGTTTTCCTCTGTAAATATAAAATCTTCATTTGTTTTCCGAAAAGATGTAATAAGATGATCTACAAAAACGAAACAAATCTGAGTTAATCAGTAAAATAAAATTGATGTTTTACGAGTAATATTATAAACTATTCCAGGTATCTCAATCATTGTTTCCCCCAGGGGGAAACGATTGGGGGAAAACCTAATGCGAAGGGTAAATGATTTGTACCTAGAGACATAAGAAAGAAGTTTTGTTCGATCATTTCGAACTGACGCTTGTTCAATGCACCATCGTATTTATAAATAGATTGTATTAAATTTTCTTCCAGACAATACCCATCGTTACTAGTTACCCGACTGCCACAGGAAGATTATGTTTTTTGAGAGTATTTATGTATGTATGTGTGTATGTATCTAGAAATTCGTTTTCACGGACTACTGCCTAAACAGCTGGGCGGATACTGATATGTGAGGTGTCGTTAGATTCGTCTCAGCAGCGTGAGTGACACTGGCTATATTAAAAATTCATAAGATGGCGGTTTTTTATCGCAAAATACAACTTTGAAATTACTGCAGTCTGGTTTTTGTTTTTAAATACACCTGTGTGTGATAGATAATTTTGAACTGAAGCTGGTTCGGTGTATCTCAGTTGAAAAACATTGTATTAAATTTTCTCCCAGACAATACCTATCTAGTTACTCTACAAACGCTACACTCGAGTTGGCGAGCGCAGTGCAGTGTTGGGCGTAATTAATTACTTTTGTAATTTAATTAATAATTGAACTACTTTTAATTCAATTACATGTAATTGCAATTACATGTAATTGAAATTAACAGTAATTGCAATTACTTTTCCAATTATGTAATTAAGTAATTGTAATTCGTAATTCAATTACTCAATTACATTTTGTAGTATGATACATTGCAGTATTGGCATAATCACAAATTTTGACGATTAAAACTTATAATTTTGTCACTAAATTAGTGATGATTGAAAATCTAGTTTTTGTGGTGATTATTAAGTATTCAATCGCTAATTTTTGAGTCAAAACTTAAACTAATTTGTAGGTATAAGTACATAATGACTCGGCCGGCTCGGCCCTTCGAATTGCTTGTCAATGGGTCTTTAGAGGTCAGCCATCGGGTCGTAAGGGTTGTTAGGTTTGTAATGGTTCAACGGGTTCAGCTGGTCGCAAGGATTCTTCGGGTCGTAAGGGTTCATCGGGTCGTAAGGATTCAACGGGTCGTAAGTGTTCAACGGGTCCTAAGAGTTCACGAAGAACCCTTACGACCAGAAGAACACTTACGACACGAAGAACCGTTACGACCCGATGAACTCTTACGACCCGATGAACTCTTACGACCCGACGAACCGTGATGGCCCGAAGAACCATTACGACCATAAGAACCCTTTCGACCAGAACAATGAAACCTTACGACCCGATAAACCTTAACAACCCGGTGAACTCTTACGACCCGATGAACCCGTATGACCTGATGAACTCTTACAACGCGATGATACCTTATAACCCGATATACTTACACTAAAAAAACGAAAGGTTCAAAGAGTGCAAAAGGCCAAGCAATTCTAAGTATTGATTCATGTACTATCAGCAGCACATCAACCTATCCTTGATACATTACTGATTTTGTTTTGAGATGATAAAAACACCTTTTTATTTCATCATATTGTTTTGTATGGGTCATTATTTAGAAATAAACACATAGTTAAAAATCCTTATAGCTGTTATTTATATGGCCCTTGTTCATATGTAATTGAGTAATTTAGTAATTCTAATTACAATTACATCAAAGTAATTGGTAATTGAAATTACTTTTTAAAATTATTAATTCGTAATTGGTAATTGCAATTACATACAGTAATTGTAATTTTGTAATTAGTAGTTAATTACAATTTGCCCAACACTGGCGCAGTGCGAGGCAGCTGCCCCCAAACACTTGGAACGAGAGTGTTGAATGGAAATGTAGCCAAAGCGTTTTCCAATACTCTGGAAACGGGCCACATTATGCAACGAATGCAATACTATTGCATTTTAGCTCATTCTCCTTTAGTGTATTTGATATTTGAAAGGTATGGTCTCAAAATATTTAACACAAAGTTCTTATCACGATGGATGGTACGTTTAAGGAATTGTTGAACATGACATTAAACAATATTTAACTTTAGATAAAAAACAATTATAAGTAAGTAAGTTTGAGCGATTTCTTAACGAACAAAAAATTCAAAGTAACAAATATAGGTACTGTATTAATGTTGTACGGGCAAGTAAATATTTCTGCAACTAGATTTTTGTTGCAATGAAACATTTTCGAGCGAGTTTTTAATACCTATAAGGTCGTAACGTATAATGTGTTCAATAATTTTTCATTTCTTCGATGAGCTCAAATCTGTCTACTATACCTTCTTTTGAAGATTGTTCAATAACTTCAGTAGCGAACAGCTATATACTTCGTGTCGCTGTATTTGTATCACTCGTGAACTTACCTGAAAGAGAAAAAGAATTTATTAAATAACCATTCGTATACCCAATGTAAAACAAAAGTTATAAGTTTTACCTTCATTATGGAAACTCAATTTTGTTGACTTGTTGATTGTCAATAACATTTTTCTTTTATTTTGCCTAGACCCTCTAATGCGACGAAGCGACTATTCCTATCCGAATACTGCTTATCTTATTGTTTCTATCGCTTCTCTAAGTCTAGGACTCAAACTAATTTCGAGACAGCCACAGTTGCTTTACCATTTCAACTGTTTGTCAGTTAGTTGGACTTGGAGTACACAAACGAGCCGAGCAAGTAAGGACAGAGAGACGGTGAGCGGAGCGCCTTTACAGATGGCTCAAACAATTTTGACGCTTCTTCTTCTTATTCTTCGAGTAGGACACTAAGTCGTCCAACGACCCGATGAACCCTAGTGCCAGTTTTTGAACCGCCTACTACAAGCAGCAGGCCTTTGACATGGTTGTGTAACGACCGCCATCATAGACAGCAACCGGGACCGACGGCTTAACGTGCCCATCCGAAGCACTTACTGACACTTACTGAAATGAACTGGAGTCTCAGGGGAACTCAACTCAAGGTAACTAAGAAGATGGTTGCCACTAACGTCGTATTTCTTGGATTAAAACTGGCTCAGAATCATATTTCTTTCTTGTATCAAATTTTGCTGTTTTGATATTCTTATACTTTGAGGTTTTTGACAGTAGCAACCCTGGCTATGTAACAAGTGACAATCGCAAAAATGCTAAATAGGGTCGAGTGGCCCTTCTGTAAACTCTCTATTTGGTGTCCCAAACAAGTAGGTAGCTACAGTAACGTCACACTTCCTAGAACTTAGTTCGGATACACAACACTAACTGGCACTACTGCTAATGGCAAGTGCTGGGTGCTGCCAGTTAATGTGTCCAACTAATAGTGGCTGCTCTGTACGATTAGCACTACACTTGAAACTTTAAAAGTGCCAGAATAGACTGGCGCTTCTGTGGAACTTGTATAGTCCCGACATCTTGCCAGTTTTCATAATAATAGATACCATTTTTTGGGGAAACTTGCAAAATTTTCCACTACAGGCAGGATATGAATCTGTGACCATCGGCATATGTACTGCCGATCAACTGGAATCTCATAGGAACTCAAGGTAACTAAGAAGATGGTTGGATTAAAATTGACTCAGAATAAGCATATTACGTTCTTGTATCAGATTTTGCTTTTTTGATATTCTTATACTTTGAGATTTTTGACAGTAGCAACCAAGCGATAAGCGTTTTGATATTCTTATACTTTGAGATTTTTGACAGTAGCAACCCTAGCTATGTTACAAGTGACAATCGCAAAAATCCTAGTCGAGTCATCCTTCTGTAAACTCTCTATTTAGTGGAGCAAGCAAGTAGGTAGCTACAGTAACGTCACACTTCCCAGAACTTAGTTCGGGTACACAATACTAACTGGCACTACTGCTAATGGCAAGTGCTCGGTGCTACCAGTTAATGTGTCCAACTAATAGTGGCTGCTCTGTACGATTAGCAGACACTTGAAACTTTACAAGCGCTAAAATAGAAACTAGATCTTCTGTGGAACTTGTATAGTCCCGACATCTTGCCAGTTATCATAATAATGGATACCATTTTTGGGAAACTTGTAAAATTTTCCACTGCAGGCAGGATATGAATCTGTGACCATCGGAATACGTACTCAACTGGAAATGAACTGGAAATCTCAGAGGAACTCAAGGTAACTAAGAAGATGGTTGGATTAAAATTTACTCAGAATCATATTACGTTCTTGTATCAGATTTTGCTGTATTGATATTCTTACACTTTGAGATTTTTGACAGTAGCAACCCTAGCTATGTTACAAGTGACAATCGCAAAAATCCTAGTCGAGTCATCCTTCTGTAAACTCTCTATTTAGTGGAGCAAGCAAGTAGGTAGCTACAGTAACGTCACACTTCCCAGAACTTAGTTCGGATACACAATACAAACTGGCACTACTGCTAATGGCAAGTGCTGGGTGCTGTCAGTTAATGCGTCCAACTAATAGTGGCTGCTCTGTACGATTAGCACTACACTTCAAAGTTTCCAAGAGCTAGAATAGAAACCAGCTCATCTGTGGAACTTGTATAGTCCCGACATCTTGCCAGTTTTCACAATAATCAAATGGAAAATTTTGCAAGTTTTCCAATAAAGGATACCATTTTTTCCACTGCAGGCAGGATATGAATCTGGGACCATCTCCATATGTACTGCCGATCAACTGGAAATGAACTGGAAAAATCATAGGAACTCAAGGTAACTACGAAGATGGTACGTTCTTGTATCAAATTTTGCTGTTTTGATATTCTTATACTTTGAGATTTTAGCAACCTTGGCTATGTAACAAGTGACAATCGCAAGAATCCTAAATAGGGTCGAGTGATCCTTCTGTAAACTCTCTATTTTGTGTCCCAAGCAAGTAGGTAGCTACAGTAACGTCACACTTCCCAGAACTTAGTTCGGATACACAATACTAACTGGCACTACTGCTAATGGCAAGTGCTTGGTGCTGCCAGTTAATGTGTCCAACTAATAGTGGCTGCTCTGTACGATTAGCACTACACTTGAAACTTTACAAGTGCTAGTACTAAAACCAGCTCTTCTGTGGAACTTGTATAGTCCCGACATCTTGCCAGTTTTCATAATAATGGATACCATTTTTGGGAAACTTGCAAAATTTTTCACTGCAGGTAGGATATGAATCTGGGACAATCGGTATAAAATTGACTCAGAATCATATGACGTTCTTATTCGTATCAGATTTTGCTGTTTTAATATTCACTTTGAGATTTTTGACAGTAGCAACCCTGGCATGTAACAAGTGACAATCGTGAAAGTTCTAAATAGTGTCGAGTGATCCTTCTATAAACTCTCTATTCTGTGTCCCTAGCAAGTAGGTAGCTACAGTAGCGTCACACTTCCTAGAACTTAGTTCGGATACACAATACTAACTGGCACTACTGCTAATGGCAAGTGCTTGGTGCTGCCAGTTAATGTGTCCAACTAATCGCTCTGTGCTGTGCGCTCTGTCTGTCAGTAGCAAAACAACAGTGACAGCACTACTTAACCTCTATAACTTCTCATACATTTGACGTGTGCAACTGCTTACGCTTTGACAGTAAGCCGCAGGGCCTAATGCGCACTCTATAGCTTGCTTATATATACTCTAAGGTTCGGATACACAATACTAACTGGCACTACTGCTAATGGCAAGTGCTTGGTGCCGCCAGTTAATGTGTCCAACTAATAGTGGCTGCTCTGTGCGAATAGCACTACACTTGAAACTTTACAAGTGACAGAATAGAAACTGGCTCTTCTGTGGAACTTGTATAGTCCCGACATCTTGCCAGTTTTCATAATAATGGATACCATTTTTGGGCAAAATTTTCCACTGCAGGTAGAATATGAATTTGGGACCATCGGCATATGTACGAGTACTGCCGATCAACTGGAAATGAACTGGAATCTCATAGGAACTCAAGGTAACTAAGAAGTACTTACTAAGTACGTAAGTACGTACTACTTCTTAGTTACCTTGAGTTCGTTCTTGTATCAGATTTTGTAGTTTTGACATTCTTATACTTTGATATTTTTGACAGTAGCAACCCTGGCTACGTAACAAGTGACAATCACAAAAATCCTAAATAAGGTCGAGTGATCCTTCTATAAACTCTCTATTTTGTGTCCCAAGCAAGTAGGTAGCTACAGTAACGTCACACTTCCCAGAACTTAGTTCGGATACACAATACCAACTGGCACTACTGCTAATGGCAAGTGCTTGGTGCGGACAGTTAATGTGTCCAACTAATAGTGGCTGCTCTGTACGATTAGCAGACACTTGAACTTTACAAGTGCTAGATTAGACTAGCTCTTCTGTGCAACTTGTATAGTGAAAGTGAAAGTGAAAGTGAAAGTTTTTTATTCAAAATAGGATATTAAAATATCACTTATTGATAGTCATTACATTACGCAGAAATGGATTAGGCATTGTAAAAAAGAGAAATTTGCAAAGCACAATTTTCTCTTTTTTATAACAATTTTTATTCCTACTATAAACGCGGCTCGGGCGGGATAAAAAAATAAAAATAAAGGCACTGCCTCGGGGCTGGCCAGGCTAACCACACGTCATGTAACTTTATGCCTTAACGACCAGTAAGCGAAACTAAATTCGATCAAGATTTTAAAAAGGTGTTACATGTGTATAGTTAGTCGGACCTCCTGGACAGGAAAACCCCCCAAAAACCTGCCCAGAAGTGCTCCTATTCTAAAGATTACAATCTTTGTAGGCCCTAAGCTACCCTAGCTAAGATTGAAAAAACAAGAATAGTAATAGCCGAAAAACGGCTCAACACAAAATTAAAAATAAGTAAAAATAAAATAAAAATTACAGTAGAATATTCTAACTGTATCGTCTTAAAAATACTGTATATAAACAAACATGTAAAACTACTCCCATGAAGATTTATCTTGCATATAATCGGATATTTCATAATAGCCTTTCTTGCACAATTTATGTTTTATTACTTCTTTAAATTTATTTAAGGGTAAATCTTGGATATTTATTTGAAGCTTATTATAAAAGCGTATACAATTTCCTTAAAGGATTTGCTTACTTTACTAAGCCTGCTCTTGTGTGCTACAAGTTTGTCCTTATTTCTAGTGTTGAAATTATGTATATCACAATTTTTCTCAAAAGTATTAATATTAGATTTGACGTAAATCAAATTTTCGTATATATATTGTGACACAAATGTTAATATATTGATTTCTTTAAATTTTTCCCTTAAGGAGACACGAGGCCCTAATTTATAAATTGCACGAACAGCCCGTTTCTGCAGAACAAAATGTTCTTTACATCCGCAGCGTGGCCCCACAATAATAAGCCATAAGACATTAAGCTATGGAAGTAACTAAAGTAAACTAGTCTAGCAGTATCTACATCCGTGAGATATCTTATTTTTTAACTGCGTATGCTGCTGAACTCAGTCTCTTCGACAATTTCTCAATATGAGGCCCCATTGGAGCGTGGCGTCCAAAGTTATACCTAAAAATACTGTTGAATCTGCAAGGTTCAACTGTTCATCCTTTACCTTAATAATTGTAGTGCTCGGTTTAACATTTGGCAATGCAAATTTTATACATTTAGTTTTCTTTTCATTTAATAGGAGATTATTTACTGTAAACCATTTTACTACATCGATTATAGTATTGTTCACGTCGTCATAGTCGAGTTGATGCCTCTTTACTTTAAAAGCAATGAGGTATCGTCGGCGAACAATACTATATCATATTTGTCTTTAACAAGATACGGTAGATCATTAATGTATACAAGAAACAGGAAAGGACCAAGAATCGAACCTTGTGGAACGCCCATGGTTAAATTAGATCCAGATGATCTTTCACCATTGATATCAACCTTTTGGATTCTATTATTCAGATATGATTCCAAAAGGCTTAGAGCCTGGTCCTTTACGCCGTAATGACATAGCTTTCTGACTAGAGTTTCATGATGGACACAATCAAATGCCTTGGACAAATCACAAAATACACCTATGGCGTCATGAGATTCCTCCCAGGCATCCATTATATGGTTGATGAGGTCAAGACCTGCATGAGTAGTAGAACGACCCGTGTGAAACCAAATTGCTGTAAGTGCATTAGGTTATTACGATAAAAATGACCTTGCAATTGAATTAGGATAATTTTTCAAAAATTTTACTGAGTGTGGGTAATATTGATATAGGTCTAAAATTAGTGGGGTCAGTTGTACTACCGGCTTTAAACAGCGGGATAACTTTGCTATGCTTCATCAAGTCAGGAAACTCGCCACTGTCAACACATTGATTAAAAATAAATGCTAGACATGGAGCAATACAATCGATTATAGAACTTATAATTTTGACAGAGAGGCCGTGAAGATCTGAAGTCTTTTCATTTGTAAAGTTTTAAATATTTTTATAATTTCAACGTCACTAATGTGACAAAATCTAAAATATTTATCACAATGGCTTACATTTTCCTTCAGTACTGATTCAGCGAGATCGGGACAAGAGTTTAACGATTTGGTAGTCGAAACTGGAATATCAGTAAAAAGTTTTCAAAAGCCTGAGCTACTTCCGAATTGGTGTTTTTATTTCATCATTTATCATGAGTTTAAAATTTTCGTTACGACGTTTAGATTTCCCAGTTTCGTTATTTACAAATTTCCAAGTAGTTTTGTTATATTCGTGCTGTTTTTATATTATTTTTAATGAAGTTAGATTTTGCTACAGAACAAACTTGTTTAAAAGTTTTAGAATAACGTTTAACATAATCAGCAAAAGCTTTTGATTTATTATATGACCTTTCATCATACAGATCGTACAATTTTTCCCTGCTTTTATGAATTCCTACCGTCGCCCAATCACTAAATAATAATTTTGTGTTAACTTTAATTTTTAGATTTAAATACATTGTCATATTCTGTTTTGGCAAGGCTGAATACTGAGTTATATAAATTATTTGGATTTACATCATATTGTAATTCGGGTAGTTTTTCTATGATATTTTCTCTAAACCGATTTAGCCTACTTTCGTTTACCGGCACACACGTAATATCTTGTTTAGGTGCCTTCTCAATGTTTATTTTGAACGTAGCTAGCTGACCAGTATGGTCAGAGCTTAATTTATTTATGATAGACGCGTCTGCGGGTTTAATATTTGTAAAAATATTATCTATGCACCTGGCTGAAGTAGCCGTGATCCTCGTAGGCACCGAAATAAGATGTACGAGGTTGTAACATAAAAATAATGATTGAAACCTCTTACTAATACTAGATTTTTCAAGAATATTGACATTGAAATCTCCACAAACAATAATTCCTTTATTAGATTTTGTTGCTTTATATAAGGCAACCTCCATAACTTTTCGAAGGAATCATATTTAGCATCTGGTGGGCTGTATACGCTCATAATAACAATATGCTCAAGTTCTACGCAGGCTATTTCGATAGTTCGCTCAACAGACAAGCTAACGATATCAGTGCGTTCTTTATATTTAAACTCATTTTTAAGTAATATTAACGAGCCGCCGCGTATTGCCGTAGATCTGTTGAACGAACTTGCTACTTGGTGATTATTAAAACTGAACATGAGCTGGTAATCTCTGAGCCAATGCTCAGTCACACAAAGAATATCAATATTATTGCAATTCATGAAAAGCTCAATTTCTAATTCCTTGCTTAACATGCCCTCGATGTTTTGGTGTACAATTTTTAAAACATGGCTATTTCGAATTTTATTATTGTGCGTACATTTTTTATTATTATTATTTTTCAAAATTTGTTTTTGCAAGATAGTCTGACTTAGGTTAGTAGGAGATGTCGAAGTACTGCCAGAGTAACTCTCTGTTGTCTTAGGCACTAATTTAAAGTACTTGGAACCGATTCCAAGGTAATAAGGTTCGTATTGATATTCTGCTCAATAAAAGCAGTTGTCTGATTAGCCAACAAATTGGCTGAATTATTAAAATAATAAGATAGTATCTCTGCTATCTGTCGTTTATAAACTTTAGATAGATAATATCTATCCTTTGTAACATTGAAATATTTTCCAATATAAATATTGGTGTCAATAAAATGAAATTTGTCAGGATTGCGACATGTCAAAGTATGTAAGTACTTGTTACACCAATGTCGAGTATTATTTTCTAAGTTAGTCATTTTTTGGCTATAGGGAAATGCAAAAAAAATAACTTGTTTGACATTTTCTATTAAATACAACTTGTTTGAAAAGAAAGCAAAGTCTTTTTTTGTCGCATTTCCCCTTCTACCACTAAATATAATAACAATTGAATTTTCTTGAAATTGTGATGCCAACACTGCATTTAAGAGTGTAGAAAAATCGGCGCCAGGCATGCAATGATTAATTACTGCCTGACCCATGCACTGACCAAGTTGTAAGCCCATATTTTTACCAAATTCATCGCTGAACATAACAATTTGTGCGCGTGATAAAGAAGAAGCGCTGTTATCAGTCGCAAGCGCGGGCCGCGTTGCCGCCATCGGCACCGGCCGCGAGACCGGCGCGGCGTCGTCGGCGGCAGCGGCAGCGCCGGCGACCGGCACGGGCACCGACCGCTCTCCAGTCAGCTGTGTACAGACGCGAGGTGATGAGTGCGTCCCGACAACTCGTCAATACTATATTAGAAGTACAATCTTTCGGGATTCTACTGCACTCACAGTGTTTTATTCACAGTCTATTATTCTCTTAAATGAAAGTAAGAAATTGAAAAAATGTTATGCATCGACCGGGGTTCGAATCCGGGCTGCAAGTCATGTTTAAAATTTTTATTTTCATTCCTATCGAGTGAGCCTTCTGTAAACTATCCATTTCGTGTTACAAGCAAGCGAGCCGAGCAAGCACCTATACAACGGTTATTCGAATAGGTCATATTTGACAGCTGACAAAATCACGGTTATGCTATGCCATAAGGTATATTTTTCTCTGTTGACATGTCAACTCGTATGGGCTTGACATCTGTAAAATTTGGCCTAATAGAATGACATTAGTATAGATACAGTATCGTCACACTTCCCAGAACTAAGTTCGGATACACAATACTAACTGGCACTACTGCTAATGGCAAGTGCTCGGTTCCTAGAACTTAGTTCGGATACACAATACTAACTGGCACTACTGCTAATGGCAAGTGCTTGGTTCCTAGAACTTAGTTCGGATACACAATACTAACTGGCACTACTGCTAATGGCAAGTGCTCGGTTCCTAGAACTTAGTTCGGATACACAATACTAACTGGCACTACTGCTAATGGCAAGTGCTTGGTTCCTAGAACTTAGTTCGGATACACAATACTAACTGGCACTACTGCTAATGGCAAGTGCTTGGTTCCTAGAACTTAGTTCGGATACACAATACTAACTGGCACTACTGCTAATGGCAAGTGCTTGGTTCCTAGAACTTAGTTCGGATACACAATACTAACTGGCACTACTGCTAATGGCAAGTGCTTGGTTCCTAGAACTTAGTTCGGATACACAATACTAACTGGCACTACTGCTAATGGCAAGTGCTTGGTGCTGCCAGTTAATGCGTCCAACTAATAGTGGCTGCTCTGTACGATTAGCACTACACTTGAAACTTTGCAAGTGCCAGAATAGTAACCAGCTCATCTGTGGAACTTGTAGAGTCCCGACATCTTGTCAATTAGAAGTACAATCTTTCGGGATTCTACTGCACGCACTCACAGTGCTTTATTATTCTCTTAAATAAAAAAGAAACTGAAAAAATGTTATGCATCGACCGGGGTTCGAATCCGGGCAACAAGTAATTTTTTTTTTCAATTTTTATTTTCATTTCTATTGAGTGATCTTTCTGTAAACTCTCTTATCCCAAGCAAGTAGGTAGCTACAGTAACGTCACACTTCCCAGAACTTAGTTCGGATACACAATACTAACTGGCACTACTGCTAATGGCAAGTGCTTGGTGCTGCCAGTTAATGCGTCCAACTAATAGTGGCTGCTCTGTACGATTAGCAGAATACTTTAAACTTTGCAAGTGCTAGATTAGACTAGCTCTTTTGTGAAAGTTGTATAGTCCCGACATCTCGTCAATACTATATTAGCAGTACAATCCGTTGGGATTTTAATGCACTCCCAGTGTTATATTATCCTCATAAATGAAAACAAGAAATTGAAAAAATTTCATGTATCGACCGGGGCTCGAATTCATTTATTAGCAGAACACTTGAAACTTTGCAAAGTGTCAGAATGTGTCTTCTTCTCTTCTGTTAAACATGTCTAGTCTCTGTATCTTATCAGTTTTTAAAAGTCATGGTTATTAGATTGAGATATCCTGGAGGAAGGTAGTTGAGGGTTTAAAATGCCTCATTAAACAATAATTTGAACATTATCCTAGCTTAAACCTAGGATAAACCAGTGACGATAAACTGAGAGTGAATGTTAAGAACCTACTTAAAATTCTGACATCGTAACAAATTGAGCGCCTTATCTGTCTACAAACCAAAGTAAAGATTTTGATAAAGGCTTCCAGAATCTTAGTCTTAGCTTAGCTAATCAAAGTAAGGTGTAACAAATAGAGGATCAAAAGGTGTTAGACTTTCAGTCCTATATGCATACCTATCTACTTGTTCATTTATTTGTTCTATTGCTAAGTAAGCTTTTTTAATACCAACAGTACAATCAAGATCAGCCTCGGATAAATAAATCTGAAAACCTCAAGACGTCTATTTTTGTGCGGCAATAAAATGGTTCGTATAGTGATGGGACTTATAGAGACTATTTTTAGGGCGTTTTGTCTACGAAATGTCTGCTTTTGGCCATATTTTTAATGAGACGGAAAGTTTTTTATATATTTCTGTATAAAATTGCCCAAGTTCTATCATATTTCGACATAAAGAATCAGTTTCATGCCCTAGAATACGCCTTGAAAACTTTGTCACTGAGCTTCTTAGCACCTTCTTCTCACCTTATTCAACAATTTATTTATGCATAATTTCATTTGCAAAATGGTACAACAGGTACTGCTTATTTCTAATGAAATAGCTTCCAGCAGACCTAGGAAAGTGCAAGGTGATTGAGGAATTTGAGGATAAGCGGATAAAATGTGCACAATATTACAATTAACTTAATTTTATCTTGCATGTTATGTTAATTTTATCACCTTGTAATTTTTGTTAAGCCAGACCTGAGCTCGACTGTACAAGTATATTAGACACTACAAATTCTAGATTCTAGGTGGCAATGGGAGGGCCATTAACGTTAATACGGTTCGTCCCAGGATAGACACGAATGTGACCTACATCTCTAGTTCCAGGTGAAACGTTTATTGGGATTAAGAGATTCTACTGAGAATACCTTTCAACTGCATAGAGTGTGAGTTTAGAGTACCTACATATTAGCAAGCTACAGGTACTGTCAAAACGTAAGCAGTTGCTGCCTACCCACGTCGAATATTTGAGAAATAATAGAGGTTCAATAGTGTTGTCACTGGCGTTTTGCTACTGATGGACAGACTGACAGACTGTAGACAAATTGTGTTTAAATTGATTTTGGAAATAATTTCTCACGCTGTACTTGTTTTCCAATATCCTAGAAATTTTCTAAAAAAGAATAGGTTGCGCGATATGTTTATACATAGCAAGTTAGGTTTATGTACATAGCTACGGATATGTCATCAGACGGATGCATCCTACTGCGGTCGCAAATGCCACGCCCTCTGCTTTGTGGTTTTATTGTTATGGCACATGGCGGTAGACTAGTCATGTACTTTTATGGTAGATATTGCGAAGAATTTTTCTGGAAAAACATTCCTTTAAAATAAAATACAGTAACTAAGATAGTACAGTCCAGCTCTGGTTGGGTTAGCCAGTTTGAGCTTAGACCGTTCTTAATTGGTTATCTGAGTGTCTACTTGTCTTGACTGTACGATAAAGCTACAGATTACTACACAATAACATTTAATTACATATATTATTATTATTTAATACATTGCGTGCGTAGAAACTCTCTACGTTGTGTACCTAATTGCTACGGCTGCTACACCGTAGCTGTAGTCTACGAAATTGTCTACGAATATTACAAAAACCCTGCTACAGTATAATGAGAAAAAAAAGTAGGTATTTAAACGTTATTTCCCCCCGGGAAGGTGTTTATTACAAACAGTAGTGTAAAGTTGGATAAATGAGTATGAAAATATTACATCTGTTTAGGAGCTAACGGGAGCGTTCCAGCTAACACTGTTTATGTTAAGGAGAAGTTATGCTTTAGTTTAGTATCTGCTAAACTGAGCTGCTAAAGCAGTATAAGCTTAACTTGGTTGAACTGGCTTATGTATAAAATGCGTTAAGGATAACCACTGAAACTTTAAATCTGAGATCTTTATGTGAAATAAAAGCGATCTTAAAAGCACTGACTATATTAGATTAAACTCTATAATGAAGTTACATTAGCATTGTGCCCTGTGCAAACAGAAAACGGTTAGAACGTAAATCGGACCATTTAATTCCTATCAATGTCTCATCAATACATAGTATAAAACGAAATAATTTTTTTTAGTTTCTCTGTCTGTCGTGAAATTCGCTAAATCCTCCTAAACCATGCAACGGATTGTGGTGAACACATGCCGGTAGAACGTCTTTTCCCACGGGAAAATGAGTTGCGGCTAGTATGAAATAAAAGCGATCTTTAGTGCCTTGATTCATATTAGGTTATAAACTGTGTACCTATTAAAGTTACATTAGCACTGAGCCAAGAGAAAACCGCAAGAAGCTATTGAAACAGATTATTTAATTCCTATCAATGTCTCATGTTATTAATAAATGCATAAACAACAACATAAATGAATCAACGATGTGATTGCATAACGCCGCGTGTACGAGATTGCAGTTGCTAATTATAACACCGGTCAAGACTGCAGTGATTAAAAGATTATCGATAGCTGTTAATTGATGTTAACTACGTATAACTATTGAGTTAGAATTCGCCATAGGATGTCTTTATCCCGTGTGTGATAGGCAGGGCATCGACGGCTAAAAACCGTTACTTAAGTCAGATTCGACAAAAAGTGTGTTTTTTATTTTGTGCGTGTAGTAACAGCGAACCGTTTCAAATAGGGAAAAATTAAAAGATACTTCTTCAACCCGGCATTACATGGCATCGCTACAGATGAATTATAATATATTTTCTAACCAAGTTTCCCACTTCCACATAACCTGTAAGCATAACTACAGCTGTGAATTACATTCTCGAGCATTATCCACATTAACATGCGACTGGATGGCTATAATTCATCGCTAACTACCTAATAAGCCTGACTCAGTCTCCTGTCAGTCTAAATCATGCTCACTACATGATTATGGCTGAGATATTGCCATTGTGACGACAGTCTCGGTGTCGCACACGATGAGAGAGAGAGAGTAGAAGTCAATTTATGAATCATGCTCTACGAACGATTATATACAACGAATGTCAGTACGAATTTTGTACGTTTGTGGGTATCTTAGCGAACATACCTAAACTTGTGTAATTTTACACCTCTATAGCAGGAAACTAGTAACGACTAGCATTTAAATACCATCCGTAAAAAACACAAACTGAACCAAATCCACTTTCAGCAGTTCCAACAAATCCTAATTTACTCGTCGCTTGCACCGAGCTCACTACGCAGCAAAAACGCATGTGAATTTGCAGTAGGTAAATAAAGATGGAAATGTGCATGTTGGATAGAAATTGATGAGTTCAGGAAACTGAACAACTTCGTTTTACAGGATTAAAAACAGGCTTTTTATCCATTTGCATGAAAGTTCGATTGTAGCGAAGTTTTTCACTTTTCCATTCCCATGATAACAATTTCAAGGAATTGCTGTGTTGCATTTACTTTGACTACATCCTACTAATATTATAAAGGCGGATGTTTGTGTGTGTGTTTGTTACGACATCACGCAAAAACGGCTGATTAGATTGACATGAAACTTTGCAGAAATATAAAAGGGCATCTGGAATAACACATAGGCTACTTTTTACCCCAGGAAAATGTCTCATTTCTTCGGAATCACGCATATTCCAAAATTTTTGACGTAGGTGGCGTGACTGAGCCGATTCGCGTCTTTGTGGGGAAGCATATCCGTTAATTCAACAGTCATCTTAAAGTCATGGTAGCTGCGGCGATAGTGCGCTTGCCTACCTACCAATCAAGGTGACTCGCGTTCGAATCCGGATAGTGTTCTCCTTATTTTTGTTTTTATTTTTTCGAACTTTTATTTAATTTAAGTTTTGTCTTACATCATCTTCCTGCCCTTATCCCAATTGCTTGGGGTCGGCGCAACACGTTTTGCTAATCACAAAATCGTGCTGCAATGGATTCGGCTTAATTTTACGACCGGCCGCCTAACAGACGTCAACCCTCATTGGGAATGCTTTTGTGGTGGATTAACCGCCACCATAGGGTTGGCCTGGCTGTTTGGGTCGGGTTTATCCCTCGGTCGCCTCTTACGACTCCCACGGGAAGAGAGGGGGTGGTGCTATTCTACTCTGCCGGCACCACACGGCGTTAAGTTTTGTCTTACGATATTGGAAAATCTTACCTACACACTGGTCTTGCTATACTTCCTACGTGTGTGTTTGTTACGACTTCACGCAAAAACGGCTGATTAGATTGACATGAAACTTTGCAGAAATATAAAAGGGCATCTGGAATAGCATATACTTTTTACCACGGAAAAATGTCTCATTCCCACGGGATCACGCATTTTCCAATATTTATGAAAAAGGTGGCCCGACTGAGCCGATTCGCGTTTTAGAAACTAACAGCGTCATCTCTTGGCGAGTAAGTAAGGCAAAATTGATGTATATCCCACAACACATGTACGTACAAAAATTACTTGCCAATGAAAATGTTTTAACAAGATTTTAAATCCCACAAATTCTACTTCCTACTAATCCTATCCTATCCTACTAATATTATAAAGGCGGATGTTTGTGTGTGTGTTTGTTACGACATCACGCTAAAACGGCTGATTAGATTGACATGAAATTTTGCACAAATATAGAAGACTATCTGGAATAACACATAGGCTACTTTTTACCACGGGAAAATGTCTTATTCCTACGGGATCACGCATATTCCGATATTTTTGCAAAGGTGGCGTGACTGAGCCGATTCGCGTTTTAAACGTTTTCGCCGAAAACTAACAGCGACATCTCTTGGCGAGTAATGCTTTCTTCCCGCGTAATAATAGGTTGCAGCGGGTGAAACCGCTGACAGGCAGCTAGTTCCTCATAAAAATCTACGATGCTAAGGGTAGGTAAGGGTAAGTTATTATCGTTTCTTGATATTAACTTTGCTGTTGTACACGTCTTCTCTGCCTTTCTTTGTAAATGACTCACTACCATAGGTCAGCTGGAAGAGATTTCGTCATAGCCTCGTAAGGCCCGCGTATTTTTACGACTAGTAGTAATAGCGGCCCAATGTCCTAATTTTAGGGAACAGCGTTCAGGCCCAGATATTCCATGTGCAAAAAAAAAATGTGTTAATGATCTGATACCGGCTCCATATTTTTGTGTGATGCTTATTATCACTAAGAGCATCTAACAGAGTTCATAAAACCCAAATTATTTATGTCCTATTTTTAGGACGTTGGGTTGCAATGACAATAGAAAATAAAAATATTTTTCCGTTAGAAAGATGTTTCCGTGCTTCGGAGGGCACGTTAAGCCTTTGGTGTTTGATGCTTTTTATGCTACTTTACATAGATATTGTTGTATAATCTTGTAAGATGCCTACAAGTTAACTAGCAGGATATTTGAGAGCTCTGACTCCAGGGTTCATCGGGTCGTTCGTCGACTCAGCAACCCACTCAATATGATGATGGAGATGTGTTTTGTGAAGCCTGAGATCAGGTTCATAGACTGTGTCGGAAATATTGCAATATCCGCCACTATCTTAGAATCGAGCTTCATCTAAGTTCAGCTGTTTTACTATGTCTTGACCTTGGAAAGCTAGGCAATTTCAATTTTTTAAGACCCAGCGGCCTAATTTTAGGACATAGAAATTTGGGACCGATTATTTCATTGAATATGGCATATGTTTACTAAATGTAGTTCAAAAACCAATATTTATTCATTCAACTTTAAATTGATTTCATTTTTTATGCAAAAAGTAAACAGATTTTATAGAAATAACCAGATTTACTGAACTCGTTTTTTTTAATCAGCCACCTTGCTCAGCTTTCAGGTCAAAATCACAGCTGTTTTTCCTTTAATATGTCAAAACGTGTATTTTTTTTAAAGATGCGTTCACGTACAACCCAATTTAAAGCTAGTTTCGAACTGGCGCCAAAATTCAAATCAATAATCTGACTCCAAAATTTATGTCCTAATATTAGGCCGCTGGGCCGATATTTGATGTTTCTTAAATCCAGTTTGGGCCTGAAGGACTACTGAACGTATGTCCTAAAATTAGGCCATTGGGCCTTACGAGGATAGAAATAAGCTGTACCTGTTCTGTCGTATTACTTTTTGTTTGTGCCTTATCTGTAATGCTTATATGTGCAATAAATTATAAATAAGAATCAGTTACGAGGTATATAATATCTTTTAACAGTAAACCCACAACAACAGCCCCGATAAACCCCCTCCATTGTTTAATACCGCGCCACGCAGAGAGAATGCAAGCGAGCAAAAATGCAAGCCCCGCATTTAATATTGCAGGGGGGATGAAAACGTGGTCGTCGCGCGGCATCGGGGCGTCCCGAGCTTTTAAATTAATTTTTAAACTGCTATATAGGAATTTGTTCAATAATTTTGTCTGGTATTTTATTACAAATATTTCAAGGGCCAAAGAGCAAGACAGATATTTTAATGGCTGTAAAAAATAAGTAGGTAGATAAAATAATCGGACCTAGACTGTTGATAGAGTGATCTTTACACAGGCTTATAATAAGAGCAGGTACTGTATTTCTATGGGCTAAACAAATGAATCTGATCTTTTCTTCCCAACGAACACTGATCAAATAACTTTATAGAATTAGTATCTCTGTCTGTCTGTCATGGAATTCGCTCACTACTCCTAAACCACGCAGCGGATTATGATGCAGTTGTTTTTAATACATAGAGTGATTCAAGAGAAAGGTTTATATATGTCGCAGTACGATGGCAGAATTAGGTTTTTGGTTTTGGCCAAAAGCCGGCATATGGCAAAATCGTAGACTTCTTTCGGCCATCGTCCTAAGCTGATCCAGGTTTTTGGCCAAAAACCTAGGATTTTGGCCATAAAACTAGGATTTTGACCGAAATCCTAGATTTGTTTAGTATTATGGCTTTCTTGCATTTCGGGGGAACTTCTTCTTCTTCGAGTGGTACACCAAGTCGCCCAACGACCCGATGAACCCTGGTGTTAGAGTTTTTAAACCACCTACTGCAAGGAGCAGGTCTCTGACAAGGTTGTGTAACGACCGCCGTCTAAGTGATCATAAAGAGCAATCAGGACCGACGGCTTAACGTGCCCGTGTAGTTCGGGCATACACCTCGAAAGGCAGGAGGTAACATTGGACGTTCTAGAGGGTGGGAGGTAGCGTCAGAAGCTCTGGAGAGCGTGGGTAGCGTTGGACACTCTGGAGGATGTAAGATGACGGGCGTTGGGTTTTCTGGGGGTCCGAAGCTACCTCCTGGTCTCCAGGGCGTCCAACGCTACCACCAATCCTCTAGAGCGTTCAGTGGTACGTCCTGCTCTTATGGTGTCTGATGCTCCCCCCTGCCCTTCAGGGAATCCGAGGCAATCCTGCTGTCTGATGTTACCCCCCGTCCTTATCAGGGTGTCCATTTACGGTGGCCAAGTCTACCCTCAAAATATCAGAGGGAGGTGCATAAAGTACCTCTCCACTCCTTGTTCCCCCGAACCACACGGGCACGGTAAGCCGTCGTTACACAACCATGTTAGAGGCCTGCTACTTGCAGTAGGCGGTTGTAAACTCTGATACTAGGGCCAACGGCTCGTTGGGCGACTTGGTGTACCACTCGAAGAAGAAGAAGTTCCCCCGAAATGCAAAAAAAAGCCAAAATACTAAACAAATCTAGGGTTTCGGCCAAAATCCTAGTTTTTTGGCCAAAATCCTAGGTTTTTGGCCAAAAACCTGGATCAGCTTAGGACGATGGCCGAAGGAAGTCTACGATTCTGCCATATGCCGGCTTTTGGCCAAAAACCTAATTCTGCCATCGTACTGCGACATATGTATAACACATGCGCGGAAAATGCCTTTTCCCGCGAGAAAATGAGTTGCAGCGGGCTGCTAGTAAACTATAAATTGTATTCACCGCTTCTCGGATCGATACACGTGGCCTAACACTCTGGTTACACGCGCTATCTGTCTGTTGACTGCACCCTGTAGAGAATACATAGGTACATATATCACGCCTATATCCCTTGCGGGGTAGGCAGAGCGTAAACGGCTGTAAAAAACATAGAATATCAAACATACACAAAAAACCAAAATTTTAAGAAATTTGGCTAGTTGTACAAGTGGGGTATCATATGAAATATAGGATTACCAACCAGAATAACCTACAAATCTTAGTACGGAACCCTCGGTGGGCGAGTCCAACTCGCACTTAGCCGTTTTTTTTTACCTAAGGTTTGCTAGGGATTGAGATAAGTGGAAAGCGTTTGCCTAAAAGTGAGAAAATATAGGCTGACTGGCAATAATAATAATTCGCCTTACGATCCCTGGGGAAAATTGTTCCTCATTGCCAGCCACCATCCTAGATTTTCGCTATCATTCACTTACTAGTAAAATTACACCCTTTAGCTATATATATAATATGTGTTTGTAGGTTTGTTTCTCTATCTATAATTGCGGCACTGCAGTGTGAAGGACTGTTCATAATTATAGCAATTATAAAATGTGAATAAGTACATAAATTGTATGAAACCTTGTTATAAGCTGTAGCGTTTTTAATTAGTATTGCTCGTTAATGAATGTCATTGTTCAGAAATGATAACTTTTAGCCGTCTTGTGATAAAAACAAGAGTATTTATGAAGCAATTATAATGATGGCATGACATGGTGAGTCAGAAGAAATGACTCAGATTTGTCTTGTCTGTATATTTTGATATGATATGATAATACCTAACTAATTAAGAAAAACTATACAAAATAGAAGGATATAAGTGAAACTAAGAAATAGATAAAATGACATGCATCGACCGGAAATGCCCACCATTGCTATCGATGCACGGCCGATGAACGCCATTATTATCATGCTCGTCTCCAAGCGACGATCCAGCTACATCTGTAGAAAGTATTTAGAACACTAAATACTTTCTACAGATGTAGCTGGATCGTCGCTTGGAGACGAGCATCAAGAGATAGATAATTTGGCGTTCATCGGCCGTGCATCGATAGCTCAGTGGCAGAGCGGTGGGGCGTTTACCCATGCGGCCCGGGTTCGATCCCCGGTCGATGCATGTCATTTTATCTATTTCTTAGTTTCACTTGTGAGAATAATATAGCACTGTGAGTGCATTACAATCCCAATAGATAGAAGGATATAATTCGACGAAACTCCTTTTACGCTTTTTTCCCCCCTTTTGATATAAACAAGTTACTGTTATTGACTTTAATTACTTTTCTTAACACACAGCAAAAAAGGTATAATAAACGAGTTATTTTCTTTTCTCTGATTTTAGGAACAACCTTAGTTATTGCACATATTCTGGTTTTAATTTTATTTCAAGACTAACTCGAACCATTGAAATACTTACCTAGTTTATTATATTACGTTCCATTTGCATAAAACGTGCACTTTGCTACGCCCCGTTTCACACAGTTAAATGGAACGATAAAAACACAATTCATCTTGATTAAAATTATAAATATTACCTACGTATCATGCATTTAAAATGAAATTAACCTGAATAAATGAAAATGAATTGATAATACATGAGTTAAACTGATTGAGTATCTGATAGATAAGATAAACTAGGTTAATAAAAGTCTCAAAAAAAAGTGGTAAGTAGTACTACCTACTACTCTTTTGTTGTCTCAATATTTTGTCGCATTGCATTAGTATTATAGCAATCGCTACTAAAATGGTGCAATGATGCAAAATAGAACCTGAATCTAGTTAAATACTTTCAAGTCGGTAACAGGGGAAGGGCTTTGAGTACGAAGCGTCCAAAAATAGTGTATTACCTATTTATACATTCAATCATTTTGCCCTGTAGCAAAACTTGTTGTTAAGAAAAAACACTAAGTGCCTCGACACACTACGATCGAAATTACACGATCAAAATTACGCAACCGAAATTCGGCGGCTGAATTCCGTTCCGTCAGTTTCGGCGTTTTCGGTCGGGATGACACACAATAAGCGCCGAAATCACGTACAAATCACGCCAAATTCGGCGACGGAATTTCGGCTGAAGTGTGTCCGTAATGCAAATAACATTGCTGGCGTAATTGCGCCGAATTCCGTCGCGTAATTTCGGTCGTAGTGTGTCGAGGCACTAAATCTCAACCAAAATAAACCTCGCCTAAAAATGCATGCAGACTAGGTTGTTTTTCCTGGCCAGACGTATTTTCATGACATTATTCCCATAGTGCCTGGACCGGAACTAGTGTCTAGCCTGTCTGCTAGTTGCAAGCCTGCTAATAGCACGGTAGGCTGCACGAGTTTACTATACGCGAATAGTCATAATATAAATTACAAGTTTCTTTGCCTCTAGGTAATAATACCGTCATCGTTACTATCGTTTATTTCAAGTGGGTGTTGAAATTTATTTACAACTAAACAATTCTGAACGCCATTTAAAAGGTTGCATGGATATTCCTTGCCTAATGACCCGCAAGAAGATGAAACCACAAATTAGGAAAATGGCGCCCGGGCGCCTTATGAAACAAACTACATCTTTCGAATTTGGTACATAGAAGCTGAATGTTCCTTACAACCAAACTTAGGCAACTGGAATTTAAATAATGATTATTGGTGGTCGCTGATTCTTGCAAATTTCACAAAAGTGAATTCGCTTATTATATTGCATTGTCACAATAACTCGAAGCGCTATTACTAGTAGGTACCTATACCAACCCCATTCACGGCACCGTACCAACTACAAACACTAGTACATCCACCTGGCTCCACTCGCGGTCGATACGTCGCGACGCCGCGCCTTCCGGGGTTTTTAAAGTGCTGTAGCAATTACCTAGGGAAGTACGAGTAGTTCTCATTAGTATAAGTATATGGTATATTCTAGTGTATATAGAAGACATGTTTCATAAGGGTGGGTTTGTTAAGGGAGGGCTGAGTGAGTCATGTTTTTAAGTTGGGATTTCTCTGGGCGGGTAAATAAGGCTTATAAAATACTGGGTGAAATTTTACTAGTGATCAATAGCGAAAACTCGAACCGGCTGGTGATAAGGAACAACTTTCCTCAGCTGATTCTGAGTTTTCGCTATCGGTCACTTGTAAAATTTCACCCTATATTAGTAGCTGATACTGAAATTTGAGGATGGCCACAACCATGTAATGTAAAAACAAAACAGTTGATATAATTACATACATACATACATACATCACGCCTTTATCCCTTGCGGGGTAGGCAGAGCGTCAACGACCGTAAAAGTACGGTCCTTGTCGCCACGTCTGACACATATTTGAGGGCCGTTTTAGCTATTGTCGTGTATCGCTATAGTGACAGGTTGTCAGCCTGTCGCCTAAAATTGCAATACACATGATACCCTCGAGTCCTTTAGTCGCTTCTTACGACACCCACAGGAAAGAAATGGGGTGATGCTATTCTAAGCCGGCATCACACGGCCATGATATAATTTACGATAAATAAATAGGTTATACAAGAAAAGGTAAACCTTTTATTATTGTTTCGACCGACGTGGCCTTGAAAGTAAATCAAGATTCATGTGAACAAAATTCAACCTTTTATTTAACTACCGAAATATTGTGGAGTGTCATAATATTCATTAAATTTGCGGGTAAAATGAATAATGTTTCGGTTGCAGATAGATTGCTTCAACCGCAACCAAACATGCAAACAACAAAATTCTAAAACTAACGTGAACTTCAACAAAGTAACATCTCATTTTATGCTGAAGTTTAACCGCCTCTATAAAATAATAGTGCAGTTTCCACTAAGCAAAGATGACTCTCGCGCCGCTACTAGAAACGCCATTTCATCCAAAACAAGATATCCCAAGAAAGATAGCAAAATCAGCGAAAAAAAATCCCCGGTAACGAAATGTTGTGGATATGTGTAGTGGAAGGTCCTCTTCACAACGTCCAATAAAATCCTCTCAAAAATATGCGGTGCTGGGAGTAGGGGGGTTAATTATGTGTCCCTTTTTTCAGTTTCTCGACTGTAACTCGTAAACGGCGCGTCGTAGCTTCAAAATGTCTGAGAAACTATTAAAGCTCATTAAATTTCCTATAACTTTGTCATTAACATGAAAACCGTAACATGAATGGTTTTAAGTTATGGCCATTTCAAAGTCGGTAGTTTTTTCACGTTTTTTATTACGACACTAAAAAGTGTTTGGACGTTTCTGTAGATCTTCGTTATCTTTAATGCAAACTATTTCAAAATTTGTGGATAAACTAAAAAAATAAAATTATTAAATACGTGTTCCTGCATTTTGTAAATTTTAACCCTTAAATGGGTTAAAAAGAGGTTAATAGTTTGTATGAAAAATCGTCATTTTTGATGTGATCTGTTTAAAAATTTGGAACAAAGCGAATAAGCCAAAATGATTTAACACGTTTTTCAGCATTTTGTAAATTTTAACCCTTAACAGGGTAAAAAATAGGTTAAGAGTTTGTATGAAAATCGTAATTTTTAATGGGATCTGTTGCAAAATTTGGAATTATGCAAATAAGCCAAATTAATTTAACACGTGTTTCAACATTTTGTTAATTTTAACCCTTAACAGGGTAAAAATAGGTTAAGAGTTTGTATGAAAATCGTCATTGTTGGTGTGATCTGTTTCAAAATTTGGAATTTATGCGAATAAGCCAAATTAATTAAACACGTGTTTTAGCATTTTGTAAAAGGAGTAAAAAGGGGGTTAAAACTTAGATGAAACTTCGTCACGCTTGATGCAATCTGTTTCAAAGTGCGTGAGTAGACTAGTAATAGGTTAAAATAATTAGACACGTTTGTCAGAATTTTGTACGCTTTAACACTTAAAGGATGAATTGGCAACCCTTGAATTCGACACATCATTTTGGTGTTAAATAACTGTTACAAAATGCTGAAACACGTGTTAAATCATTTTGGCTTATTCGCTTATTTCCAAATTTTTAAACAGATCACATCAAAAATGACGATTTTTCATACAAACTATTAACCTCTTTTTAACCCTGTTAAGGGTTAAAATTTACGAAATGCAGGAACACGTATTTAATAATTTTATTTTTTTAGTTTATCCACAAATTTTGAAATAGTTTGCATTAAAGATAACGAAGATCTACAGAAACGTCCAAACACTTTTTAGCGCGTAATAAAAAACGTGAAAAAACTACCGACTTTGAAATGGCCATAACTTAAAAACCATTCATGTTACGGTTTTCATGTTAATGACAAAGTTATAGGAAATTTAATGAGCTTTAATAGTTATTTTACAGTAGTCCTATGAACGCGGATGAACCAATTGCGGAAAGGCTAGACTTTTCAGTAAAAGAGCCAGATATCTTACTACATGAAGTTGAATCTGCGATCCACAGATTGAAGAACAAAGCAAGTGGTGGTGATGGCATTACGGCACAACTTATCAAACACCTTGGACCGGAGGGCATACATTTTTTGCACATTATATGCCTTAAGGTTTGGCGAACAGGTCAATGGCCGGATGACTGGAAAGAATCCATTGTGATACCGCTTCATAAGAAAGGTTCGACACGTAATTGCGGCAATTACCGGACGCTATCTTTAATATCACATGCGGCGAAAATTCTCCTGCATATCATCAACAAGAGGCTTGAAAATTACATCAGCGGCCAAATAGCTAAAGAGCAGGCTGGGTTCGTTAGAGGTAAGGGGACAAGGGAGCAGATATTTAACATAAGACAGCTTATAGAGAAAAGCAGAGAGTTTAATATCCCGATGGTCTTTTGCTTCATCGACTACACAAAGGCCTTTGACTGCATAAGCTGGTCTAAAATGTTCACAGTGATGATTGAGATGGGAGTCCCGCAACATCTGGTTTTCTTGATTCAAGAATTATACATTGAAGGTCAGTCTAAGGTTCGACTCGATGATTTGGTGTCACAACCCTTCAAAACTGAGCGTGGCGTCCGACAGGGATGCATCCTCTCCCCCCAGTTATTTAACTTAGTGGGTGAGCACATAATGCGCAGAGTCCTAGACCACTGGGAGGGTGGCATTCGTGTTGGAGGGCACCTTATCAACAACCTTCGGTTTGCCGATGATACCACGATTATAGGTGCCAACGAAAAGGAACTTGCGGAATTGTTACAGCGACTAGAGACTGTGAGCGCTGACTATGGCCTGAAAGTAAATTTCAGTAAAACAAAACTGATGTTTGTTGATAGAGGCAACAACGTAAGCAGGACGTTTGAACTGCGTGATCTGGACTCGGTCGAACAGTTCGTGTACTTAGGGTCAATGATACGCAGTGACGGCAACTGCGAAAATGAAGTCGTTCGACGTGCTCAGATGGCCAAGGCCGCAGTGAAACGGCTTGAGAAGATTTGGAAAAACCGAAACATCTTCCGCAACACTAAAGTGAGACTCATGCGAACCCTCATATTCTCAATATTCCTGTATGCTGCCGAGACCTGGACACTAAAAGCTAAACTTAGAGCTAAAATTGATGCGTTCGAAATGTGGTGCTGGCGTAAAATGTTAGGCATCTCATGGACTGCTCGCCGCACCAACGCATCAATTCTTGAAGAGCTCAAGATCAAGGAACGCCTCTCTACTACATGCCTCCGACGCTCGCTTACTTTTCTTGGCCATTTGGCTAGACGGGAGCCCGATAACTTAGAGAAGCTTATACTGGTTGGCCACATGGAAGGGAGAAGGAGCCGAGGCAGAGCGCCTACCCGCTGGACAGATTCCATACTGGAAGCAATCGGCTGCAACACACAACAGGCGATGCACCGGGCGCAGGATAGAGCGGCCTGGAGACAAACCATCTCTGGAGCTGCTTTTGGCGGTCAAACGACGCAGAAGAAGAAGAAGAAGAATAGTTTCTCAGACATTTTGAAGCTACGACGCGCCGTTTACGAGTTACAGTCGAGAAACTGAAAAAAGGGACACATAATTAACCCCCCTACTCCCAGCACCGCATATTTTTGAGAGGATTTTATTGGACGTTGTGAAGAGGACCTTCCACTACACATATCCACAACATTTCGTTACCGGGGATATTTTTTCGCTGATTCCTAGTTATTGGACCAGATGGCCTGGGATAAGAAGCCGTCACAGTAGTAACAAGTGATATATAACTGAATGTCAGTGTTAACACCACTAACATCCTAAAAGCATATATCGACGCCCACAACACGAAGAGACATAACTAACATTTTAAGCTAAAAACAGTTATTAATACAGTTTTTTAGAATTTTGTGATTCGCAGTAAAAACGCGTCCCCTGTAAAATACCATTTGCTAGTTACGTTTCTTCGTGTTGTGGACGACGATATCAGCAAGCAAAAGTTCAACTAACGCCAGTGGCAAGACTGGAGTCAGCTACTATATCCCTCCAGATTGACACGCAGTATTGTCCTAAAGGTGTTTCTAGTAGCGGCGCGAGTTAAATCTTTGCTCAGTGGTAGTTTCCATAACTAGAGGTATCGTCTGGCAAGTTTGGATAGTTTCCAGCTCGCTGCATTTTGGACAAAGATCAGGAGATCAATTTCAGAAAGTGTGATTTTTGAAATCGTTCACGCAACTCTGCAACGATTCGTATTAAGATTTTTACTTCCCGATTTTTTATGTCAAGGGTATGTGTGAATTTGCTAAAGTGTATATGTACCTATAGATTTGAGTAGTAGAATGTGTGTTTCAAGTTTCAAGCAAAATTATTAGCAGAATTTCGCATAAAGGCACTTAAAAAAAAGCTCCTGAAGGATTTACGTATACGAACGTGTGCTACTAATTATTGTACTTGTATCACACGTTCTACGCTTCAAAATCGAGTAATGGAAATCATGTTACGTATGGTTAGACCCGTTAGACCAATTAATGCGAACTTTCGTACACGGAATCGAATTACGCCGTTTCAGTAATTGTGCTCCAGTTGGATGGCTGGCTCGCTAGTGTTTTACTGATGTTTTAATTAAAATACTACGGTATATTAAGTTTTAAATTGTACGTCACACGAGCTTTTATGTAGAGACTTTTGCCTGCATTTTAAAGTGAAAAACGTCTCTTACAACGTGCCTGAAAATTTAAGATTTAAAAAGTCACGTGCAGTTGACGGATAAGCTGAACCAAGCTAATAGAACCACATATTTGTAAATAAAATGAATAATATTTTGTGACAGTAGTAAAGATGCATACAAGAGTTAAAAGATAAGTCCAACAATTTATGGAGGTAGATAAAGCAGAGTGTTAAAATAATAATAATAACAAAGACCGTTGAGCTATTTCAATACAATCTATTTACGATTTTAGGCAAACACCACACAACCTACGAGTAAATTTTAAAATAGCCACGTCAAATAAACGTAGATATTCCACCGCTATTGAAAACAAACAAGTCCCAGAACAAACCGGTAGCAATATTGATTCAGGCATCAATTATTCCAGATAGAATGTAGATTTGTAGATAAACAAACACAACCAATGAACCAAACCCGGATTCAGACCACAAATCTGAAATAGCATTGTATTTTAATGAGTCATTAGTTTGCGATTACACGGACAAATAGATATCCAGTCTATTTCTCGCCCCAATCCAGAATAACAAGCAGATCTGTAGTCATGACAACTGCCTCCATGATGTAGCGGTTTGACCTCAGCTTCGGCATCCGGAGGTGTCTGATTTGAATGTGCAATATTGTATATTTACCACTTTTTGAGATTGTCCTCAGTTTGTGCAGGATATTTATTTACCCGTAAAAGATGGTTCCATGCTTTGGTTCGGAGGAAGGGACGTTAAGTTGTATGTCTGCATTGATCTCTTTGACGATAGGCGGTCGCTGTTCAACCATGTCAAAGGCCGTCTATGGTAGAAGAAGACAACTATAGTAGACGGTTTACAAACCATGGCTTATCAGGTCGTTAGTCGAATCTATGACTTGGAGAACCCGCTAACAAACCAATCTGTAGTCAAAATGTAATGTTTCATATGAAAGTGTCGCTCAGCTGGTTCGGTGTGCCAAACTACCGGGTCCGGTCAGTGAACTGTGACAGATCAATAATGAATGCAATAGTCGTGTTTGATTCAGAAGCCCACAGATTCAGGACATTTCAAGACTTTGGAAGCTATATACAGGCTGTAAGGGACAGCTCTCCGAATGCTGATTTCCCTGCCGAAGTCTGAAGGCTGTCATTTTGTCACGCGTTTTACCCATCAGACTGACTAATATTACGTTCCTCTCTTAGCTCCTTTTTACTAAGAATATAACTGTAAATTTTGATGAAGTAGAAGGTAGCTAGCCAAACAATAGATAAGACCAGACCAGTGATCTGACTAAGCTAGTTTAAAGCAGGTGTGCAGACAAATATGGATAAAATCTAGTTACCGCGGTATAGGAAGTAGGCATCATCATCTTCCTGCCCTTATCCCAATTACTTGGGGTCGGCGCAACACGTTTCGTTGAACACAAAATCGTGTTGCAAAAGGATTTGGCTAAATTTTACGACCGGCCGCCTACCAGACGTCAACTCTCCTTGAGAATGCTATTGTGGTGGATTAACCGTCACCATACGGTTGGCCCTGGCTGTTTGGGTTTATCCCTCGGTCGCCTCTTACGACCCCCACGGGAAGAGAGGGGGTGGTGCTATTCTACTCTGCCGGCACCACACGGCGCGGTATAGGAAGTAGGCATGACTGGTGTTTTCATTAATGACCAAGCCTGAATGAGTATGACGTAGACCTATGAACATGAAAGTAATCAGAAGCTAAATATAGAATGGCCTACTTGGATGACGTTATTGCAGTGCTACTTACTTAGAGCGTAGTGTAGCGCATATGGAACTATTTTTAAACGTGGGTCATATAATTAATATGCCCTTTAGCTGTAAAATGATTGTTTATAAAATGTGAAACTATGAATGTTACTATCGGCATTCTAGCCAGCCATTTGCGAGATCCAGCTATACTTGTTATTCATGATATCAGTTTGATAAACCTACATAAGTTGACGCCTTGAATGGTACCTTGAAAAAATTTGAGAAACGGCGTGCGGGTCGCCCTTATAGATGGCTCACTCAGTACTGGCGACCATTTTGACGCTTACTGACTTTAACTGGAACTAACTGGATTCTCAGGGGAGCTTAAGGTAGGTAACTAAGAAGATGGTTGCTACGAACGTCACATTTCTTGCATTGATATCGTCTCAGAATCATATGACGTTCTTGTAGTACCTAATTTAGCTATATTTCGTCCTCGTATTGAATCTAACAACCCTGGCTATGTAGAAGTGACAATCGCGAAAATCCTAAATAGGACCGAGTGAACCTTCTGTAAAAGCTCGAGCTGTTGACTGTACTTGGTTAGGGCATTCGACCCAGTTCGCACGCGAATAAATCTATATATGTGGCGATGTGAAATGGTGCCAGCGGCGAGCTATTGTAAATATTGCACTACGAGAATTCCCATTGCCAATATTAATAACTTGTTAATAGATAGAATTTTATTAATTGTTCAATGCATGCATGCATACATCACGCCTTTATCCCTTGCGGGGTAGGCAGAGCGTCAACGACCGTAAAAGTACGGTCGTTATCGCCACGTCTGACACATATTTGAGGGCCGTTTTAGCTATTGTCGTGTATCGCTATAGTGACAGGTTGTCAGCCTGTCGCCTAAAATTGCAATACACATGATACCCTCGAGTCCTTTAGTCGCTTCTTACGACACCCACAGGAAAGAAATGGGGTGATGCTATTCTAAGCCGGCATCACACGGCCAATTGTTCAACATTAATCATTTATTGTAGGTTTATTACAATGCACTATGGAAAATAAAATAAAGGAGAGCCTTTGAAATGGTTTTCAAAAACAAAACGAATTTCAAATTAGTAAATTTAAGTACGGCCGCTAGATTAAGGCCTATTTAACAGCTGTCAACCCATACTAGAAGACACGACAACCTAGAAAACTAGGCCTAGCTTAGCGTGTAATGTGCCTATATGATTGTAATTGTGATACTTTATTATGTTTCAAAGCATTAACATGATTTTGACAGCTGCCAGATAGGAGTTAGTCGAACGGCCGTACCTTTATGTTTTTAACGGGTACCTTTTCGTTGATTTGTGTGGAATTAGAATAATTTTCAAATGGGCAGTTTCGTTATACACCAGAGTCGTAAAAACACTAAATGCCTTATTCAGAAACTACACTTCTGTAGATTTTACCACATACATAAGAATGAGGTAACCGTGTTGAGTTTTGAGACAATAAACAAAAATAACGGAATTCTGCATCTTTGAAACCGTAAAACGTTTTCAATAAAACATGCTAAGTGCTAGGATAACACTGGCACAAAAGGTGACATCTCATTGTTTTTGAAGTTATTTGGCACAAAGAATATTCTTTTGGAATGCATTTTCAATAACGTAATTTTCATGCCTTGGCATAACCACACCGTAACATTATACTTATGAAATAAACTATTCAAATAATATGAAATAACATACGTACATATGTTTTCATTATTTACGGTATTTTGATATTGAGTAGCTAGCGTCATAGCGTGAAATTGTGTACCTACCTAAGAAGATAAACAGGGTTTCTTTCATTTAAGCTATGGATGTATCTAGACAAATTCAGATAGACCTTTCTTTAGGAAATTTTTTACCCGACTGCCTCAGAAGGAGGGTTATGTTTTTCGAGAGTATGTATGTATGTAGGTATGTATGTATGTATGTATGTATGTGGACAAGAAAATTCTTTTTCACGGGCTACAGCCCAAACGGATAGTTGGATTTTGACAAATGAGGTGTCGTTAGATTCGTCTCAGCAGCGCAAGTGACACTGGCTATACAAAAAATTCATAAATTCAAGATGGCAGATTTTTATCGCAAAAAACAACTTTGAAACTACCGCAGTCGGGTTTTTGTGTTTTATTACATCAGCTTGTTATCCAGTAGAAATATATTTAATTTATAAAAAAGTAGTACTAAAACAGAGTGAAACCCTGCAGGTACGTTGTGGTGTAGTAAAGTTGGGCAAACGATGATGAACGTTTTAATAAATCCGCGCGGTGTCGCTGTAAATCACAAACGCTCTGCAGTTTGAATTTGGAACGAGAAAGCGCGCCTAAATTGCCGCGTTCTGGCGGTAAACAACCTAAATTAAAAATGGAGGTTATAAAAAATGTGTATTATTTACTTAACTAACTGATTTTTAGTTTTAAGAATTAATTTTAATTCTGTATTCATAATGTTACACCGAGTCTTTCAACGACCCGATGAACCTTGGTGTCAGAGTTTTTACAACCACCTTCTACAAGTACCTAGTAGTCCTCTGATATGGTTGCGAAACGACCGCTGTCTTAGTAATCATAAACAGCAACCGGGGTCGACGGCGAAACGTGCCCCCATCTGTCTTTTGGACAATCATATGGTTCGCCCTGCAATGTTCAATTGTAATGCATATTGTTTTACGCAAAAATATTTACACAGCGGTAGGTAATGAATAATGAACAATAACAAACAACATCTATAATCTCGCTCGTTGGGAAATAAAACATTTTCATGGTTTGCAAACAAATTACGCGGATTTAGGTAATTTATTGAAGTAAATATTTGGGACTGAATTTTCATTACAATTTAGACGTAAAATCTGGTTTTTTCTTGGATTCCCACACTTAGTTTCTACAGTTACTCTAAACTATGACTCTTCTAAGTCAGATTCGTACTAGAAGAATTCACAACAAAGAAAAGAAAATATTTAGACCTTTCGCTATAACATTACTACTATTAGCACCATGGATCTACCAGCTGGCTGTTAAACAGGCCTTTTTAGATTGGCTCAACTGTAGGTTAGGTATAGAAAACACTAAACCTTAGATAAATGACTGTCTTGCTGCTCTCGGTAGATCGAGCACTAAGATAGGTACCGTCATAAAAATAAAACCTAAAATTGTATAATCCGTTCATAATACAATTATGCAATGTGTACTTTAAACTCTGAATTTTGACAGCTCTAGGTGCATTTTTAAAATAATTGGGTAACTGTCAGATGTACGAAGATGAACCTATTCCGGCTCATCTTTGATTGGTTTATTTTACAAGTACGCCGACTAAATCTAACGCATATTTATCTACGCACTAAACTATAAAATAAACAGTGATCTTCAATATTTAATTAAGCCGGAGCTAACTCATCAATGGTAATACTGATCACTGTTTCCGCTCCGATTGAAACCAGCCCAGGTTCAATCGATAGAGCATTGTTCCTATAGTCTAGAACTGAGCTATAGTACCTACCTATCGTATCGACGTTGGATATTGCCATTATCTACAGACAATAGTGATTGAAATAATGATCTCTCCGGCAGGTTTCGGCCTTGGCGACCACTTCTACTCCTGATCAAGTCGGCGCTGATGCGCCCGTATGTGGCTATTGTAGCCGATTTTGGCATTAAACTACCCCTTTTACCAGTTTTACCGCTCTGAAAACCAGCCCAGGTTCAATCGATAGACCATTGTTCCTATAGTCTAGAACTGATCTACCGAAACTATAGCTACATATTGCAATTGACTATAGGACTGAGCTATAGTATCGACGTTGGATATTGCAATTATCTACAGACAATGGTGATTGAAATAATGCTGTTTTAATTAGAAATCGTCTGGTAGGCTTATTATAACGAGTTAAGTAACTAAGCAGGCCTTTAGTATAATAAGTAAGGTAATTAATAAGTAAGGAAATGGTTAGTAAGAGAATAGAATATCATACCTTAGTCTTAGATGCCAGATCTCGATCAGTTTTAAACCCGGCCAAAAGTGCATTGGCCTCTCATACAAACTGACTTGTTACGTGGTGATATGCGTCCATTTGTGTCAGGAATTTGTGAACATTTTACATTTCTAACATAACGCACAAACGTTAGTGAATCTTAGATAACCTATTTAGTACTTAATCATGTTGTCAAAGATATTCATTCAATAATGAATGCATAAAACACTGCACTTCTATCTTATCAGTTATCATTATCATATCACACATGACAACATCATCTACATAAACTACACAATAATCAGGAGATGATATTACATCTTATGCATTTACAAGCTAATGTTTCACTTAGCCGCTAGGTGGCTGAGGAGATAATGACCAATTATAGATAACAAGGTTGAGAGATTGGTTTCCGATTTCATTGTCGAGAGGTGCTCAAGCTGCTGTAGTGTGATGCCGGCTTAAAATAACTCTATCCCATTTATTTCAATGTTTACCGTAATAAGTTGCTACAGGTAAAGAGTAGCAGGGTTCCCTGTGAATGCAACATCCTACAGTTTTTACGATATCTGAAAGTGGGGCGATGCTATTCTGTTACGGCATACTTAGGTAGGATAGATACTACCTGGTTCACTGAAGAAATGGTTTAATAAAAATGGCGGCGATTCCATAAGTGGGAGGGAGAGAACATGAACGCCTGGTGTATGTAAGAGCTTTAGTGCAAGTGAGAAAGCATGACCTCTGGCCGTCATTTATAATACCCCTTTCTTCTGTAAATCAGGTTATATAGCAAAGTCAAATAAGATTGCGCCATAAAATTAAACAACAACGTTTGTACAGTTAATCAAGCGGATTAATTAATGTCGCTACATCGCTTGCATAATAAACCCATTGGCAAGGAAGTGACAGATTAAATGAAATGACAGATAACAACGATTTATATTAACTACGATTTCATGATAATTGATGATGTCACATTGTCGTCAATTTATTTTAAGAAGTTGACAGCATTTTCACTTAAACACGTTTTAAAGTTTGTGAACTAAAGAGCTCCTTGTTGAACTCCATTTAAATTTGACACGATAAAGGTGTGAATGAATGGGAATGCATTATTTTGTCATAATTATGTAGGTATGTATTAATCTGATATTTGAGATTTATCTCTGTGAATAATGCCATGATTGAGTAGAAGTTGGATGCAGTTTTTGTTTACAATAAATTAATGGTTATATAAGGACTCTGTTTGCTTGCTATACCGACTGACGTACTATATCTCTAGTAAACTACCTATTTATTTGACAGTGTTAGTCAATTAAATGAAAAATCATTGAAGCTGAAGCAAATATTTAGATCTGGTGACGTTATCAAAAGCCTGACAAAAACCTTAATTCCTTCAGAGCTGACAAAATCCAAGTTATTGATGACTCTTTACGTCCAGCATTGTTTAATGGGTGATAAAACTTTTATACCCAAAAGTAATTAACAATTCAATATGAAAAGGCAGGGGATTTTAATTAAAATGGGCAGAACTTTTTGCAATAAAACTGAAGGATCTTAGAAAGGCAACAGCTGTATTGGGTACTTATTTACGAATTAAATTGTATCAAAGGAAATCGTAGGTAGCTAGGTACTTCCGCAATTGCAGGAGATTTCTAGCCTGGAGAACTAATGGCGCTACTATCGATTGCACCATTTTCTATGATTGGTCGAAAACGTGTCAAAGTCTTTAGTTAGGTACTTCTTATTGGTTATCATTGTACAGTTGCCCCTGCTGGCATCTGAGGTAAACTTTATTTTTTTGCCATTAATTAAATGTAATTTAGCTCCTGTACGGTAAAAAGTGCATTTATATTGCTCCCTTCCCTTCATATTCCCTAATATAAATAACTTACTGACTTTTTAGTTAATTGCACCATTTCTATAAATTGACTGGGTCATAACGTACCTGTAACAAAAACACAATTTACATTATTATTTTACAGTAAAACGCAACTTAGACTAGGTACCTACTCAAACAAAATTAGTGTTAAGTATGGTTGTTTGAATAGACATATTTGACAGCTGTCAAAGCATGTAAATTCTAGTATGACCATTTTGAACGGCCGTACTTTACAAACTGTTTTTGCGGCTTTACAGAAGTGTTTAAATAACTTATACGTGTATGAACAAATACCTAGTAGTTTATGCAACTGCCTTATAATAAGAGGCTTTAGGATGTGAGTGTTGATAAAAGTTTGACAATTATTTGCAGTTGCATACACTATTTTATCTACATTCTACAAGAAAGACTATGAAAAATAATTCAAACTCCGCACTGCACTATGGCGATTGCAATCCTATCTACTGAACCACCAACTGAACGACTTTTATATATGAGTAACTTTTTAACTTAAAATTAAAATGAAGGCTTATAAAAAATGAACAACTTTCAAAATTAAAAAGCATTTATCGGTAAATTTTAATTCGAAAAATGATTTCAAGCAAAGATTTAATAGTCCTCATAATTTCAAGTGTCGTCCCGCCCGGGTGACATTTGTTTTTTTTATTTGACTTACTGTTGGCTCAGGATATAAAAAGCGGCACATTCGTTTAGTTTTTTTTTTAAATACTAGACATTACGTTCCATTACGATTAAATTTTTTTAAGGCTGCATATTTCTTAATGCAGTTCATATCGAACTTGCTTTCGATTCTGTAAAACGTAAATTACGAGATGAGCGTAGGTAGATAATTATTTTTAAAAAACAGGCCAAATTTTTCACCGCTGGCAGGATTTCAATCTGCGACTTTCGTCATCTGTACTAGCGATGACCAGCTGGGCTACTGTAGTTTAATCGCCAATACTGTGGGTGGATGGAACCCTATATGAAAATTGCTAGAGAAAACTCTTGTAACCAATAACGAGATTATCTGAAAACCCTTGTCCCGATATTATACCCAACTGCGGTTGTACGGAACATTAGTCCTGTGATAAACGATTGTGAAGTTTTTGGGACTTCTTGCGAACTTCGAGTATGAGATTTGTTAGCTTGCTACTTGTTGTCTTACGAAAAACTAGTAAAATATATCTAGCGCTGAGGTTTCTAGATATAAGTTGGTTTAGGTTAAGTACTTCTTATTAGTTTATTAATTATCTATAAAATGCAATACAATATATCAATAGTTAGAGCGAAGGTACAAAAAGTCCAATCCAGAAGAAGAAAAAGTACTTAAAGATGGTTTAGTTTTTTACGTTAGGGTGACATGCATAGAATTATTTTTAAACTAGCTGCCCGTTAGCGGTTTCACCCACTGCAACTCATTTTCCCACAGGAAAAAGGCATTTTCTCGGCATGTGTTATTATTATAAACCTTCATCTTGAATCACTCTATCGTTTACAAAAAACTGCATCAAAATCCGTTGTTTCGGAAGAGTTGGCGAATTCCACGACAAAGAATTGACGCAAAGAACGACTTCATTTTATACTATGGATTGATAACATGCTCAACATACAACTGCATTACACTTACGTAATATGATATATGCATACAAAATATACTATGCCTTTAGATCTTCCTCATATGAACAGCTATTGTTAAGTGAAGTGTATAGTAACCATATTACTTACATTGTATATTTACGGATGACCACAACAAACACAAAGTAAATACCTTGTACATAATGTACCAGTTATACAATACATCATGTAACCAGTTCTATACCTAAACATACATAGTAGATACAATCTCATTGTCTTATACATGTCGCAGTACGATGGCAGAATCAGGTTTTTGGCCAAAAACCTAGGTTTTTGGCCAAAAGCCGGCATATGGCAGAATCGCAGGCTTCCTTCGGCCATCGTCCTAAGCTGATCCAGGTTTTTGGCCAAAAACCTAGGATTTTTGCCAAAAAACTAGGATTTTGGCCGAAATCCTAGATTTGTTTAGTATTATGGCTTTTTTTGCATTTCAGGGAAACTTCTTCTTCTTCGAGTGATACACCAAGTCGCCCAACGAGCCGATGGACCCTGGTATCAGAGTTTTTTAACCGCCTACTGCAAGTAGCAGGGCTCTAACATGGTTGTGTAACGACCGCCGTCTAAATGATAATAGAGAGCAATCGGGACCGACGGCTTTCCGTGCCCGTGTGGTTCGGGGAAACGAGGAGTGGAGAGGTACTTTATGCACTTCCCTCTGATCTTTTGAGGGTAGACTTGGACACCGTAAATGGACACCCTGACGGACGGGGGGTAACATCAAACAGTCTGAACAGCAGGATTGCCGCGGATACCCTGAAGGGCAGGGGGGAGCATCAGACACCATAAGAGCAGGACGTACCACTGAACGCTCTAGAGGATTGGTGGTAGCGTTGGACGCCCTGGAGACCAGAAGGTAGCGTCGGCTCCCAGAAAATCCAACGCCCGTCATCTTACATCCTCCAGAGTGTCCAACGCTACCCACGCCCTCCAAAGCGTCTGACGCTACCTGCTACCCTCCAGAACGTCCAATGCTACCTCCTGCCTTTCGAGGTATATGCCCGAACTACACGGGCACGTTAAGCCGTCGGTCCCGATTGCTCTTTATGATCACTTAGACGGCAGTCGTTACACAACCATGTCAGAGGCCTGCTCTTTGCAGTAAGCGGTTTAAAAACTCTAACACCAAGGTTCATCGGGTCGTTGGGTGACTTGGTGTACCTCTCGAGGAAGAAGAAGTTCCCACGAAATGCAAAAAAAGCCATAATACTAAACAAATCTAGGATTTCGGCCAAAATCCTAGTTTTTTGGCCAAAATCCTAGGTTTTTGGCCAAAAACCTGGATCAACTTAGGACGATGGCCGAAAGAAGTCTACGATTTTGCCATATGCCGGCTTTTGGCCAAAAACCTAGGTTTTTGGCCAAAAACCTAATTCTGCCATCGTACTGCGACATACATATAAGAACATTCTATGCAATCGGAATTTTGTTAGTTATGCAATCAATCGACATTATCAATAAAAAAGAAAAATACCAATTTAAATAGGTTAGCCTTAACTCCAATCCTGCTTTTAAGTTTTCAGACCCAAAGTTTCAGTAACATAAAGACCGCTCCCACCCACAATGTAAAACTGCGTTTCCAAAACTATCACAATAGTACCTAATCCACTGCTGGACGCAGGCTCCCCCATAAGGCATGATCGCCCGTTTTTGCCATCCAGTCGCTACCAGTTTATTAAGCTTGCTGTTTAAGTCATCGGTCCAATGCCGCAATACTAATCGCAATTCTGTTTTGGTCGGATCATTTTTAACGTATAAGAACCTTATTTTTAACCAGAGTTTGTATTATAATGAAAAGCGCGGTAGTTAGCGACAAAACACCCATTGTTAGGTGGTGCAATTCAGTAGTTCCTTGAATTACGACGCTATTACGGCAGCAATTTGCGCAATAAAGGTCTTTATTTATATCAGGAATAGGGCCAAGGTTCGTGTGCACTCGGATGAATTAAATGCGTTTTATATTGCAGTGTAAAAATAAGTAAAAAGAACTATTTGTTTATAATCAAACCTATATTGTAAATACCTATTCTAAATTTTCTACAAAACGAACAAGGCAGTTTTTTATTTTCTTGGCCATTAATCTGTTTCTACTCTAGTATAATTTCATTCTTTTTTCGACAATATTGGTTAAGAAACTAAATACTTAAATGACTATCATCTTGTCGTCTTGTTTTGCTGACTATTTTATTATTTTACGAAAATAAGACAATTTTTGGAAAACTCGCAAAATTTTCCTCCGCAGGCAGGATTTTGCAAGTTTTCCAAAAATTGAATACCTAACACGAGAAGTGTTTTAGGTATTCGAAAATAAAACACATTAAATAATAATTACAACTGATAATGATATTCGTTGTAAGTAACTATTAATTTAAAATGAGTACTACAAAACTATATCCTAAACAATCCATCAGCATGTGGTAATCCTAAACTAAAAACAATGATTCAGTACAGTACCTACCTACTAAATTAATCTTATCTAGAAAACTCCAATCAAGGAAATTGAATAATTTTCCTTGTAGTCATCGCATTATCAATCATTGTCGATAATTATCAATTGATAACAAATTAGTTTTATGGGTCGGTGTGATATCCTTGTTATTATGACAATAAAAGTAGTATAATGATGCAAATCAGACCACTTATGAAGTAAGTATAGGAAGTGCTTTCTAAAGCACGGAACCACAAAATAGAGAATTTACAGAAGGACAGCTCGCCCCCTATTCCCGACCATTTATACCTACACTCTGCTACCTTTTATTTTTGAGTTTTTAAAATGCGTTTTGGGTTAAACATACTTAGGTACATTACTTAAATTATATCAAACTTACACTTTAACACACTACCTATACAAAAATATTTGCACCAGTGAGTCATAATTTTTTCGTCCGACACTCGCTACTAGCCGGTTCGAAACGGTTCGAGATTGCGCATAAACGACGACGTGTAGATGTTTGTGTGAGCATAGTAACGTTTCCTTGAAGCCGTCTCTCTGTATTGGGCGGCCGACAATACTTACTTTGTGACGGAACCATGTTTCTTTACGGACAATCAGGTGGTTCGGCCTGCAATGTCCTAACCAGACTGGGAACAAGTGACCCATCGAGAAAATAGAAGAGAACCATGTCAGAGGCCTGCTACTTGCAGGAGGCGGTTGAAAAACTCTTGACACCGGGGTTCGTCGGGTCGTTGGACGACTTGGTGTCCCACTCAAAGAAGAAGATTGAGAATCGAACCGTCGTTGCGTCGCTGCTAGTCACACTTGGTATTACACTAACTGCATGTTTGAATATATGATACCGGATGTTATTGCTCATATCATTACGGAGTTACGTGAGAGATAAGTACCAACTTGATATCACGTACTCGTTACTCAGAGATGACGACCCTATGCGCGGCTTCCAAGAGGTAGGTACATAGTGGAAATGTACCACATGCATAGTATTACCGCAGGTAGGTATTATCCACGTGGATCTGTCTGTATGTTTACTTATTATACCAACAAACACAAAGCATAACTAAAATGCATAAATGAATAGCGCACTTATAGCGACTTGCGATCATTTTTCTGTCGTTTTCAAGAAGCAAATTTAAAGAAACCTTATCAACAAAATATAAAGGTGCAATAAGTTCGGCATAAGCCAGCTCCGTAATAAGCGCGTTTGAAGGATCATGGATTATGTGTGCTCTTCTACTTTCGTATTTTTGTACGAATAAAACAATATGTAGGGGAAATCACCAAATGATTTAATAAATTAGATTTTTTAACAGTGATATTTTATTTGCAAAGAGGTGATAATGTGTAACAAAAAACCCAAGGCCATGTCCTTTCCAATCGAGAATAATATTCTAATAAATAAAAACTAAAAATTGAAAACTAAATAGGAATCTTCAACGTCTAACAAATAATAGATAAGTGTTGTAATAACAAGACAGTAATAATGAAAATACCTCGCCATTGTTAATTGTAGTACCTTCGCCACGAAGGCTATTGAAGACGATGTAATAAGGAAATATGAAATACTTGTAATACCTCTGTTTGTTAGCCATGAAGACACTATTAAGTAGGTAAAAACGTTGCCACATACTAAATAAATAAATATCCCTGGATGAGACACACAGCGCCATCTAGCCCCAAACAAACTAAGCAAAGCTTGTACTATGGGAACTAGACAACTGATATAATACTAATATACCTTTTTTTGTAAATAAATACATATTTATACATAGAAAACACCCAGACTAAACACAAATATTTGAAAATTGACTTAACAAACATTTGTGTCGGTGGGGAACGAACGAACCCACGACCCTCGGCGTGGCAGTCAGGGGTACTATCCACTACGCCATCGGGCCAGTCAACTACATAGGTATGTTGGCGACATAATTTCGATACATAGCCTACCTAAGTACAGAAAATATGTTGGCAACATATAGTTCTCTATTTAACAGATAGATTATAAAACAAAAACCTGACAGTGGTAATTTCAAAGTTAAAGTTTATATAGCCATGGACAGGGTCACTCGCGCTGCTGAGACGAATCTAACGTAACCTCATAAGTCAAAATACATCAAGCCGTTTAGAATGTTGTCCGAGGAAAAGAATTTCTCACACACATACTCTCGAAAAACATAACCCTCCTTCACAGGCAGTCCGGTAAAAAGGAGAAAATCGTAATTTTTTCAAACGTCGGCAATAATTGAATTGAATTGAAAATAAAGACAGTCAACTTTATTTACATTATACTCAAACACAAACTTCTAACACTCACCAATTCTCGTACTAATGTCTGATAGTAAAATGGCCATTCTAATTTCAAGAAACAGAGCTTTTATCTTCGCCCCAACTACGAGGAAAAATAAAACAATTCTTAACTAAACCTATCTGAGAATGGAGAGGAGAGTAAAATTCCAAGAACGGGCTTTCCATTAACCACAAGTACTTAAAACAGAAACTGATCTTGAAATAGAATGAAACTAATGCTTTGCTAACAAATAAGTAGTTGCCTTCTTTTTGAAAAAATCTTAATCTAGGTTCTACTAGAGGTCGTTGTAGAGGTAGGCAAAGAACGAATAAGTGCCCATTTTCCCTCCTTCATGCATGACACCGAATAAATTCAAATCATATTTAAGGTAGGTATTTAATATGTAGGTACAGAAAAGCTCAGGCTGAGTTAAAGTGCTTTGGACAGTGTGTATTTGGCTTGACCTAACGTTCGAGTGTCTAACCGGACATGAGCTTGACTGTACTTACAATGACTCATCATTTTACATACCTTCATAAAAATTACAAAAGCGTATTAAATAATCATCATAAATCTAATAAAACAAAATAAGAAAACTAATATAAATAATCGAAAATATTCCTTTCACCCTAATACATTTTCATTTAGCTCCACGATATTTTCACATGGATTCCCAGAACGTTTTCTATTTCAGAAAGTACATTGACCGGTTTTTTAAACACTGACAAATCTTCGTGAAAATCTTTCCTTTCCATTGCTGTGCGGGTTTCCACGATCAGCTGAGTTCACGAACGAAGCCAGGAATGGATTGGGAAATTCTAAGAGGTTAATGCCTCTGTTGTTGTTTTCACAGATGAATGAATGATCTGGGAATACTAGACCGTTGACTTTTTGTTTTTCATCGTAAATAGAGTAAGACAAAAATATATGACAATCTTCAAATCCAAAACACTGCGGTACTAGAAAATAATCTTATGTATTTTTGCAAAATCTGCTAAATTAATACTACAACAAGCAGATATATTGAAAAACCAAAACCCGCCATCTTGAATTTCCGAAAGTTTAACATAGGTAGCCAGTGTCAATCGCTCTGCCGCCGAGACGAACCTAACGGCACCTCATAAATGTCAATATCCGCCCAGCCATTTAAACTGCCCGTGAAAAAGGATTTCTTGAAAATGCACAACCACATACATTATCTCTAAAATACTTTCTTTCTGACGCAGTCGGGTAATCAAAATCATCGATCTAAAGTTGTGCAACTTTTAAAGAACTATACCAATCACATCTAAAAAGCTTCTAGCAGAAAACATGTCCAAGAGAGTGTTCCACATTATTATCGCAAACAAACGGGGTGAAATAAAACGTCGTCACAAGTTACCCGACCCGTGAAATTGAATCTGTCGCGATCTCAACGGCAGCACCGCATGTGCGCAGGCTCCGTGCTTCGGAGAGCATAATGTGTGACGTCATATCAGCTGGGGGAAATCCTTGCAAGATGTAGTAGAACTATGAATACATACATATATCACGCCTATATTCCTTGCAGGCAAAAGCAGGGAAACAGCCATTTACACAAAAGTTTTAAGAGTCATTCAGAAGACTGTCTATCACTATAGCGACAGTTTGTCAGCCTGTCGCCTAAAATTGGAATACACATCGAATCTGAAATACCCTAGTAGCTTCTTATGACACCCACGGAAAAGATATGGGGTGATGCTATTCTAAGCTGGCACAACACGACAATGTAGGCATTCATTCATAAAAACGACTGAGAGAGCACCCCAACAACGTCAAAAATTGCTACCCTTATTCCTCATAGGAACTGAGTAGAGAGAAGTAGAGGTCGGGAGAAAAGGTTCTAGCCTAGCAATGGCTGACAATTAAAGCACATCTCTGCTAGATGTGTATGCCCATAGTGATAGGTTGTCAGCCTGTCGCCTAAAATTGCCATACACATCAACTCTCAAATCCTTTATTCGCTTCTTACGACACCCACGTGAAAGATAAGAGGTGATGCTATTCTAAGCCGGCAAGACACAGCGGCTTCGATTGACTTTTCATCGATTTTCTGCTTATATCTAACTAATGCGTACATTTCCACTTACTAAGTAGTGTATTTACGTGTTAATGCTATCAGTGGAGGTCAATGATTTCACCCTGACACTGACTCTTGTATGAATAAGCAATAACCTCACGGAAGCGACCGTCTGTTGCACTTATTTGTGTAAATGTAAGTAGAAATTGTAATTGATTATTGCGTTATTATTTACCATTAACCATAAACATGCCGTGTGATGCCGGCTTAGAATAGCATTACCCCAATTCTACCAGTGGGTGTCGTAAAAAGCGACTAAGGGATAATTATCCAGGGAATGGGCAGCAGCGTTCCCTATGAATTAAACATGTTGCACTGCGCTCGCCAATCCGCCTGCCAAGCGTGGTGAGTATGGCAATACCCCCCAATACGGGGGACGCCCATGTCCAGCAGTGGACTGTTGTGGCTGTAAAGGTAACCATAACCATAACTGGACACCTGGGCACCATGCTTGGCAGGCGGAACGCAGTTCAAAATTTTGCATTTACAGGGAACTTTCGGGAAGAAGGGTTTTTTTTTCTTATTCATACAAGAGTCAAATTGAGATTTAATCAATTTTACTGTGATTATTTTATCACGAGAATGACGTATTCGCAAGAATACCTACTCTATGGGATCCGACTATCGCCTTGATGGCAAGGCAACAAATAATAGGAACAAACTTCTATCTTCAACTCACTTTTTTATTGAGCATAGGAAACCCTTTCACGGGTTTCCTGTAGTTTATCCAATACGGTATGTGGATTCACTTAGTATATAAAATTTAGAACAGAACTATCACAACTCAACAGTAAGTATAAAACAGAAATCGGACTATTTATGCACTAGGATTATATAAAAATTAGCAAATCTAGACCTTTCTGTATAGTTCCCAAGAATTGAATGCGTCAAAAAAAGCCAAGAACGGTGACGTTTCGGTGCTGTGTTCCAAATTTGAGTTATAAAATGATTCGAAAAAAGGAGATGTGAGGGTGGCTTAGGGAGGATGTCAATGCAGAGTTTGCACTCTGCTACACGACTTAACGGAAGACGTAAAAATAAACAGACAAAATCTATTATAGATCTATCTAAATTATTTATATAAATAAGGTCCTTTAAATTCAGTGCAAATATTTTCAGGGTGTGATCTACTCGTGAAACTGGTCAATTTTCCCCAAGGAACAAAAGTCAAAAATTGAATAAAAAATTTGGACCTTCCATACAAATTGACTCTGTCAACTGGTACATTTTTTACGGAAGGCCCAATTTTTATTTCATGTGTTCAACCTTTGTTCTTAGGGGAAATTTGTTCAGTTTCAACAGAACACACCCTGAAAATATTTGCAGTGAATTTAATTGGAAGTAGGAAGTCCCAAATATTTTATAATTTTTTCTATTATTTATTATTGTTCCTTGTGGAAAAAAAATCATTTTCACGAGTAGATCACATCCTGCTGAAAATATTTGCACTGAATTAAATAAGTTCACCCCTTAAAATATTTGGAGTTAAAATTTTTACACCATAAACATTCATTTTAAAGCGCAATCCTACTAATATTATAAAGGCGGATGTTTGTGTGTGTGTTTGTTACGACATCACGCAAAAACGGCTTATTAGATTGACATGAAACTTTGCAGAAATATAAAAGGGCATCTGGAATAACACATAGGATACTTTTTACCACGGAAAAATGTCTCATTCCCACGGGATCACGCATTTTCCAATATTTTTGAAATTGGTGGCGTGACTGAGCCGATTCGCGTTTTGAACGTTTTCGCCGAAAACTAACAGCGACATCTCTTGGCGAATAATGCTTTTTTCCCGCGGAATAATAGGTTGCAGCGGGTGAAACCGCTGACGGGCAGCTAGTAACATATAAAAGTGTATTAAAACTGTTTCGTTTTTAATCTACTCGTAGCTAAACCATTACTTAGATTGCGCCATATTGTCGTGGCAGTGGAAAATTCGAGGAAAGCGGAAAGTTTACGATTACCATGTAAGTTTAAGTATTCCAGTTCAGTTATGAAAAATATTTTTTACAGAGGTTTTACCGAATGATTGACTTTACCAAACGCTAAGCATTTTTATGCCCATTTACGAACTGCCTACCCTGCAAGGGAATTGGACGTTATGTGTGTATGTCTATTCTGCACTGGCACTACGAAATCGCAGCCAATAGAAGTCGGAACTCAAACACGAGGCTATTCATTGCATTGTTCTGTGACGCGACTGACGAGAGCAGATTGACGTCGCCGCAATAATGCAACCATGTCACTGTTGCACTGGAGTATAGTACCGTACAGGTTATTGTAGGTTAGTCTATAGGCTATCCTCCACTATCAAATCGCAACCAATAGAAGTCGAAATTCAAACACGAGGCTATTCACTGCATTGTTCTGTGACGCGACTGACGAGAGCAGATTGACGTCGCCGCAATAATGCAACCATGTCACTGTTGCACTGGAGTATAGTACCGTACAGGTTATTGTAGGTTAGGAACTTAGTCTATAGACTATCCTCCACTATCAAATCGCAACCAATAGAAGTCGAAATTCAAACACGAGGCTATTCATTGCATTGTTCTGTGACGCGACTGACGAGAGCAGATTGACATCGCTGCAATAATGCAACCATGTCACTGTTGCACTGGAGTATAGTACTGTACAGGTTATTGTAGGTTAGGAACTTAGTCTATAGACTATCCTCCACTATCAAATCGCAACCAATAGTAGTTGAAACTCAAACACGAGGCTATTCACTGTATTGTTCTGTGACGCGACTGACGAGAGCAGATTGACGTTGCTGCAATTGAGGCTGCAATAATGCAACAATGTCGCTACTGCACTGAAATGCGTACTATCAGCAGCACTTCAGTTTATTTAAACTAGTAGTTCTTACGGTATGGAGAAATAGGACCACAGCATGTAAAATAACCAGCACGTAAAGTAAGATAGCACATCTTACCTTTTTCGGTCATGCTATCTTTCAGACCAGGTCTCTTGAAACTTCTATCTATCTTATCTAATTAATTTTACGTCGTCGTCGTCGGTACAAAGGAAAGGTAACAATATAATACCGGTCAGTTTCATAGCATGTGTTTTGACATGTTAACTAGTAGCAACGAATACTAAATATAAAGCTAGTACCAAATTTTTAAAACACTTTCCGTCTTAGGTAAACAATTTTAGGCAAACTTGCAACATTTTCACCGATTTTCAAATCCAGCCTGCGGCGAAAATTTAGCAAGTTTAGTCTAAAATAGTGCTAGTAGTCACCCTAAAATACTATCAGATCTACGGTACCTGAACGAACTATTGGTTTTGGCTGGTACCTAGTTTATCAATCGGTTGTATCAACATAGGAGTATAGCTAGTTCCAATTATACAGTCCAGTTCGGTAACTGCACGTCTGTTTGTACAAGCTAACGAGTGATAGTGACGCAAGTCCGCCAAAGCCGATTATTGGAGCCTTGATTGATGTACACTATACCTACAACGGCTAAATCGGTACTGGTAGGTACCAGTTCTCATCTATGTAGCCACGGCTTTGCAAATGTCATTACGTCAATGTAGAATCTCTTAAATGAAAAATAGCTTCATCATATCGACGCTTGAAAGGCAAAATTATCTAAGCGACATCAGAGTAACTTTACAGGAGAGCAGTTTAAAGTTTGGATTTTCAGAAAAAAATTCGTATAAATTTTTGTGATAGTCCTAGAAGCCTTGTTTTTACATATTTGTTTTGTTATTTTTTTACCTAAATTTTAGTGTACATATCAATAAAGAATAATGCTTAGTTTTAGAGTTAGTGTCGCTTAGTCAAAAATTACCTAAAAATAAATACAGGCAAATTTGACTAACCGACAAGCTGGGAATGACAACGGTACGGTAAAATTTTAATAAACACCTTTTTTAAGAATTTACGACAGAGTAAAAGTTGCCCAACCAACATCAAAAATACTTCGAATTTGAGGCAAAACTACTTAGGTTACAATTTTATACTAAATTTTTCCCGGCAATTTGACTTAAATAACATTTGTTACAGAAAATTTACCTAATTATTTAATTCAAGTGTTATATCAATAACAATAAAAATCAACACTAAGGTACACGGAGGCCTATTTCAACTAGGATCATCATCACATTAGCCTATATCAGTCCACTGCTGGATGTAGGCCTCCCCCAGGGTACGCCACAAGGCACGACATCCGTATTCGCCATCCATTTGCTACCAGCCGGTCTTTTTCATCGCCATCGGTCCATCTGGCCCTTGGGCGCCCAAAGCTATGCTTGCTGAGGCTTGGCCTACACTCGAAAACCCGATTACAACATCGTCTATCGTTTCTACGGCAAATGTGACCAACCTACTGGACATTTTGAAGATAATCTCTTTCCGGGCCTTATACATTAGCGAGATCTCTAACATAGACCTTTTCGTCGGTCTCGAAGTGATACATAGCCGGTGGGACAATTTATTTGTCAGATTTCACGTCTCGTCTCCGTTAGTCATCACCGTACATGATAAGACACTCCGATTGAACATCTTGGTCTAGAGGCATGGTGACAAAGGTGGCTCCAGAATAAGACGCAACTTCCAAAATGCTACCCAGCACAGCTTCACTCTTCTGGTGATTTCAGCCTCAAAATTGTATCTTCCTAACTGCAATGTTTGCCCAAGGTATTCATACTTCTGGACAACTTCAAGGTCTACCTACGTCCTACACCAACCACGGATATTGGCTCAGGAACGACTTCATGTTCATCCAAAATTATCATGCTCTTGACTAAGGTCATCCTGAATTCAACATGCTTCGAGACCGTATATAAACAGGACAGCGTATTTGCAGATCCTAAAGCAATTTGGCCATTATGACTATGGCGTCGGCAAAGCGGAGATACATAAAATATTTGCCGTTGACTTTGATACCCAACCCATCAGGTCTGTCAGGTTTTGAAGACATCCCAAGGCATTTTGGTGAAAAGTTTTAAGGATAAAACGTCATCCTGTTTTACATCTCGGTGTAATAGTATGGACCTTGTTTTGTGGTTTTGTACTTGAACGGGGGTCTTCGCCAATAGGCTTCTCCGCACCTCCACATACAGCCATTCGACTAGGCACGGCTGCAAGGACACCAGAAGAGCCCAGGTTTCTCGCGAGTCAAAAGCTTTCTCGTGGGCTACAAAAGCCATACGCAATGGATGGTTGAACTCTTCTGACTTCTGTATTTTGGGATGTGGTCTATTTATACTAAAGCCTTTACGATACTCTGCCCGTCCCAGTGGTTGTAAGGCGTCAAATCTTAGTCGTTTTATTACGATCTCGAGAAAAGTCTATAAGACGTAGCTCAGTAGTGTGATAGTCATCATCATCATCAACCATTCAGAGTTGTCCCATTTGCATTTAACTCATCAAATCCAGGTTTTTCACTAGCCATTAGCCACCTACAAACACCTAGGACCTAGGAAATTTCGTCTGCCCAATCCGATAGCCCATTACTATTTCTGAGCCACTGTCATAAGCTTATTTCGAGAGTCGCTTTGAATGGTCTGGCATCAATATTTGACGGTTTCTAGCTACTGGAACAGACCAGGTCTTGTAAAGGCACTGTGGACCACATTCATGCTGTACGGAAGGTTTTACAGAAATCAGAGTATGACCAACCGCTTTGTGTGGCTTTTGTGGACTACAAGCAAGCCTTCGACTTCATCGAAACCTGGGCTGTTCTTGAGTTTTGCAACGACGCCAAGTCGACTATCGATATCCCCACTCCACAAATACTGAGAAGCCTGTAATTAATAGCAACGATATGCGTTCCAGTATATAGCCATTCAAAGTAACTAAAAGTATAAGGCATTACTTTGCGGAAGTCCATCTTGTTGAAAGTGATAGAAATATGTTTTGCTTCTTCCGCACTTATGAGTGAACCACACTCGTGACCGCAATGTACAATGCAAATGTACAAACGACGCACCTCTCCAACACCACAACCACCGTTTTACACTCTACAGGTATACTTCCATGGAGTATCCTCAGGAGATCATCGACAGTCACGTTCCGAGGACCGACTAATACGTAACTGCCCCTGTCGATTAAGTTGCGGTCGTACGTGTGGTTCACTCAGCATAACTTGCCATCATAAGCGTGGAAAAAGCTGAACATATTTCTATCACTTCTAACAAGAGCCATTCAACTACTGCAAGGTGTAAAACAAGGTGACGTTATATCGCTCAAACATTCCACCAATGCGCTTGAAGACCTTAGCATGGAATGATCTGGACAATTTCGTCAACAGTGAATACCTCACAATCTCCGCTTTGCCACCTTCATGGGCAAAATCATCAGAGAGGAACATAGAATCGCGGCAGGTACTGTCAAAGGTGTTCAGTTTAAATACGACCTCGAGGCGTGACGTGACGGACTTGGGATGAATTTGGAAAAGACTACGGTCCAGCTCAATTGCATATCTCCGTCGAAGGTGTAGTAGACCTTGAAATTGTCTAAAAGTATGAATACCTTAAACAAAAATTGTACTTAGAAAAAGATAACATTGAGGCTTAAATCTCCAGAACAGTGCGGCTGGACTGGGTAGCATTTGGGAAGACGTATCTTGTTCTGGAGTCACCCTCGCCGCAACAAGGTGTTTGATCAGTGCATCCGATCGCTAATGATGAATTATGGAGCATAGACATGAAATCTGAGAGTAAAACTGGGACACTGGTTACATGTCATTCAGAGAGGGGATGCTTTGCTAGGTGTCTCGCTAATATGTCGAGGTTAATCCGGAACGATTATTCGAAGACCAAAGTAACGGACATACTGGAAATAGAAGTGTAGCAAGCTGAAGGGTCAGTGGTCTGGGCACATCTGTCGTAAAAGCGATTGAAGACGGAGTAAGCGGGTTCTCGAGTGGATGCCACGCCCAGAAATAGCAATGACTTGAAGAGAGCAGCTGGTAGGGAGTGGATGGTAAACGCAAGGATTTTACTTTGTGGCGTACCCTGGTGAGGCCCACGTTTAGCAGTGGACTGTTATTATAGGCTAATGTGATGATGACCACAGAAGTAGGTAACGAGCTAAGAAACTGAATGAAGCGGATGAACAAAATTTATTTATAATCTGATTTATTTGTAAATTCTACTGAAAGTTTTTGGACTTGTTACATGAAAAGTGCATTCCTCATATTTGGCGACATCGTAATCGAAGCACGAGCGTGCATCCCACGCGACGCCCTGCCATGCACTGAACTATCTAAGTAACTTAAACTCTAGATTCACTGTTTGCACAAGCGACTGTTTGTGTGTCATCCGTAGGAGTAACCAACATTTTATGTAAACTACTTTAAATAAAAATATTCCAAGCGCCTGTACGTGATGCTACCATAGGTTCTAACCGACATTGGATAATCGTATTTGGTCAAGTAAAAATTGTCTAAATAAGAAAAGAACCTTTGAAAACGGCGGGTAAAAATTGACTAAGCGACAATCAGATTTATTTTTAAGACAGGTAATATATACTGAACCAACTGAATAAAGAAAAATTATAACAGGCATTTTTAACTAAACGCCAAGCATGCAGAAAAACGGGTATGCAAAAATTACTTAAGTGATGAAAAAACGAGATCTTTGTAAGGAAAAAAATAGCTATGCGCCTTACACTATGTCGTCAGATTGAGGCAAAATTGACTAAGTGAAGAAAATACTGTACGAAGAGAACGGTAAAATTTGACCAAAGTCAAGTTTAGCATTATTTAATTTCGATAACCACCAAATTTTCAAAAATGGTCGAAAATCGTGTCGGTTAGTCAACCGAAAAAAGTGAATTTTCGCGAATTCCAAAATGTCTAAGCGACAAAAAAGTCATCGTATAGAGACGTGAGTAGTATCAAACGACGCAGAAAAATCAGGCGATTCCAACAATGTATATAACTCAATTTGGCCAAAAATGTCGCTTGGATAACTTTGCCTTTCAAGCGTCGATATATTTGCATTTTGCTGTGTGGTAGTTGCTACGAATACTGCCACCCTTAGTCCGCTCGGGGTGTTTCGTAAAATGCGACAAAGAGTTTAACCTCGGCTGAATATCTATCCACTATGGTCAATCGTATGATGGCGGTGATACCACCTATACTACAATAATATTGCCAAAGAGGGTTGACGTCAGGCAGGCGGCCGGTCATAAAACAGCCAAATCCTTTTGTTACATGATTTTGTGGTCTAACAAATCAAGTTGCGCCGACCCCAATGATTTGGGATTAGGGCAGGAAGATGAAAACATAATACGTTACTATACCTACCTATATGCCGATTAAATAACGCTTAAATAAAATAGCACTGCTTTACTTATTATCGTCATAATGTAGGTACTCCACGACGATGTCACCATACAAACGTACCTGTAACAATATAGTTGTTATCAGTACTAATGATCAAAAAATTAATAACTTTTGAACAGTGCATATTAGTCTTACAAGCAACAGAATAACCAGTAGTAGGATTAGGGGTTTAAATTACAATAAACAAGCAACTTATTAACAAGTACTTATTAAAAAACAGTAACCCGACCGACCGTGGTAATGACAAAGTTGTATTTTGCGTAAAAAATTTACCATCTTGAAATTATGAATTTTTAATACAGCCAGTGTCACTTGCGCTGCTGAGACGAATCTACCGACACCTCACATGTCAAGATCCGCCCAGCCGTTTTAGCTGTACCTAGCCCGTGAAAACGAATTTCTTATCAACATACATAAATACATAGGTACATACTCTCGAAAAACATAACTCTCTTGAGGCAGTCGGGTAAATACCAAATGACCTGTTTGTTTAATAAAAGTGATAATATTCTATAAAATAACCGATTAAATATAAATCAGAATAAATAGCTGATTATTATGAACTTAATAAAAAGAAAATACAGCAAGATTGCATAGAAAGTGTGAGTGAACCACCTTAGGCTATCATAAAAGATTTATTGTATTTTTATTTACTAAGAACTTTGTGCTAGATTAAGCGTCATAAATAGACTTATACAGTAAAGATATGAATAAGGAACCTCATTAAAGTTATAATCCTCTATACAAAAGTAAGATATACTGTTTGATTCCGAAGCTGATCTTAGCGCAGTGGAAGCAAATTAAAGTTATCTTAAAATCTAAAACTAAATGGTCGATCAGCCTCGGAACAACATTTGACTACGATTCGTAGTGCTCTTTACTATAGCTAAATAAAATAAATTTAATGAGAGAATCTTTGTTCCGGAAAGTTTCCGGCCGAGAAATTTTTGCTGCGACGGCTCTCTCACAATGTCCTACTAATATTTAACTGCACCACCACAGCTCATATCTAAAATAAATATACCAAGTTCCGGTTGTACTAAAGGTCATCAGGGTGGTGACCTCCACGTAATGTTGCTAAATCACGGTAATGAATGTACTTATACAGGACCTAGCAGCGATTTGCTTACCGTGCGAATTATGACGCCGCCGTTTCCTTGTAAGTCTAGTTTTTGACAGGAAAAAAGGTATCAGGTTTTGAGGAAGACATTTGGATTGGATTTAGATACTAGACTTACTGCACCCGGACACCAGCTCGTGTGGCATTCCGTCCCTCCGTCAATTTTGGTTTCACCTTAGTTTTCACAAGCACTTGGGTTCACTATTGTTCATAGTTCGACATCGAATAATGTTTTAACACACTAATAACAAAGATTTCTCCCGCACACTACTGGTTGCGACAGCAATGAGTTTGCTGTACAAAACGCAAAACTAAAAGATTTCTCCCGCATGAGAATTCCACACAATTAAAATATAGGATTAACTTCCACACTGGACAGGGAACTCTTCCCTGGTGGTCAAAGCACACACGAAATAATAAAACCCAGACTACTTAAAATATGTGTCTAACACCGGACGCGCGAGTGACTAAAAAAAAAAAAAAAGTGAGGTTATATTTGCCGGCGGCCGCGTGGTATCGAACCGACTGAACGAACAAAGGGAAAAAGATGGCGTCGGCCGACTAGCCGGTGTCAGACGAAATGGCGCGAAACTACAAAACGTATGGTACGAAACTAAACATTCACCCGCCCCGGACCGACCCATCGGTCCGCTCTATGCATGGCAGGCGTGATAATGTAGCTACTGCTCGCTTAAGAACTGAATCCCCCACCTGAACTTCTGCAACTCGAGGAGTGCCATCACTACCCGGAAACAGGTTGAGAATGCGCCCCCGGCGCCAACGCAGTGGCGGTAGGTTGGCATCCTTAACCAGAACGAGATCCCCAATGCAGGGGGGTTCAGTCCTGTCCGTCCACTTAAGGCGTTGCTGCAGAATGTGCAAGTACTCAAGCGACCAACGCTTCCAAAAGTTTTGAGTCATTTGCTGCAACAACTGATAACGCGACAAACGATTGCTATTCACCTCCGTATAGGGATATTCCGGCAAGGCGTTAAGTGGGCGGCCAATTAAGAAATGCCCTGGCGTCAGGGCCTCTAAATCATTTGGGTCTGAGCTGAGCGGACACAAAGGACGCGAATTGAGTACAGCCTCAATTTTACAAAACACGGTCGCCAGCTCCTCGAAAGTCAAAATTGTTAACCCTACAACGCGCAACAAATGCGTCTTAGCGGACTTTACAACCGCTTCAAAAATACCACCCCAGTGAGGGCACGCTGGTGGATCGAACACCCAGGTAATGCCCTGACGGGAGGCCCGTGCTGATGGCTTCTTCGTTCTCCCTTAAGAACGTTACAATTTCCTTCATACACCGATCAGCACCCTTAAAGTTGGTACCACAATCCGACCTGATCAGCGCTGGTCGCCCTCGTCGCGACGTAAATCTCTCCAGCGCTGCCAAAAGGCCTCCGTAGAAAGGTCGGCCACGAGCTCCAAGTGGACGGCCTTGGTGGCTAGGCACACGAACACGCACAAGTACGCCTTGATAGACTTTGCGTTCCGTAGGCGTGATGCCTTTACCATGAAAGGGCCTGCGAAATCCGTTCCCACACCTGCAAACGTCCAGGCCTCCGTCACCCGGTCCGGTGGAAGATCTCCCATCTGTGGCTGCATTGTGGCTGCCTTCAAGCGGTAACAAGGCAAGCACCTAAACACAACGCTACGTACCGTTCGTCGTCCCGATAAGATCCAAAACTCGCGCTGTAGAATGGCCAATAGCGCATTACAGCCCGCGTGCGAGTTTTTCTCATGACGATCCCTGACTAAGAGCTCAACTAAGGGTCCCCTTTTGGAAGTAACAGTGGATGCCGAGCCGAAAAGGGCAGGCTAGCGTTCGAAGTCTGCCTCCAACCCTGAGCATACCTTGCTCATCCAGGAATGGGTTGAGGCGCACAATTCCTCCCTTCAGCTTTCCACGTCCATCCCTGAGCAGCCTGACCTCCTCTTCGAAATGTTCCGCCTGGACGACTCTAACTAATGAGCATAGAGCCGCATTCCGTTCCGCAGGCGAGAGGACTGGTGCAAAGTTCCGTTCTGCTTGAGGCTTCCTGCAGTTGTTCACGAACCGTTTGATCCAACCTGTCACCCCAAGAAGTTTGTCGAGGGAGCTATACCGTTCCAGCAAGAAAGCTGGGTTAGGCTTCGGTACGAGTTGCCCCACGTTCACTCGCAAACCTCGATCAGGTGGCCCAAGCGGCGCCCTGCACTCGTTGAATGGCCATTCCTGCGGCGACTCAGTCAGCCATTGAGGTCCCCACCACAGTGGGTGACTCACCAAATCAGGTGCCCTGCACCCGCGCGAAGCGCAGTCCGCTGGGTTCCATTCTCCCGGTACGTGCCTCCACACTAACGGAGTTTCCGACCCCGTAATCTGTGACACCCGATTTGCCACGAAAACCTCAAGTGTATGTACCGACGTCTGCAACCAGCACAGAACTATCCGACTGTCAGTCCACGCGTACACCGTTTCATCCAAGTTGATGGTACCACGCAGATTGCAGGTTACATGATTTAGCAAGCGCGCTAGAAGAGCTGCCCCTGCCAATTCCAATTTGGGGATGGTCCATCTAGTTCTGACTGGTGCCACCTTACTTTTGGCCATAACCAGACGCACGTGCACAGTTCCCGTTGAACTTGCTGTCCGAAGGTATACAGCTGCCGCGTACCCTCGCTCCGAGGCGTCACAAAACCCATGTAGGGTAGCCTTACATCCCACCGATGGGACTAACTTGCGGGGTATCGCGATGTGCACAATCCCTGGTAAGGTGGTCACAAACTTGAGCCAATCCTTCAACAACTCTCCGGAGAGTTGGTCGTCCCATCCTAAGTTGGCTAGCCACAACCTTTGTAAAAGCACTTCGCCATGAACGTAACCGGGGCGATCCATCCGTTAGGATCGAACGTTCTAGCGATTGTCGACAGTACCGACCGCTTAGTCCAAGTTTTCTCCAAAGGTCGGGCTCGATCTTGTACGTGAATACGTCATGCGTTGGCCTATATTGCACCCCGAGGATGCCCAACGTATTTGGATTGTCCGGGTTCTCAAAGAGGTGCGGGTCCTGATGGAACTCGCCTGGCAAACCAGCCAGGAGCTCTGGGCAACTGGACAACCATTTCCGCAACTCGTAACCTCCTGAACCCATGATCGCGATCAGCTCGTCTCGTAGAATTAGCGCCTGCTCCACGCTATCAGCACCCGTGCAGATATCGTCCACGTAGACGTCGCGATCCAGTACTGCTGCGGCTCGAGGGTATCTTACCCTTTCCTGTGCGGCCAACTCTCGCAGCGTACGTACTGCCAAATACGGACTTGGCTTAAGTCCATACGTCACCGTGTTAAGTTCGTATGTGACCATCGGCTCATCTGGGCTCTCACGCCACAAAATCAGCTGATACCGACGGTCATCCGGATGTATCATGGTTTGGCGAAACATCATTTTGACGTGTGCGACGAACGCTACCTGGTGTAACCGAAAGTCTGTGAGAATGTCCACAATGTCCCGGTTCAATTTAGGACCCGCGTGCAAACATTGGTTCACAGACACACCATTCGAGGTAGGAGCAGAACCGTCAAACACCACCCGTATTTTCGCCTCAGGTGACTTCAAGACAGCCAGGTGTGGAATGTAATAATGCTCGACACACCTCCAATCCAGGCTGGACACCGACATGTGGCCCAATTGAATATATTCCCGCATGAATTCTATATACTTCTGCCGAAGTGCTGGGTCTCGCCTCATCTTCCGCTCCATTCCGAGTAGTCTCCGTTCCGCGAGCTGTCGCGAACTACCTAAAGCGGGGCGGTTTGGGAGAAAAGGTAGCCTGGTCACGAATCTGCCTGACGGGCATCTCGCAGTGTTGTATTGATAGAACAACTCGCACTCGTCATCCTCTGGCTTCCGTCTGTCCGCCGTGGGCGGCTCTTCAACTCCCAAAACCTCTGCAGCACCTCTGACAGCACACTACCATAGAGGACCGTATCCCCTTCTGGTAGGTCCTGAGGTCTCCAAACTGGGCCGAAAACAACATACCCCTGTGGTATCTACGGCCACCAAACCAGCTTCCTGGAGTACCTTCTTCCTACCGCACCATAATCTCCCGAGGACGTCTGACCCGAGAAGTACGTCCACCGTACCAGGAGTATCAAAATCAGGATCAGCTAACTCCAACCCTGTGGTTAACCCTCGTACCGTTGGTGGTAACCTAACCTGAGGAGTTTCCCAACCACTTCATCCAGCACCACGGCTGAGACTTGATAGCTGACCCTGTACATGTGCTACCTAATGCGAACTCAAAGTTCGTCTGACCCCGAATGTCAGGCACATTTAGGCCCCGATGCCTACAGCTTCATCCGCACTTGGCTGTACATTTAGGCCTAGCCTACTCACCAGCTTACTCGATACAATACATCCCTGAGCCCCTGTATCCAGTAGGGCTCTTACTTGAATGGTCCGGCCACCGTATCCCCATACCCAAATCTTAGCCGTTGGCAAAAGTACCGTGATTGGACGGGAGCCGAAGCTGATGAGTAGGCGGCGATTACCTAGCGGGAATCTAAACGCGGTGAGGCCGCGTCCCGCGGGGTATCCTCGCTACCCAAACCCGTGTATGGGTCCCACTCCTGCTGGTAGGGAGGTCTGCCCATAAAGGCCATGGCTGGAGTTCTATAGTACCCCGACGGCAAACGTCCGTACCGAGGTTGCGCCTGTAGCCGCGGGTACTCAGGCATAGGCGGAGGCATGCGTGGGTCTTGAGACCCAACCAGGTGGCTCAAGCCCGCAGAATACTGCATGTACCCTGGTGGCTGCCTAGTGCTCCCCTGACACCCGCCCGTTTGATCCCGTACCTGGGATGGGTGTCCTGGCCATGTTCCCGTGTCGTTCCTCCCCAATCCGGCACCTGCTGCCGTGGTGGAGATCGTCCCCACGTCCTTGGGTAAGTGGGCTCCGTCTGTTGACGTCCCCCTGCCTGTCCCTGTGACCGATGCGGAGGTGGGCTCCTCCTTGGAGGGGTGGGAGCGTTGCTGGGGCAGAGGTCTCCTTGCGTGGGGCTTCACCAGCCTGGACGTCCACTCGCCTGCTTTCGGCCTCGAGGAACGACTTCAGATCCTCGTAGGTCGGGAGGTGGTCCGAGGACTTGCCACCATGGAGCTGCTCGAATCGAGCGACCATTTCGCTCGGCAGGCGGCGAAGCACTGTGTGGACCAAGATATAACCGTAGCCCGCCACTGGCAAACCCTGTCGCTCTAGTGCGCTGACCGCGACACTGACTGGGTGGAAGATTTTCTCGCGGAGGTCCGTACCTCGCGTTATGGTTGGTATTGACAGCCACTGGTCTAACAGCCTGTCTACAATCAGGCGCTTGTTCCGATACCGGTCGGTAAGGATCTTCCACGCCACCTCATAATTGCTATCCGAGACAGCCAAATGCGTCAGCAATTCATGAGGCTCTCCATGTAGCCTGGACATCAGCTGAGCCATCTTGTACGCTGGCATTATGTCCGTCCGTGTGTGGACCACGCTGCTATACAGGTCCTCAAACGCCGGCCAGTCGGCGTAATCGCCTGCAAAGACTGGAACCGTAACAGGCGGAAGAGGCACCTGTAATCCTTGTCCCACTTTACCACGGAATGGCTTTTCCTTTCCGTCACGTCGCCTAGATATGTCCGCAGCTGCCTGCTCAATGTCCTGTGCCAGCTCCAAGCACTGGCTTACATCGCCCTCGACCAGCTCCTTATCTTCAGGGTTAGGAGCTTCCTCAAGGAGCATGAGGCACTCTGTGAGGTGCTCCGACACAACCCGAACCCGTTCATCTGCCTGTAGTGCACTTTTCAAGAGCGCGTCCTCCCGGTCCTCGCGGCCGATCATTGCCGCTGTGGTAGTAAACCACCTTAATTCTGTCTTTATAGCAGCCTTATACCTGGCGATCGAGGAGCCATGGTACCAACTTTTACACACTCGACTTAATAAAACGAAAACCAATAAACAAATACCACAAAATAAATGTTAGTTGACTGGCCTAGACCTTACCGATAAGGTACCGTTCACTAGGCAAACAATACAGTCACAAAAAAAAACCGAAACAATATTTTCCAAAATTAATAAAATATGTGGGTAATATAAAAAACACGCTTAATACTAAATTACGGCTAACTATGTTGCAATAAAGCAACCACGCTCTGCTACCAAAAAATGTTTGATTCCGAAGCTGATCTTAGCGCAGTGGAAGCAAATTAAAGTTATCTTAAAATCTAAAACTAAATGGTCGATCAGCCTCGGAACAACATTTGACTACGATTCGTAGTGCTCTTTACTATAGCTAAATAAAATAAATTTAATGAGAGAATCTTTGTTCCGGAAAGTTTCCGGCCGAGAAATTTTTGCTGCGACGGCTCTCTCACAATGTCCTACTAATATTTAACTGCACCACCACAGCTCATATCTAAAATAAATATACCAAGTTCCGGTTGTACTAAAGGTCATCAGGGTGGTGACCTCCACGTAATGTTGCTAAATCACGGTAATGAATGTACTTATACAGGACCTAGCAGCGATTTGCTTACCGTGCGAATTATGACGCCGCCGTTTCCTTGTAAGTCTAGTTTTTGACAGGAAAAAAGGTATCAGGTTTTGAGGAAGACATTTGGATTGGATTTAGATACTAGACTTACTGCACCCGGACACCAGCTCGTGTGGCATTCCGTCCCTCCGTCAATTTTGGTTTCACCTTAGTTTTCACAAGCACTTGGGTTCACTATTGTTCATAGTTCGACATCGAATAATGTTTTAACACACTAATAACAAAGATTTCTCCCGCACACTACTGGTTGCGACAGCAATGAGTTTGCTGTACAAAACGCAAAACTAAAAGATTTCTCCCGCATGAGAATTCCACACAATTAAAATATAGGATTAACTTCCACACTGGACAGGGAACTCTTCCCTGGTGGTCAAAGCACACACGAAATAATAAAACCCAGACTACTTAAAATATGTGTCTAACACCGGACGCGCGAGTGACTAAAAAAAAAAAAAGTGAGGTTATATTTGCCGGCGGCCGCGTGGTATCGAACCGACTGAACGAACAAAGGGAAAAAGATGGCGTCGGCCGACTAGCCGGTGTCAGACGAAATGGCGCGAAACTACAAAACGTATGGTACGAAACTAAACATATACCTATGGGTATTTACCTTTAGGAAAGGTACTGACGAACACCTAGCATTCTACACGAGCTGTTTTCACTAGCAAACAAAAAAATATCTGAATCTTGATTGAAATAAAGACAATATTTGGTTTGTCGCGAAGTGGCATCCGCGGAGCTTGAGTGAGAGAATAAATTCCAACAAATAAGTATGGATTTTATTTCAAGCTTATTTCGTACTGTAATGAAAACGCACACCAACACTAGGTGTACGTCGGCCCTAAGAATATCAAGTAAACAAAAGAACCATATTTTCTAAGGAAATATAAGACTTGTATAATTATTAGTACGATGGTCTTTGTTATAAGCATATTTATGCCATTATGAGGCTAATATCAAATTTGGCCTTTCATTTCACGCATAAGAAATAAAGTAGGACAAAGTCAATGTACGACCTGAAAAAATCGCTTGGATGCTATTTTTACCACAGGGTAATGCCTTATCTATTCCCATAGAAAACGATAAGCAACGACCTCTGGGCAGTCCTCTTAGTAATAATATGAAGAGAACGAAGTAGACGCTAAAATTCTAACAACAACAGAAATTAGGTAATTGAGTTCAACAACACGCATTTGGCACAAGAAATACTTCAGCGTTATCACATAAGATATGATATCGCAAAATTAATTCCTTTTATGCGCCAAATTATGTTTACATTTTCTTCCGCGAATACTTAAACTACACTTGTTTTAATAGGAAGGTATACCAGTAGTTGGGGGTATACCTAGATGCTTGGATCAGCGATAAAAAGACCATAAAAATTAAGGGTTGCCCCGCTACTTGCCTAATTTACCTACCTTCCCCAAAAACGAATTATCTTAGAGCACGAAACTCATACGAGTCTTCAGTTTCAAGTGAGTTTTCCATCTGGACGCTATCCAATATAACAAAGATTTTAATCAGAGTAGCGAGTTAATAAACTATATCAATAAGCCTAGATGTCCGAGGTTGAAAATCTTGAGTCTATTGACCTAGAGGAGCACTAACCTTTTTGATCTCTTTAACGATCTATTTGGGTTTTCCAGGCGATTTATTTACCAATATTCATTTTACAATAAATGTACGGGAAAGTGATTCACAAAAACGTTCTTCTTAATTTTAAAGGTGAAACGTTATGAATCATAAGAAAAAGTCATATGAGTAATGCTTCAATAATTTTACTTCAAGTTATAGTATCATCTTCTTAGTCGATATTATTATACCTATTACTAAGAGACCAGGCCAATATAAACAATGGTGTGTAATTCTTTGCAATGTTATATATTTTTTATGCAATAAAAATTATATTTTCTTATTATTACAAGAAGTACCATCTCAACCATTATAACTATCTATATCTATATTATAAACTTTCCTCTTTAATCACTCTATCACAAAAAACATATGAATGACATAAAAACTACCTACACACTAACTTAATTGCCCGGCAGTCCTCTGCCTCAGGAGGGTTATGTTTATCGAGAGTATGTAGGTATGTAGCCAGAAATTCGTTTTCACGGGCTACAGCCCAAACGGTCCAAATGGCTAGGCGGATGTTGTCATATATGGTGTCCTTAGATTCGTTGCTAGCAGTTACTGGCTATTATGAAATTACATTAATTCAAAATGGTGGATTTTAAACGTATAACGTATAATATAAACTTTGAAGTTACTGCAGTCGGGTTTTAGTTTTTTTAAACTTAATTATGCTTGTTTTCTTTACAACTTTTTGTTCGTTATCCTTTTGATATTATTACAATACCTATCCAAATTAGTTTCATTCACACTGCCACAAGCAAAAAGTAAATGAACAGCACATGACGTAAATACTACCTACACAGTAACCTAATTAACTTAGGTAGTTGCCTGCTTAATGGTCGACCTTGCTAGATCACCGAAAATGTTTACAAATAGGGTTTACGTTAATCTTGTAAAGGTGATTGACTTGTACACTCACCTGTCAGTTTTTCATCTGTCATAAGTGATAATCTACACTAATACTATGAATTCAAAAGTAAGTCTGTCTGCTTCTCTTTTACGCTTATGCCACTGAACCTATTTTGATAAAATGCGGCACAAGCATGGCACCAGCGAGCACAGATAAAATGGGCTGGATATGGGCCTCCCTGTATCGGGGGGTTTTGTCATACCCACCCTGGTTTGCAGATGGGTTGGCGAACGCAGTGCAAGATGTTGACTTTGAAATGAATTTGCAATTATTCGAATGCATCTGGAGACTACGGGCACAATTATTAATTTGGGGAAAGAGGGAAGTCTTTTTCAAGCAGTGGACAAAAATGTATAATACTTAAAACAAGATGCTTGTAACCTGACGAAACTTAATGCAAGAACGATTCACAATAACAAACATAATTAGACATAAAAAATATTAAACTACTAGATACACACAAACCGAAGAAAGGTTTTATGTACGTACAAATCACGTGTAAACACAAATCCGATTTATGAAGAGCAAGGACGTTCGGATCCACCTTCACCTTGGCGGTTGACCTGAAGCCTTAAATATCATTTGTCAGTCACCGCCACTGGACTGTACCTAACCACAATGATATAATACCTACTACATGTAGTGTTTAGGTCAAGGTGCTGCTATCGGTAGCGCTTTCATTTACTATTTATGGGATAATCTGATTAATTATAAAAAAGAATTTTCCGTTGCAGGCTCAGAATTACTCCATTTGTACCCTATGGTAGATATGGTAAAATTCGAGTGAGGGATGAATGCTGGGAATGGGCAGCAGCGTTCCCTGTCAAATAAAACACCTTGCTCTCGCCAATCCACATGCCAAGCGTGGCGAGTGTGGCAATCCCGTAATTCTAGGAGGCCCATGTGCAGCATTATGTTGTGGCTGTTGAAATGGAAGTAAAAATAATACTTTTCTCAAACATGCTAGGAAATATGACAATTTCTTTCAAGAAAACAATCCAGAAAGTTTGACATTGTCTGTGATTTTGTAATTTCTGAACGATTTCTTTTTTACACACCAGCAATGGATTCCAATACAACTTTTCTGGCGTGATATCGAAATCGTTCAGAAATTACAAAATAAAAAAAGAATAACTCCTAATCCACATCTTGACTTAGTAATCAGTAAAACAACTTTTTATATCAAATTACTATAAAATAAATTAAAATCTTTATAATTTCCTAGCATTTTTTTGAGAAAAGCACTATGTAAGCCTCGGGGAAAATGACTTTGCCAGACTCGTATTTTTAAAGTCCTCGCCTGCGGCTCGGACTTCAAACTCTACTCGTCAGTCAAAGTCTTATTTCCCGTCCTCGTCAACAACCTACTATAAGTTGCGTCCTTAAAACGATTACTGGTGGACTTTCTGATAGTACCAACTCATAGTTAAAGTTCATCCGTTCTGCATTGAAAAGTGACATGTATTACTTTTGACTATATCCCATTGGTGTATCAGCTACTCACACCCACTACGCGAAAGAGTAATTTGTTAGCTATGTATGCAGTTGGAACAAGTTTGAACTAGCTAACGGGTCGGATTGAGTTGGTCTTTTATTTGATAACCTTTTACTGAACTATGCTTTTACACTATACTTACTAGCTAAAATACCTCAAATATGTAGTTTACGGTCACTGTTTACAAAGAGAAAAATTTATTCAGTAATGACTTTTCTTAGACGAGCATAAAGGGGTCGCACTATGACCATTTTCATTGATGGACTGTGTGTGTAAGAGAAAACAATTTGAAGCATTGTACGATACTAGAGATGGGCGGTGGGTAAATACCCGGGTGGGAAAAAACGGGTAAATTGGGTATTTACCTTTTTTACCCGTTTTTACCGGGTATTTACCCAAAAACATGGGTAAGAACTATAAAATTATAAAATTTTGTTATAAGGCGTTCTATTTCAATTTTTTCCTTAAAATATGAAGTAATGTAAACCTACCTATACATTTAGAATCTATATGTCACAGGAAAACCGCAAAAACGAAACCACACAAACAGATAACGAATACGCATTGATCAATCGTCATCATTCTGCAAAAGAAACGAACAAATTTGTCATTTCACTAGAATAAATCTAGGAAAATGACCTATAAGTTGTAAAGATAAATATTATTTAAAAATATTTTAGGTTTCTTGCAATCTGTGTCTAATTCCGCAACTTTTGATACCGCTTGTGAATCGATAGGTTGGAAATAGGAAAGTCTCATACAAGGACGGGACACCCCACTTTTGGGGCTTTTGGCCCCCCCAGGGGGCCTAAAGGGTAATTTTTAGGGCACAATAAGCTTCAAGTGAGATGTCACGCACGATACGAAATAAAACTACCCTCCAAGTCAATTACTTCAAAAGTTGTGCCATGTAAAGGAGGGGGGCAGCTATTGACGTTAGTTACTAGACTATCATGTGTGGTGGTTTAACTTCTTGTACGCCACCGTAGCTTGCACATAAGAGCACCCGCGACGTTTCGTAAGCTCGCGCCCGTCGCAGTAGCGGACAGTTTCGCATCAGTCAATCCCCGCTCTTGTCTCCAGTTAGTTGTTCTAGCTTAGTGTTTGTTGGGTCTTTATGGTTTTTTATGTGGGTCTTTAGTGCTTGTTGAGTCGTAAGGGTTTGTAGGTTGGGTCGTAATGGTTTGTTGGGTGAGTCATTAGGGTTTGCTGGGTCGTAGGGATTTGTTGGGTGGGTCGTTAATGTATGTTGGATCATAGAGTTTTGCAAATTGGGTCATTGAGGTTTGTTGGGTGTATCGTTAGTGTATGTTGGGTTATAAAGGTTTGCAAATTGGGTCTTTGAGGTTTGCTGGGTCTTAAGGGTTTTTAGGTTGGGTCTTGGGTCGTTAGTGTTTGTTGCATCGTGAGGGATTGTAAGTCGATTGGTTGGTGTTTCTTGTGTCATAAGGGTTTGTTTGGTGGGTCGTTAGGGTTTGCTAGGTTGGTCGCTACGGTTTGCTGGCTCGTAAAGGTTTATTGGGTAAGTCGTTAGTGTTTGTTGGTTCATAAAGAATTGAATATTGGGTCTTTGGGATTTGTTGGGTCATTACGACGACTATGATCCAAAATCCAGATAGCGTACTGGATAGTACCCTTGCCCGCCAGGCCCAGATAGTGGGTTTGATTCACCCGGACACAAATATTTGTTAAGGTTTTTTAAGTATTTGTGTTGACTCTAGGTGTTTTCTGTATATGTATAAATATGTATTTATTTACAAAAGAGTATATCAGTATTAATATTAGTGATTTTGTTCCCATAGTGCTAGCTTTGCTTAGTTTGGAGCTAGATGGCGCCTCGTTCAGGATATTTATTATAAGTTTTTGTAGGTTGGTTCCAACAAACACTAAAAAATAAAACCTCACCCAATTCAAAATTCAATATTTATTTCTCAGTAGTAATTTACAACATTCTCTTTAAGAAAGTCATATTCTAATTCAAACTTAAAAAAGAGGTAATTTCTAGTGCAATTTTTTCTCTTTTTATAACAATTTGTGTTCCTACTCTAAACGCGGCTCGGGCTTGGGACAATAATCCTAACGACCTTGAAAACACTACCGACCCATCCAGTAACCTGTTACGTATGACCCAACTAATCTTAACAACTCACACAAGTAACCTTTACTTCCCAGTAAACACTAACGGCATCTTAACAAACCCTTGCGACCCAACAAACTCTTTCGACCCAGCAAACACTAACGACCTACTCAACAAACCCTACCGAACCAACATACACCAAAGAGCCTACCTACAAACCCTAACGATTGGGTCGGTTGGTCAAACACTAACAATCAATCCAACAAACCCTTACGGTACAATAAACCCTTACGACCCAGAAAACACTAAAGACCCACACAACAAATCCTAATGACCCAACAAACACTAACAACCCAGCCAACAAACCTTTTCGACCCAGCAAACACAAACGAACCGCCCAACCAACCCTAACGACCCAATTAACCTAATAACTCACCCAAACAACCCATACTACCCAGAAAACACTAACAAAATCTTAACAAACCCTTACGATCAAACAAACATCAACTTCACAACTTACAAACCCTACCGACCCAACAAACACTAACGACCCATCCAACAAACCCTTACGATCGAACAAACCCACGGCCTAACAAACTCTTACGACCCAATTAACCCTTACGGCCCAGCAAACAAACCCTTACAACCCAATAAACCCTTACGACCCAACAAACTCTTACGACCCAACAAACCCTTACGACTTAGAAAACACTAACAACCCATCCAGCAAACCCTTAAAACCCAAAAAACCCTTTCGACCCTAGCAAACACACTAATACGAACCTCATAACAACCCTAACGTACCAACAAATATAAACGAGCCACCAAACAGCCTTACGTCTCGAAAACAACCACAACCCTAACCTAACCTAACCTAACCCTACGATCCAACAAATACTAACGACCCACCCAACAAACCCTTAAGACCCACCAAACACTAACGACTCATCCAGCATACCCTTACAAGCCAACAAACACTTACGACCTACTCAAGAAATCCTTACGACTCAACAAACCCTTACAACCCAACAAACCGTTACGACCCAACAAACCTTTAAGACACACTATACACTAACGACCCACCCAGCATATCCTTACGAGCCAACAAACACTCACGACCCTCTCAAGAAACCCTGACGAGCCTACAAACCTTTACGACTCAACAAATCCTAACGACCCACCCAACAAACCCTTACGACCCAAAAAACATGTACGACCCGCCCAACAAACACAAACGAACCAACGTACAAATACTTACGACCCACCATGTGAAAATCGTTCAGTTTCATGATCTGAGCTGAGCACTTTGACCGCGCATTCACACTGAGAAGACTTTGGCCGGGAAACTATCGGAAGTCCCTTTTACACATGAGGAAAAGAACGAGAGATTCGTGTATCGCGGGACAAAAAAGTCGCATCTATGAACATGATCTAAGTAATGCAGGACAATACCGGTATAAAAGCAATAAACGAATGACGATATCTTTCAAACTTAATCGTAAAATACGTAAAACAATTTTTCTTTACATTGCACGGGTACATAATAAGTGTTCTAGTAACCTAGTACGAATTCTTTTGCAAAACACGTACCTTAAAGGCTGTAAATAAATATGAAACTTATATACGGGTATTTACCCGGGTAAAAACTAATTCGGGTAGGAAAAAACGGGTAAGAATGGGTATATACCCAAATTTGGGTATTTACCCGGGTAGAATCCCATCTCTATACGATACTGTTTTTCACAATTGTCATTCATTCATCACAATTAGTAGACTAATACCTACTTATTACAATCTAATCCTTTTGATCAAAAGTCTTAAATAAATCAAAACAGCTTACCACACAGTCTCTCACGTCATTGAACCAAATAACGAAACAAAGCCAGACTAAATAAAAAAAAAAACTCAACAACAATGCGATTTGTCCCACGCCAATGAAACATTGTGAGCACGTACGTAGTGGGTTATTCAATCGAGCACTTTATAAGTGCAATGCTTAACCAATAAATACGGAGTCAGTCGTAGTCGATAACAAATTCGTACTAAAACTTGAAATTTTACAATAACCAAGAAGAGTTTCTACCGAGAAATAGTTTCAAAGTTTGGTTTGATGGAGGCCGAAATGTTTAAGATTATAGTTTTAGTTAGTAAAGGTGTCCGTAGTAGTAGTTAGTTAGTATTCTTTGGTAGTAGAGAAGACGACCGTTTCTTTTGTCCAACTTTTTGTAGATAACACAGACAAAAAAACCGGCCAAGAGCGTGTCAGACACGCCCACAAATAGGGTTTCGTAGTCAACGTTTAAATATCAGGTTTTTCAGCATTACAAACTTAATTTGTTGCTGGTTTGTTAGCAGCAGTATGATGACCAACCGCAAATAGAAAAACTCAATTTTTTCTGAAACCTTTAAAGGTACAATATTCGTTATAGTTTTCATTGTAACTTCAGATTGTAAGCTATATTCCATATTTATTTCAAATTTTTAGCGTATATATGTCGGCGGCACGAACGAAAAACAACTTGCAGTGAAACGTCATCGCGCCACTGTGCACGTGCAGTGCAACGTCATCGCGCCACTCCGTGAATCAGGCTGGTGGGAACGGAGCGGCCGGCCTTTATAAGCGGGCGCACGGGCGTTCCGGCTCATTCTCAGCGAGGCATCCGTTCCGACCACATCCTAAGTGTGATACGGTTCACGCCTGAATCACAATAATAATTGTTGTAGCGCTTAATTATTAATTAATTAATGCTGATTAAATTATTATTACCAACAATTTGCTGGTTTTTCTTCGTGATGTCTGGAGATCACCTCGAGGACACTGTCGACCCTGAAGACATTCGACCATCTTCTCCAATCATTCGGCTCCACGCCGAAATCAGAAGTGGGGGCGGACGAGGTGGACCACCAGGTCCATCCGCTCTTGGGACCGGACGGAGTGCACCATCAGCGTCATCAGCTCTTGAGGATGGGCGAGATGGACCATCAGGTACATCTAGACATGAGGCAAGACAAGATGGACCGGCAGGGCAATCCGCTCTTGGAGCCGGACGAGGCGAACCTTCAGCTTCAGCTGCTTTTGAGGCTGAACGAGGTAGACCACCAGCCTCATACGCTCCTGTGGTTGAAGCCATACGAGGTGGACCATCAGAACCATCTAATCGACGTCGTGGACCGTCAGCTCCACCAGCTCCACCAGCTCTGGGGGCCAGGCAAGGTAGACCATCAGGTCCATATGCCCTTGCAGCTGAAGCCATACGAGGTGGACCATCTGATCTTGAACTTGGACGACGTGGACCGTCAGCTCCACCAGCTTTGGGTCAAGAACAAGTAAGACCATTAGTGCCATATGCCTATGTAGATGGACAAGGTGGAATATCAGCTCCATTTGCCTATGGAGCAGCACAAGGCGGACAACCAGCTTCATTTTCGCTTCCTGGACGATACACTGAAGAATCTGGTGCAAATCAGACGCTAAACGCGTTGACCACTATATTAGAGAATATGACGCGTCAGCAACAAGTTAATATGCAGACCAATCACGAGTTTCTTGCAGGTTTACTAAGCCAAACTGTGCCTCCCAGAAAACGACCTCGACTAAGCGACGTCTACATCGCACCATTTAACCCTGATGGAGACGTGCCAGTTAGGGATTGGTGCGAACACGTTGATAAAGCAAAATCTCATTGGGAACTCACTGATTACGAGGTATGTACGAAAATTGCTAGCTTACTACAAGGCCGCGCTAAAACTCTTGGAGACACGTGGCTAGTCAAATCCCCAGTTTGGAGCGACATGAGGGAAGCTTTGATCCAAACTTTTGAGCCTGAAGCGCGGTATTCCAATGATATAGTGAAGCTCCGAAACTTCAAATTCGAGATGGCAAATCCAGCAAGCCCAGAGAACCACGACTTGCACCCAAACCAGGTGATGGTACTAATCAAGATCCCGTGTCGGCGGTGGATGGAAACTGTACAACAGCTTCGCAAAGTTCCAATGCAAGTGAAGAAGACAATGGTGCAGCACTTGGTGATAACGAGGAACTTTAAAGGTACTATGCTTTTGCTTTGTTTTTGAATTGAAACAATTGTTGAGTTGCTAAGTTGAGGACAGGGGCCTCCTTACCATTGCTTAAGTTGAGGACAGGGGCCTCCTTATTATAGAGTGGCACAAGTTGAGGACAGGGGCCTCCTTACCATTGCTTAAGTTGAGGACAGGGGCCTCCTTATTATAGAGTGGCACTAGTTGAGGACAGGGGCCTCCTTACTTCTCAGTTGCATAAGTTGAGGACAGGGGCCTCCTTATAAGTTGCTTACGTTGGGGACAGGGGCCTCCTCACTTCTGAGTTGCTTGCTTATGACAAAGACCTTTTATTTATTATTTGCATTGAGGCAAAAGGATCTTTTGGGGATCTAGTGGTGTGTGTATACAAAATGTACTGTGCGCTGTTGTTTTATTTCAGGCCGAGGACGTCCTGTTTGCAGAATGGCCGTGTCGGCGGCACGAACGAAAAACAACTTGCAGTGAAACGTCATCGCGCCACTGTGCACGTGCAGTGCAACGTCATCGCGCCACTCCGTGAATCAGGCTGGTGGGAACGGAGCGGCCGGCCTTTATAAGCGGGCGCACGGGCGTTCCGGCTCATTCTCAGCGAGGCATCCGTTCCGACCACATCCTAAGTGTGATACGGTTCACGCCTGAATCACAATAATAATTGTTGTAGCGCTTAATTATTAATTAATTAATGCTGATTAAATTATTATTACCAACAATTTGCTGGTTTTTCTTCGTGATGTCTGGAGATCACCTCGAGGACACTGTCGACCCTGAAGACATTCGACCATCTTCTCCAATCATTCGGCTCCACGCCGAAATATACTTTAGAAGTTACAGCTGGAACAAATTATGGGTCAAAAACGCCCTTTTTAAAAGCAAATATCTCGTGACAGAAACATTTTAGTGACTTTGTTTCAAAGAAACCTCACCTTAGTTTTAAAAGACCTATTCAACGATACCCTACTCAATATTGCAGAAGAAAAAAAAATTTTTGCCCCCCTTTCACTTGTATGGGAGGGGGTCCAAAAAACATTTAAAATATTTTTTTCTTAACATTTCTTTATTTGTGTCAACACGATCTATCTTCTCACCAAATTTCATGTCGATAGCTCTAAAACTTACGAAGATATGAGGGCGCGGCATACAGACAGACAGACAGACAGACAGACAGACAGACAGACAGACATGACGAAACTATAAGGGTTTCTAGTAGACTACGAAACCCTAAAAATGAAAGACTTGACCCTTGCAAAACGTTCAGCTATGTGTTTACCTTGTTTTCTTTTACTACGAAGGTGAGACAAAAGTCAAATTGCTTTTACTACAAAAATTCTGCAAGTAAGAGAATTGTCCGATGGTTCGTTTGGTTGCAGGCTTACAAGTTATAGTCAAAACGCAATGGACTATGGATGGAGCCTATGCCAATGTAAGGTTGTTTTGTTTGACCTCTGCCGGTCGATTTGGCATTCAAATCGGCGATGCCGGGTCGCACAATCAGCTAATTTAATTACATTTCGCTGTGAACTAGTGATAAACTGTTAACAAGCTAATTGTTCGCTAACTACGTAGTTCGATATAAATGATTTGTTTTTATTTTTTCGGAAGCATATTTTTCCTAGGCGCCAAATATATCACATTTTTATATGTACCTAGTAGATACACTTGTCTCGATAGAACGTTTACTGCCATTGGAATAAAAAGCTTCACTCACGCGTGACTCACGCACACGAGTATACATAGCTAATATTTGGCAAGTAAAAAAACTGCTTTTGATTTCATACTTAGGCAGGTAAGTACTTCAATCACAAACTTCAAAGTTCGATTGTATTACATACAGTACCAAATAGTTAGCAGCAGCTTAACCTACCTTCAAGAGACTACATTTATAATAACCAAAATAATGTCGATACCTTAAATAGTTAACTCAAAGTGCTGCTGATAGTATCTACTACCTACTGAACTTACTGACGTTGGTATCTGGATAAATAATAATCATCTTTGCATGTTTGCTTTGGGCTGTGTAGGTTACCTACACAAAACAGAAGGCCAGCTCGCCCCTTCTTTCGATAACTTATGCCTACTCTTTAGGGTTGCTACTTTTACTTTCTGATTTTTTAATGAAGTTACCTATCGTTTGTAAGTATGAATTAGGTATATGAAATTGATAAACTCCTAAATTACCTGGCCGATATGAAATATTTTTGGAAGTAGGTACTTAACTGAGTAGAAAGTCATATTTCTAAAAGGAAATAGGTAAGTAGGTCCCCATCTAAATCGGTAGATAGACAATGGGTTTGGGTCACGAGACTAGGTGGTGAGCGAAGCGACCCATAGGTAGGCAGGTAGGTAAGTAGGTAGTAGGTAGGTAGAGGACCGGCCGGCGGCGATGACCGGCACGACAATGGGTTCCTCACGTCATTCGTCAGTGTTTCCCATGGAAAACAAGTGTATCTATCTAAAAGACAGGCCTAAAAAATACCTATCTTGCCGTCACGAACTTTAATAGGTTAGGTACCTATGGTTGGACGGTAGGTATTTTTGAACAGGGAGTCAGTCAAGCCATCATGAAAGTCAAACGTACCGTCACTAGTCAGTCGCACACAGATTACCTACCTACCGATGTATTGGCGGGCGGGCGATACGCGCTGGGAACGGTAGGTAGGTAGGTTGGTAAGTACCTATCATGTCATGAACATGACGACATGACAAACGCGGGGACGCGCCCGGTAAAAATGCGGGCATGGAAGCTGTATCTGTAGCTGTAAGTTGGTAGGTAGGTAGGTAGGTAGGTACCTACCTTAGTTTCGAAGTAGGTATACCTACTTACCTACTATAGTTTTGAAGTCACCGGCTGCCATGACGAAAAAATTGAAAAATATCCAGGATCGTAATAGTCCATTTGGACAACCATAGGTACCTACCTGATGTTCGGAAATGAAGATGACATAACCTGGACCTTTTGCTATCGGTATTTCGGTACTTATCGCTTCACCTCAAATGCTGACTAGGTAGGTATCTATCTACTGTTGGTAGGTACCTACCTAAACCCATTTAACCCACCAAATCAAACTAAAGCGCAACCTACCTACTTGTACATACGTACCTAAAACGCTAAAGCACATATTACGAACGAAAAATAGATTTTTAAAAAGAAGTCCCTCCATTTCTAGTGTTTCAAATGAAAATAAAAGAGTTCTACTTACTTTTCATTACCTATTGCGTGGGAAACTAAAAAATGACAATGCACAATTTTCTGTGGTGTTATTAGTTACACCCAAACACATCACAAAAATATTTTTCTTTACTCGCCATTCAGTCCACCCGCACCGAACGCGCCGTTCACACTCAACCAGGGCCCCAATCGCGCTAATTTCCAACGATATTACCAAAACCAAACCAATACCAAAAACGGTACGTTACGCACTTTTCGTATCGCGCTAATTGCTTGAACGGAAACGTTTGGAAACGTTTCAGCTTTTGTTCGGAAGTTACGCTGTTTAACGAACGTTTCAACTTTTGGCGTGCAAGTCGTATTGCGCTATTTTTTGACAGCGTATTAAACCATAAACGTTACGTTCGGAACGTCTCGAACGCTGTCAAATGAACGTTTTTGTTAAAGCTCGCAGCGATCAACTTTTCTCAGTCGTTCTTCGGTCGTTGGAGGATTTTACTGCGTTTTTATCCCAAAAAAAGAGGAAAAGATGCTCGTGTTGTGTCTCCATACCCTTAAAAGTGCCTATGAGGTGGACATGGCTGACAAGAGTGCCGTCACAAAGGCGGAAAATGATTTTGTTAGAAGTCGGTTTCCGCAAAAGGTATCGCGGTTTTCTTCTGACTGTTTTTCGAATTGTTGGAGAAGTTAAGGGCATTCATGCCAAGGCCTTTCATGCCTAGGCCTCGTGGATGTGGAAACCACCAAGGTTAGTGTATTTCAGCAACTTTTATTAAGAAGTAGATATAGGCAAGATATACCTAGGTAGGATCTAAGTGACTATTGTTTTTTTCCATGTTTTAGATAGATAGCTGTCATTTTGTGCGACTGGATACTGGGTATCTAATCGAAACCGCATCAGCTGGCCTTGGGCGACCTACAGCTACACATCAATGTTTGGGAAGCTGTATTGGAAAGACCCTGGTACAACCCTGCCTGATTTGTCAGCGGCATTCTCATTCAGAAAGATGACAGGGACAAAACAAGTAAAAATATGGTGAGATAACAATACCTACCTACTTAGATACCTATTTATCATGCCACCTTTATTATTAGTTAAAATTTAATTTGCTCCTAAAATTTGTATTATTTCATTTATCAATTCCCGTTATCCCCGGTGAGCGGGTACAACGGGAATCCATTAAAATAAACAAAAACGTTATGTCTGCTGTTGTCCCCGTACCTAAGCGTATTTCTGTTGAGGGTGGGGCTAGATGTAGCAGACTGAGACAATGTCTTACTATGCCACGCCTTGCTCTATCCTACCAAACCTTCCCTTGCCCTATCCTACCAAATGACACGTGCAAATCCGTGAAAATAAGGTAACCGACTCCTCCTTTGGCCATGTTCTAATAACGGGAACAACGGGCAGTAAAACCATAAATGTCTTGTTGTCCCCGTGACGTGGTCACAAGTCACCGGGGACAACGGGAACACACGAGGTAGCCTGGCCCATATGCTATTAGAGTTTCTAATGTTAGGTACATGACCTCCTTATTAACAAGATTTTAACATTATTGTTCAGGCGCAAAATGTCTTCAGTCAATTATTAAGTATTTAATTTTCCTTTTAGGTGTCTCCTGCGTGACCAAAAACTGCATTATACGCAGACAATTGGAGCGAAAACCGCCAACGCCTGCTGCGTTCTCTCCACAATATTGGTCATCGGCATCGAATTGGACCACTCACATAGGAAGAACTTCGCCGCTCGAGCTTACCGAACGCGCTTTTTTGGACACTGCCCGCCGAAGAGTCAGCGCGGGCGCGCGCCACCTATGTGCCGGCCGCGTTCACCGAAACCTTGTGTTCCCGTTGTCCCCGGTGACCGTATCCCCGTCACGGAGACAATGAGACCATTGGTTTCACTTCCCGTTATCCCCGTTATGATGATAGGGCCAAAGAGGAATCGGGTTGCTTAACTACACTCGTGTCATATTCGTCTTCAAAGCAAGGTTTGGTATGGCAGGGCAAGGCGTGGCATGGTAAGATTTTGCCTGTCCCCGTCAAGGGGACAACGGGAACACATGCCATGTCCTACTTTCAACAGCAATACGCTTATACTGGGGACAACGGGAACACATGCCATGTCCTACTGCCAACAGCAATACTCTTACCGGGGACAACGGGAACACACGCCTAGTCCCACTCTCTACAGGAACACCCTTACCGGGTACAATGGGAAGATTTTTTGTTTATTTTTGTAAATTCCCGTTGTTCCCGCTCACTGGGGACAATAGGAAGCATTTTTGTTAATTTTAATTAATTCCTGTAGTCGCCGGGGATGCTTTCCCTATTTTGTTTCTGCCTAGCTGGGAGGTGCGGTGAAATAGTTTGTAAATAAAACAAATGTTTATTTTAATTGCCTTTGATAACTGAATTTATAATTTTAGAATACAATTTTTCATGCTTATATCATTACATTAGGTACATTTCTTTTCAATAACTTATTTAGATTTAGTTTGTATTAATTAATTAAATAAATACATAATATTTTTCTTTTCCCATTTTCATTCTTTGTTTTATTTTATATGTTATTCAATCTGCCTGACCGGCATAGGCCTCTTCCAGTTTCCTTCATTTTCCCATATCGTGTGTCATGCTTATCTATTGTGGGCTTGCTACTTTCTTAATGTCGTTGTCCCATCTTATATTTGGTTGTCATCTTCCTCTGAAGCCATTCCGTGGGTACCATTCCATTTGGTCTTTCATCCATTTTCCAGCCCTTCTCTTGTCAGATGTCCTGCCCACTTCCATTTGAGATTTCTGGTGGAGACGGGGATATGTCCTTCAATTTAGTATCGCTCCGTATGTAGCTGAGCTTCTTTTTGTCTGTTCTTTATACCTAGAATGCTTCGTTCCATGTTCTGTTTATGAAGCGAAGACCGGACCATAGGCAATGCAAGGCAGAATGCAGGTTTTTGTTTTGCATTCCAAGCGACCATTTGGCTCTCCAACCGTTGTTGTCCTCCTATCAATTTATTTTGTTGTTGCATCTAAGGGGTTGTTGTTGGCCCAAGTAAATATTTAAGTACTTATTTAGTTTATTTTTCTTAGTAAGTATATGTTAGGCTCTCCTTAATAGATGAGGATACCTGAAACAAAACAATAGCCATACTTTTATTAAGTAGGTTCTCTATGAACTTAGATTGGTTGAGCTAGTAGTAGGCGGTTCAAACTGTGACACCACTATTTGTTGAGTCATTGGACGACTCGGTGTCCAGAATGCCACACAAAATAAATTCAAATGAGATTTATGGATAGATATAGCTTTATATATTTTTTAAATTAAATTAAGGGCTACTGAAGGCATGCTCATAATATTATAGCCATCATATATATGTATTACTCTGGAAGAAAAAAAGGCAACTATGTTTGAAAGAAAATGCTGAGACCAGTAGGACTCCTTTACCTTTATAGCCACAACAGTCCACTGCTGGACATAAGTCTAAGGACATAAGGACATAAGTCCGTATTGGTGGGTATTGCCATACTCACCACGCTTGGCAGGCGGATTGGCGAGTGCAGTGCAATATGTTTAATTCACAGAGAACGCTGCGGCCCATGGATTATTATCCCTTAGTCGCTATTTACTACATCTATGGGTATAATTGGGGTGATGCTATTCTAAGCTGGCATCACACTGTACCTAACACCAACAAAAAAAATACCACACCTTAAGGGGGGATCTTGCCATCCTGTCTTTCAGCGCAGAGAGGGTGAGATTTGATGCAGGTCCACTATTGGTGCGAAATCAAAACAGGGTGAGGCTAGTTAATTTAGTCCTTCCTTCACCCTGCTCTTCATGTGGTTCTAGACCTGAAAAGTAATACCTTCATCAGTACATACCTAGTTTAAAATGACGATGTCACTTTCTGCAGATCTCAGTCTTTCATGGACAATTGGACACCGCTAACTTCACTTTAACTACACAATGGATTTTGATTTTGTATTTTTAAAAGGTATAATTCATGAGGATTGTTTATAAGTAGAATAATATGCCAGGAAAATGCCTACTTCTCATGGGAAAATATGTTGCAGTAGGTGCACCCACTGACAGGCCACTAGTAACATATTATTAACTAAAAGGTTGTTGGTTGGCTTTCAGAAGTTACAGGCTTTTACAAGGTCATTTAGGTTATGTTGATTGACTAACCTTGATCCAGTTGAGGTGCACTAAGGAGGGCTAGCCACTGCACTCCAACAGTCAGCCGAGCGGGTCAGAGTATACTTTTTGGCCTCGGCAAACTCCACTTCCTTCCATTGTCCCTACAAAAACACAAATCGTATACGTAACACAAATAAATCAACCATTTAATCATTTTGATAGCGTTTGTTTATTTATGTATTTTATTAGGTACTTACAGAAAAGTATGGACAACTCGGTGTCCCACACAGTAGAGGAGGATATTTTCACGGAGAAAAACAATATTTATCGCGAAAAACAGCCTGTTTGTTGATAAACGAAACTTGACTTTTTACTTTTTTTCCTTGAAAACTTCACTTTTTCATAGTGTTGCACCCTACGCGGCATGCATAATCGACAATCGATAATAGAAGTAACACTAGTATTTCAAAATACTCGTTGCAAGCTCTAAACGTTCTCAGTTCGGCTCTAGTTCGGTAACGTTTGGGTAACGTCAACGATTTATACGTTCATAAAAAATAGCGCGATAGCATTTTTGGCATTAACCAAAACCGAACCAAAACGTAAACGCACACGTTACGTTCGAACGGTAAAATCGTTGAAAAATAGCGCGATTGGGGCCCAGGGCCCCAATCGCGCTAATTTCCAACGATATTACCAAAACCAAACCAATACCAAAAACGGTACGTTACGCACTTTTCGTATCGCGCTAATTGCTTGAACGGAAACGTTTCAGCTTTTGTTCGGAAGTTACGCTGTTTAACGAACGTTTCAACTTTTGGCGTGCAAGTCGTATTGCGCTATTTTTTTGACAGCGTATTAAACCATAAACGTTACGTTCGGAACGTCTCGAACGCTGTCAAATGAACGTTTTTGTTAAAGCTCGCAGCGATCAACTTTTCTGAGTCGTTGGTGGATTTTTACCGTGTTAAAGAGAAAAAAAGTGGAAAAAAATGCTCGGGCTCTACCTCCATGCTCTGGAGAGTGCCCATGACGTGGATGTGGCCGAAGTAAGAGCCTCAACTCGCAGGCAGAATACCACACTACGGCGCGAAATTATTTCTTTGTCGGAGGCCGGTTTCCGCAAAAGGTACCGGCTTTCCTCAGAGATGTTTTCCCAATTGGTGGACGAGTTGACACCGTTCATGCCTACTCCTCGCCGTTCCGATAGTCTGGATGTGGAAACCAAGGTAAATATTTGTGAAACAACTAAAACTAGGAAGTATCTACCTACGTATAGGACTATCTACCTATCACTTTATACTTTTAGTACCTATTTGCAATTGTATTTTTTATTACATGTTTCAGATTCTGATAGCTTTGTCTTTTTATGCAACTGGCTCATACCAGACACCTGTTGGAGACAGCAAGTACCATACTGTCTCCCAAGCCAGCGTAAGCAAGGCTATTAATGAGGTAACAGCGGCGCTTAATAAGCCGGAAATTTTGAATGCTCATGTGGCTTTCCCATTCAGAAGAGAGGACAGGGAAAAAATAAAAAGACGGTGAGTAAATCAATTTATTTTAGGTACATAAATCATGCCATTTCATGAGTGCAATCTTTTTATCTCTAAATATTTAAATTATTATTTCAGTTTCTATTCAGCTACAAGATTGCCAGGGGTTGTGGGTTGCATTGATGGCACCCACGTTGCCATTGTTACTCCGGAGACTCACGAGGAACGATATGTTAACAGGAAGGGATACCATTCCCTGAATGTTTTAGTAGTAAGTATTATTTATAAATCACATTAACCAGTAATAAAAATATACCATCTTGGGTAAATTTAGAAAATTTGGCATTATGGGTCCGACAATATGTAGGGTTAAATTAATCTAATACCTACCTTTAAAAGAGCAAACATTTTAAGTACCTATATAAGTACTACTTCTTCGAGTGGACCCTGGGGTTCCCACTGAACATCCCGATGAACCCTGGTGTCAGAGTTATTCAACTGTCTACTACAAGTAGCAGGCCTCTGACATGGTTGTGTAATGACCACTGTAAGTGATCATAGACAGTAACCGGGACAGACGGCATAACATGCCTCTCCGAAGCAGGGAACCATCTTGCTTTTTTTACAATCAGGTGGTTCAGCATGCAATGTCCTAAACAGACTGGGAACAAATACACCATACAAAATGTTCATTAGTCAGCTATTAGAATAAGAGGACCAACTTTTTTTCTTCAAATAGTGAAAATCTATATTCCAGATAGGTAACTAAGGATGTCCAGAATTTAGATGTTTTCCTATTGACCACTTCAACACCACCCTGTATATTATCAGGATCCGAGATCCTGCTTCTGATCTAACATAAATAAATTTATTTTTCAATTTGTCTCATAACCCTTTGATATTTCTAAAACTTATTGCATGTTTCAGGGGGTACTATTTAGGTACTATTTATTGGTGTACATTTAAGAATGATAGTTGTAGCGATTAAAAAGATATAACAAGACACCGGCCATCCTGACATCAGAACCGCTCTGGTGTACCAGAATATTAATACCTACTACTGCCAAACTATGGGGGGTACTCATTTTTATTAGGGTTTCGTAGTTTACTAGAAACCCTTATCATTCGTGTCCATCAGAATGACTGGCCAAAGTAATAAATAGACATTTAAATATTGCCATAATTTAGTACCTATTTAGTACTATTTGGTACCTATTCTTAAATATTTAGTACCTTATTAATAAAAAAGATATTGAACAAATAAAGTGGTCAGTCATTCTGATGTCTGAATGACTGGCCACATTTATGATTTCCATGATAACGGCTTTAAAATAATGCATTTATCTATGAATTATTTAGTACCTAATTAGTACCTAAACATATCTTTTTTCTAGAGATTTTTAAAGCAAGCTGAACAGTTTTTTTTCATCAGTATGACTTACCAAAGTAATAAATAGACATTTGAATATTGCCATAGTTTAGTACCTATTTAGTACTATTTGGTACCTATGCTTAAATATTTAGTACCTTAATAATAAAAAAGATATTGAACAAATAAAGTGGTCAGTCATTCTGATGTCTGAATGACTGGCCACATTTATGATTTCCATGATAACGGCTTTATAATAATGCATTTATCTGTGAATTATTTAGTACCTAAACATATCTTTTTTCTAGATTTTGAAAGCAAGCCGAACAGTTTTTTTTCATCCGTATGACTTGCCAAAGTAATAAATAGACATTTGCCATTAAACGTTGAATACAAAACCCTATTTGTGGACGTGTCTCACACGCTCTTAGCCGGTTTGTGTTTTTCTTTTCTAGATATGCGACGCTGACCTAAACATCATGAATGTGGACTCAAGTTACCCTGGATCAACACATGACAGCAAAATCTGGGAAGGCAACCTGTTGAAACATGTCATTGAGAGATTACATGAGGAGAATGGAGAGGATATTTATCTTTTAGGTATATATGTCGCAGTATAAAATCCTGAAGAAATATGGCATAGTAAAGTTCAAAATATGTAACTTCTATCATATTTATATATTCTTATATATTCCATCATATTTTATTTTTGCAGGTGATTCAGGATATCCCCTCAGAGAGACACTAATGACACCCATTTTGAACGCCGTACCAGGGTCCCCGGAAGCCTACTATACCAACCTACATGTGTCAGCGCGGTCTATGGTAGAACGTTGCATTGGAGTACTAAAAGCTAGATTTAGGTAAGTGTCTCTAACGTTTGGTGTTAACCACTTTATTAACAAGTTTCCATCATCATTCGGATGCTAAATATTCCTTCCAGTCACTTATTAAATAAAATTTATTTGTAGGTGTCTCTTGGTTGACCGCAAACTGCACTATACACCGACGATGGCAGCGAAAATCACCAACGCCTGCTGCGTTCTCCACAATATTGCTCATGCCGCCGGCATCGAATATGACCCGCTCACCCCAGAGGAACTTCGCCGCGAGCGCGAGCTCACTAGGCGCGCGTCCTTCCGCGCCCCGCGCCAGGACCCCGCCCGCCGAAGAGCCAACGCGCGCCACCTACTCGCCGGCCGCGTACGCCGCAACGCACTCGTGCAGCGACTTTGGCGCCAGAGAAATATTTTCCCAGCTTAGCTGAGAGAAAGTGCGCTAAAATAATTGGGAAATAATAAAATATAAATTTCAATACATAATTTTTTTAATTTTCTTAGGCTAGTTTAGGTTAATCATGTCATTATTTGGTACTAATTAGGTACACATAGTATATAACGAGTAAAAGAATCAACTGCAATTATTTGTAAACGTCAGGATGGCACATGTATATGTTCAGGTTTTAATGAGACATATACTGAAAAATAGTGCATAATTAGTACCAAATAGTACCTATAAATCAAAGATTAGTACCTCAATCCTTTAGCCGTAATATTAAAATTCTGGTACACCGGCGGTTCTGACGTCAGGATGGCCGATATTTTTACAACTTATTGTGTGTTTCAGGGGATACTATTTAGGTACTATTTATTGGTGTAGGTTTCAGAATGATAGTTGTAGCGATTAAGAAGATATAACAGTACACCGGCCATTCTGACGTCAGAACCGCCGGTGTACCAGAATTTTAATATTACGGCTAAAGGATTGAGGTACTAATTTTTATTTTATAGGTACTATTTGGTACTAATTAGGTACCATTTTTCGGTATAGGTCTCGTTCAAATCTGTATAGGTACACAGGCCATCCTGACGCTCACCTATTATTATTATTACAGCTTTAGCGACACAAATAATTAATCAGTCTTATTCTTAGTAGGAACTAGGTAGGTAAGTAGGTTAATGATGGATTTCGACACAGAATCGTGAGTCAGTCGCGCTGCTGAGTCACGTCACGTTGGTTTGCCAGCCAGCCTACGGCTCCTCATCAGACGATGATACCTGAAACAAAATAAAAAATAGTGTAAATTAAAATCCTGCTTTCCCGTGTACAAGAAATATTTTACCACAGTAAAATAACACACGTACCCTTCGTGCCCTCTTTCTTGCTTGCCTCCTCAAAGCAAGCTCTGCTAAAGGCACCAAGCTGATAAGTGCCTCGCAAAATTTTGCCATGGTTTGGGCCTGCATGACGGCAGCCTCAGCCTGCGCTTTGGCAGCTTCGGATTGGTTGAAAGCAGCCTGGGCCACCAGGCTGTCTGTCCGGGCGCGCATTTCTTCAATCCGCATAACCATGGCACGGCTCTCGTCAAGCGCCATTCGACTTGCTGTAAACAAAATAAAAACGTCAGCATATCACAAACTGTGGGTTATGTCACCGTTATAATCACAAACATCGTTAGATATACGTAATTATACTGTCGATATTGTTAAATGTGGCACTTAGCTGCCAAAATAATACTATAAGACATATCAACATGTCAGCTGTCAAAGATGGCCTATTCGGACGGTCGTACTTTAGTGTGTTTTCAACACATTGTATAAAATGAAGTCGTTTTTTTCGTTTCTCCGTCTGTCTAGTCTGTTTGTCTGTCGTGGAATTCGTGAAGTCCGTAGTTACTGGTATGGCTGAGACTTCGCTGACTTATTACAACAATTGCCTGGGTTTATATAACACTATTACCTACTCCTTAACATCATCATCACAGTCTTCATCACTAACATCATCGCGTAAATTTGTATGAGGAAAAATAGATAGCACGTTTTTTTTTACTTACTGTGCGCTTGAGTTTGAACTCTTGACGCCGTCGTCGTAGGATTGCGCTGTCGCCGGCGGGGCCGTCTACGACGCGGCGTCGTTGCAAGTGATGGCTGCTCAGAAGCCGGGAGTGGCGGTGGCTGGGAATATTGCGGCGGCTGGGAAAGCGTGGTCGGGCGCGGCGGCGGCGGCTGCGAATTCGGGGGCAGTGGTGACTGCCGAGACCTAGGCGGCGGCGTCTGAGGCGATTGACGGTGCGGCGTCTGTGGGGAACGGCGCGGCGGCGTGTGCCATGGCAGTGACTGAGCCGATGGCCCAGGCAAATGCAGCCTGATGCCTTCATTTGAGCTGAAACAGTAATTAATAAGCTTGAAAAAAGCCCATGAGCAAGTTATTTTATTGACATTTCCGAACAAACAAGCAGATGTATGGATGGGTTGATGGCCATCTGATTGTCACTTAGGTACTGCCATGCCATAAAATGAATGACGACGGCCAATTTGGTGCAGTGGTAATGTGACTCACATTATGAATGTGTTTCCCGTCTGGTAAGAACATTGCTTAAAATAAGGTTTCGTGCTTCAGAGGGCACGTTAAGCCTTAGGTCCCAGTTTCTGTCAAGGACTACTTAAATGGTGGCCGATACACAGCCATGTTAGAGGCCTGTTATACTAGTAGCAGACAGTTGAAAAACTCTGCAACAAGGATTCATTGGATCAATGAACAACTCAATATCCTACCTACATGAAAAAGAAAGAAGGTTCAATGGTTATTTCGTGAACGTCAGTATGGCTAATACATCGACCCCTCTGGCCTCAATTGGCGTAAATGACATTTAGCACTTTTTACAGGAGAGCCAAAAAACGAAAAAATATAAATATAAATTGAGATATCTTTTTTGTCTTTTGAGCTATAATAATGCTTCTTTTATCAAAATACTTGCCCAAAGTTGCTTCAAAACCTCATTACGTTTGCACAAGAGAAGAGTGCAGATTTAAGAAGTTAGCATGCATATACGCCCCAAAAAATTGTTTTTGAATGTCATTTACTACCCAAAAAATGAGTGGAAATTTACTGTTTATAAATAACTAGCTGCCCGTCAGCGGTTTCACCCGCTGCAACCTATTATTCCGCGGGAAAATATCATTATCGCGTCAGAGTTCACGCACTTTTATAATACTTAAATATAACCTGTTTCCTGTATGAATCAAGGTTTCTTTTCTCGTGGTAAATTTTATACTAAGTATATAGTGGCCTACCCCGGCTTTGCACGATTGTAATTTATTTGGGTGGTGTTGGTGGTTAAAAGTGATAAAAGTTTAATACTTTAGGGTTTTAAAAATTTAACCCCTGAGACATATATTTACCTTTTTTACCCGACTGCCTCAGAAGGAGGGTTATGTTTTTCGAGAGTATGTATGTATATATGTAAGTATGTGGAAAAGAAAATTCTTTTGCTCGGGCTACAGCCCAAACGGATAGTTGGATTTTGACATATGAGGTGTCATTAGATTCGTCTCAGCAGCGCGAGTAACACTGGCTATATTAAAAAATATAGATTCAAGATGGCGGATTTTTACAGCAAAATACTACTTTAAAATTACCGCAGTCGGGTTTTTTGTTTTTTAACACGTCTACTTGTAAACTCTTTAGGTGCCGTGTTGTCCCGGCAGAGTAGAATAGCACCACCCCTTCTCTTCCCGTGGGGGTCGTAAGAGGCGACCGAGGAATAAATCCGACCCAAGCGAATCAGGATCCTGGAGAAGGAAAACTCCACATAGGTACAAAACCGGAACGGGCTCTCCGTCAGGCGCGAGTGACTGGTAATAAATCGTGCGGCAGACTCCTGCAGCCGACTTGGCTCAGCACGTATCGACCTGTCATTCCTGTGGAGTCGGCCAGGAATATGCATTTCCTTTATTGTTAATTAATATGCATTTCCTTTATTGTTTCTGAAGCATCTGGAATCATGGAGTATTTAATTGTTGCAGTATCAAATTTATTTATTTCAAAAGATGCTACTCGGATTTCCTTCGTTTTCATCTTTTTAACTCAATTTCTCTCAAAAATTATATTATCTAAATTAGAGAACTAACTGTTTGGGCTCCTTCGCAGTGGCTGACATATTTTGAGTCATCGCGAAAAAAATTTTGACCATACACAGTGGAGATCATAGAACATACAGAATTTTCCAATTTGAATGAAATTGCCAACAAAACATTTTCGACTGAGACTGTTAAAAATATGAATAGAAAACGAAGGAAAACCAAGTGACAACTTTCGAATTAAATAAATTAGAGAGTTCACAAATTAAATCATCCATGTGACCAGATGCTCCAAAAACAACAATGGAAATGTAATGAAAGAAAATAAGGGATGTAAATCCCCGTCATTTCAGCAGCAGTTGCAAAATTCACAGCTTGAAGTACCTTCGTGACAGTGAAGCTATACCTAGCTAGACATCATCATACTGAATATTTACAACATCCAAATGATCCAAAATCAAAAGAAGTTTCAAATGTATTATTGGAAAGTATCGAAAATGATGAACTGTACTTGAGGCTCAATTTAATGGGTAATTCAATAACAAAAATAATTTCATTCGTGATTTTATTATTTGCTTCGATATCTTTTCTTTTTCTTTTGTTTTTTATAATTTAAAGTATAATAGGTAGATTATGTAATTAGTCCCAAAAGTTAAGTACTCACTCCTGTTATGAAAATGAGACATCCACGTACCCGTTATGTTACTATTAAAATAAATGATTCTAGAAGGTTTTAGCAGGTTACTTTCTTGTTGTATGCCGGCATAAATTATGTACCAACCTACTTGTTTAATGCTCATGGCATGAAAGATGGACACCTACATTTTGATTATTAAATAATTGATTCATAAATTACAAAATAGTTTCATTTCACACACAATACACAATGAATTTTTCACCTTTTACTTAATGAACACCAAACAAAAAATAATTTACTAGTACAATGATTTTAGGCAAATTGGCAAGCAAATAATAAAAAGTGCACATAAATAAAAACACAGGTATCTTAACCTAGAATAAAAAGAGACATTTCAGTTCAACTAAATAGGCTATTACTACTAATTTTATCCTCTGTTTAGTTGTTTTCTTGTCTTTTAAAACCTAATTATTTATAAACAGTTAATTTTCACAAATTTTTTTGGGTAGTAAATGACATTCAATAACAATTTTTTAGGGCGTATACGCATGCTAACTTCTTAAATCTGCATTCTACTCTTGTGCAATACTAATGAGGTTTTGAAGCAATTTCTGGCAAGAATTTTGATAAAAGAAGCATTATTATAGCTAAAAAGATAAAAAAGATATCTCAATTAACATTTCAATTTTTTTGCTTCTTTTGTAAAAAGTGCTTTATTTCAAATACTTTTGAGATTTACGTACATCACAAAAACTTGTATTTATGATTAATAATTGTCATTTACAGCTGTCTAAATGCAATGATTATAAAAAAAAACTTTAACATATAAAAATTGACATTTACGACTTAAAAGTCACGCAATGAATTATTTTTTCTTGAGAAGACGTAGAAGTAATTTTTTTTTTAATTAGACACATGAAATAATCTTTTACGGCCTTAGACTATGAGACATACTATGAAATCAGTGTTGCATTTTGTAACAAGCAATGAAAACCTAAAGGCGATGTATTGTGAAATGCTCACATTGAATTATAATATCACGCAGAAAAACAGTTTTTGCCTTAAGAACCACATTTTTTGGATTATGATTAAGGTTTCATTGGGTTGTAAACGACAATGTTTTGTAATCTTTAGGTTACGATTGCGTTTTACGCCCTGTCTTCTACGATGGATTCTTCAAATAATCCTATATTCGGCATTTACGACTAATATTTTTGAATTTTTGTTTCATTTTTTTGGGTCGTAATTGACATATTTTATAATTGATGGGCGCCAATGTATTTTACACCATTTCATTAAAAAGCAATTTGTTTTTTACGACACATGATCAAAATTTATGTAAATGAAATGTCTTTTACGGTAAAATTTTAAAATATTTTTAAAATTGGGTCAAAAAAACCGTGGTAGTAAAAGACATTTTTTTCGAGATATCGAAATTTCAAATACACAGATCGATAGAGAAAAAAAAACTGAACAAAACTGCATTTTTAACTCATTTTCGCCAAAAATGTCATTTACGCCAATTGAGGCCAGAAGGGTCGATATGTTCAGATTTTAATGAGACATATACTGAAAAATTGTACCAAATTAGTACCAAAGAGTACCTATTAAATGAAAATTAGAACCTGAAAACTTTGGTAATAATAATAAAGTTTTGGTACACCAGCGGTTCCCTTGAGGTCAGGATGGCCGGTGTATTGTTATATAATCTTTATCGCTACAACTATCATTCTAAAACCTACACCAATAAATAGTACCTAAATAGTACCTAAATAGTACCCCCTGAAACACACAATAAGTTATACAAATATCAAAGGGTTATGAGACAAATTGGAAAAATAAATGTGACGACGCTACCAGTGTTGCCAGATTTAGTTAGGCATTTGGCGGAGCCATCTGGCAACACTGGCAGCGTTTTGTTTTCCAATTTGTCTCATAACCCTTTGATATTTATATAACTTATTGCGTGTTTCAGGGGGTACTATTTATTGTTGTAGGTTTTAAAATGATAGTTGCAGCGATTATGATGATATAACATAATCTACAGCAGCCAACCCGACGCCAGAACCGCTGGTGTACCAGATATTTATTATTATTACCAGAGTTATTAATTTTTATTTTATAGGTACTATTATTGGTAATCATTAGGTACTATCTTTGCATATAATATGTCTCATTAAAATCTGAACATATACATGTGCCATCCTGACATTCACTTAATTTCAAGTGAGACAGCAAAACTGCATTCTCCTCAAAAAGGCGCGTCCACACTGCCCGAGGCTGCTCGCTTCCTCGCTCGTGCGCAGGCGAGCCAAGTTTGGCCCAATGTGGACTCGCGAGGCAGTGAGGTAGCGAGCAGCCTCGCTTGGTGTGGATGCGCCTAATGACATTGAGTGTACAAAGCAACTTAATAAACTTACTTATCCGGTTGTGTGCTTTCTTCTACGTCTACCAATACCCTGTCTTCAGGTTCTGCCTGTTAGTAAGCATAGCCAAGCATAAGCATAACCAAAACAAAAACAAAACAAGTAGTGCACACATTTTCATTGGTCATTCAGGGTGCTTTCTATAATAATAAAAATACCACAAGGCTTTTAGGAATTCATTATTCAGTATAGCCCACCTTATCATTATTCAATATAGCCCACATGCAACATAATAACTTTATTTAATTAGCCAGCCTGATGGGTGGGAGTTCTCAAATGCTGTATTTTAAGAGTTTAGAGTTATTAGTCAGTTAAAAATAAAATGCAAATGAAATGAATAGATGTTAAAACACACACACACATACATAAATCACACCTATGGATGCCCTCGTCCAGCAGTGGACTGTTGTGGCTGTTAGAGTTAGGGTTATTTATGTTAATTAGAAATTTAAATAAATGTGTAAGTAGTTACCTCTAAAAAAGGATTTTGGGCCACATCGGGAAGGGGTCCCACGTCCCTTCCAATTATATTTGCCACTCTCTCTTCTAATGGAGAGAGAGTGACATTTAGGCCAGGCCCACCCCCGGTTGCTCGTCGAGACAGGGTGAGGCTGGTTAATTTATTCCTCACCCTGCTCTTCATGTCGTTCCAGATCTGAAAATTAATACATTAATCAACACGTACCTTAGGTATAAAATTAAGTCACTAAGTAACTCAGGTAACTTCTCTTTAACTATACAATGGATTGTGGATGTAATTTTTTTAACAGATAGTGATTCTGATAATAAATTACTGGTAAATGTGTTACAGCAATTGCAACCGCTGTGCTGATAGGCCACTAGTAAGACATTATGATACTAAAAGGTTGTTGGCTTTTAAAAGTAAAATGGTATACTAACTTTAGCCCATTCCTTGGGCAGCCTAGCTGGACCCTCGCTATTGAGTAAATTTGCGCAATCGGCCCACAACCGATTAGCGAGGGCCCGCGCCTCTTTGGAGCGTAGTTTGCCGAGGGCCAACTCTGCATGCTCCTCGGCAAACTGCACCAGCAGCTCCAGCTGCCGCACCGAGGTGCATTTCCTTCCTTCCATGCTCTACAAAACAAATCGTAGATATGTAATACAAATAAATCAAGTATTGAGTCATATTGATGGCGTTACTTTGTTCATTAGGTACTTACTGAATATCTGCACCAACTCGGTGTTCCACAGAAAACTCTTCACAACACTTATCTTGTCCAAGAAAGATCTCCTTCTACGTAAATTTGTTGGTAAACACCGACCGGCCCATCAAACAAATCGCGCGAATCCGAGCAAGTACCTGACATTATTTTTTTTAATTAGTGTTGCACCCTAAGCGGCATGCATAATCGACAATCGATAATAGAAATAACACTAGTATTTCAAAATACTCGTTGCAAGCTCTAAACGTTCTCAGTTCGGCTCTAGTTCGGTAACGTTTGGGTAACGTCAACGACTTATACGTTCAGAAAAAATAGCGCGATAGCATTTTTTGCATTAACCAAAACCGAACCTAAACGTAATCGCACACGTTACGTTCGAACGGTAAAATCGTTGGAAAATAGCGCGATTGGGGCCCTGTTCCGGTTCGACACGGTTCCACAGAGCGCGTAAACGACGCGTGTGGATGTCTGAGTGAGTATAGCCGCGTTTGCTCGAAGCCGACTCTCTGGATTGCGCTAGCCAATACTTACTTTGTGTTACCTACGGCAATTGGTAAATAAGCTGTTACTACATGTCTGCAGTAGTGTAAAAATAAAACGAATAATCAAATAGGTAGGCATTGAATGTATGGACTTTGGATTCAGGAATTCTTCTTTTATTTAAATATGCAAATTGTAAATGAAATGCTTAAAAAACGTACACAAACACAAACTGGATAACTAATCGCGCGATTCTCGATTGTGCTTTTTCTGTAGTTAGTAGAAAATGATTCAATGTAAAAAGCAGATGTATTTAAAACAAAAACCCGACTGCTGTTATTTCATAGTTTTAATTTGAGATAAAAATCCGACATCTTGAATTTATGGAATTTTTACATAGCCAGTACCACTCGCGCTGTTGAGACGAATCTAACGACAACACTTCACATGAAAAGATCAGCCCAGCATCGTTTGGGCTGTAGCCCGTGAAAACGAATTTCTTCTCTACATACATAAATACATACATACTCTCAAAAAAACAAAACAAGTCGGTAAAAATGAGTCATATTCCAAATCAATGCCCTCATTAATTCACTTTTAAACAATACTTCACACATCACATTCAAAATGACCCTCAAAGACCTTGAATTGGTCATTTCAGTTGTCATTGGTCATTTGTAAATGACAGCGTGTGTGAATTTTGTCACATCTGACGCCTTTGTTGTCTGAGATCATTCCGGTGGCCTCTTTTACCAAACGATTGCGTCCATTTTCCCGACTGTCTCAGGAGGGTTATGTTTTTCGAAAGTATGTATGTTTGAATGTGATCAAGAAATTCTTTTTACGGGCTGCAGCCCAATCGGCTGGGCGGATTTTGAAATTATGAGGTGTTAGATTCGTCTCAGCAGTGCGAGTGACACTGGCTATAATAAAATTTCAAAAATTCAAGATGACGCATTTTATTCGCCAAATACAATTTTGAAATTACCGCAGTCGAAATTTACAAAATAGGACAAGCATTATATCTTCTCTTGTCTCGTTGGAAACCCAGTCGGCCAATGACCCGATGAAGCCTGGTGTCAGAGATTTCTAAACCACTTACTTACTACTAGTAGTATGAAGTATGATGTTTAAAGTTATAGAGATCTTTGTCGTTTATTTTGGTAGGAGAAGATGATGATATGATGAGCTTTCCGGCCGGTTTCGGCCATGGCGACCACTTCTACTCTGGATCAAGGAGAAGATAATAAATTCCAAAACCATGAATTTACGTTGTTGACCAGACAGACTACATTTTATTTTATAATTTTGCTGAGAAAGAATAAAATTTATACCTCTGACCCAGACAGGCGAAAGTAACACGAATACCTATAAAGCCAGCCCTTTTGCAAGAGGTCAAAGTTTACACTTGGTTTTTCGCAACATTTTATGTAACTATATGTAGGTAGGTATGCTATACCACACACGCCTCTTTCCCGGAGGGGTAGGCAGACACTACATCTAACTTGCTATAATTCTGACACACCTCTTTTGATTCTTCAACATTCGTCAATCTTTTCATGCACGCTCGTCGGTTTAGGGTACTCTTGACCTGGCCTTTCTTTCTCCGATTTTATCCTATATGTACGTTCGTCTAGGTCTTCTCCTCAGATGCTCTAGTTATACATTGTATAGCTGAAAATAGGTTTATGTTTTTATTCGTGTAGGAGTACACGAGGTTTTATTTACAACAATGTTTCAAACTAACCATGTCACTATCAGTAGCAACAAGGAAACAGATACAACAGCCATCAGACCCTCATCATGTGTACCTATTATCAAAACATTTACTAATAGAGCATACAATTTTTCAGAAGGCATAAAAAAAAATCAACGCAAATTTTAGTCATAAACCTTTAGTTATTACAGGCAGAGTACGAACCAGCTACCTTCGCTATCAGTAATGAATACACCTACTAACCTAACATATCCTATCCTTCAACGATACCTAATGGTTGAAATCTTTGACACCAGGGTTCATCGGGTCGTTCGACTCGCTGTCCCATATTTCCAGCTTATTTTTTCATGTGTATTCAGTTTGAAATTGTAATTTTAAGAAATTTTTGCCTGCAAGCGTTGACAAATGAGCATGCGTTTATAACTCGAAAGTGATAGGTATTCTTTCATTCCTAGCCTCATGATATTTGTTTCTATGGCTTCCTCTACCCATTTTTCATCTCATCTACTTCATATTATCATTTCCCACGACCAGGTACGTGTGCACACTCCACGAGCCATCTTGCATGGATGACATAATATTGTTTACACTGTGTGGTAGGTAGCATTCTTATAATCATGAATAGTTAGATCGTAATTACATTGTGTCATTATTATAATTGAGCTTGATATAAGCACTATTTACTACGAAAATAATGTATTAGGATTATTAAGGCATTCAGTGAAATTATTCTCGTAAATAGAAATCGTCGCTTCGAGACGAGCATCAAGAGGCTGAAAAATTCATCAGGGTCAGCCAGGCGCCCGCAGCTCAGTTGGCAATGGGACGGTTCCTCACGGTCCCGGGTTCAGGGACGGTTCCCCACGGTCCCGGGTTCAGGGACGGTTCCCCACGGTCCCGGGTTCAAGTTCCGGCGGACGTTCGTGAATTTTTCTATTTTCCTACTTTCATGTGCTTTCTATTTACTACGGGAGTGAATAGTACCTATGCTAATGGTACCTACAACTCTGCCTACAACTAAAGGGTATTCGCAAAATTCATAAACTTTTTAAGTATTGAACCGGGTCTATCGCGATAATTATTTAGGTAAACCTTTATAATTTACCTGTGTCCCGACGTTTCAACACAGTTTCATGTGTTGTGGTCGCGGGTTGACTCAAGGTAAATTATAAAGGTTTACCTAAATAATTATCGCGATAGACCCGGTTCAATACTTAAAATGTGTGAAAACAATCGCGAGTGCTTCAAAAGTTATAATTCATAAACTTGCAATAGGTAATTTGGCAATTGTCATTTAACTGTAAATAGAAGACATGTTATTTATACCTAAGCCTACCAAACTTTGCTATATTACCTCCTTACCTACTATGAGAACTTTGGCCACTTAAAATTACTTCAATATAATATTACTCATGCATAACCCACAAAAGAATTCCTGTAACGAAATCTAACACCGCAAAAACATAATCAACTCTTTCGGAGAACTTGGCCCATGGTGTTATGTTATATTTTAGACCACACCAATTTCTGTCTACCTACATCACAATGCTGCTTTTGTTGGAAAAGAGTTCTAGGTATTTAGAAGAACGAGCGACGAAGCTTGGTAGTTTATAGAATGTGACGTCTACATATTCGTCCCATATCCAACTAACCAGAAATCTTCACAGTATAACCATAAGAGGGAAGCTCTTATGGTTGGTTATACACTGCTGTTATTTTACAAAGATCTATTACTACACTCGATAGAAGAACCGCAATGTACAAACCGTTGTTAGTACAGATCGTGTCATCAAACCCTACTGCGTAGTATAGTCTGCACGTACTCAACGCCGGATGTGTTGCTGATGATTCAACCTCATTCACTGCTTCTATTGCATGAAGACCTTTATCTAGATTTCTTAACTAAAAGAACGACAGTCGGCAATGTATACTTACGTCTTATGCGAACAGATCGTGTCATCAGATAAATACGTTGAAGTATACCTAGGCTGATACGCACGCATTCCCTAACATCCGCTGATGATTATCCGCATTCACTGCTGCTGCATGTAGACCTAAATCTAGCCTTCTTAACTAAAAGAACGACAGTCAGCAATGTGTACGTCTTCATGCGAACAGATCGTGTCATCAGATAAATGCGTAGAAGTATACCTAGGCCGATACGCACGCATTCTCTAGCATCCGGATAATGATTCAACCGCATTTACTGCTGCTGCTGTATGAAGACCTTTATCTAGACTTCTTAACAAAAAGAATGACAGTCGGCGATGTATACGTCTTCATGGGAACAGATCGTGTCATCAGATAAATGCGTAGAAGCATACCTAGGCTGCGCATACGCAACGCATTCCCTAACATCCGGCCGATGATTCAGCCGCGGACAAAGAGCCGAGCGTATCCCGAGAATCAGATTGTTATTGTGACAGGAATTTAAATACGCCACTTGAGAGGTATGTGCTGAAATGATTATACCTACTTTATCAAGCGTTTAACTTACTCAAAGGAAGTCTATATACTTTTACTGGAGAACTGTTCGAAGGGATCGTAACGTCGTGGCTTTCACCAACTGACGTAACTGCTTTGACAGCAATAAAAAAATGGTTAGGAGTACGGCTCTGCTCAATTATGTCAATGGCAAACTCACGTGCCCACACTGTGCACGGCAGTTTACTGCGAAAATAGGCTACAATAGCCACCTACAGGCGCATCAGCGCCAACTTGATCAGAAATAGAAGTGGTCGCCATGGTCGAAATCAGCCGCAGAGATCATCTTCATCATCAATAGGAAACTTTATGAGCATTCAAAATAAAAATTAAGTGTATCGCTCGCTGCCTATCTGAAAACTCCTGAAAACATTTATGTCAGTTTGTGAAGTAACCAAATTACATATATTTTTTATGACTTCCCAAAAATGTCGCATTCATACAAAGAAACTTTGGTAAAGACGTGTCGCGTGGTGTAGTTGCCGGTAGAGCGATGAGATCTTTACAGCAAATTACTAGGTAACAACAATTCAACACCTACAAAGATTTTGATCAGTATTTAGTTGACGTCACTGTGATGTGAACAAATGTTCGATGGTTCCAAGGGCCTACCCACTTACGTACCTACCTATAAATTACATAGGAACATAGGTAGTGATACTAAGCAATCATAGATGTTGCATACCGTTTGAATAAAGGAATTTGATTGGTACAGTCTCTCTCGCTAACTCATGAACAATTCTATATTTTGGGTTTCGATTTTTTTGTGATTGATACGGACAATCCGGACAAAAATTATGTTAAACGATTCAGTAAATGTTGCTGCAACTAGAAAAGTAATATTTTTCGCAGCATAACGTCACAGTATGAAAAAAATCGAAAGCTTAAACTTTAAATTGTTGTAATGTTCTACCAAAAAAGTAAAAATCAATTTCACCAAAACTTTTAGCGTAAAATGTTACACACAAATACGGTCATAGCAGTCGCGGTCACGAACTCCTAAGCTAAAAATATACTCACATAATTTAAAGGATCGCCCGTTTAAGGAAATACCACTCGATTTTCCTGTATCGTGCCCTGCACTCCCCGATTTTACCTTATTATAATGTTGTGTTATGAAACGTACCTGCAACAGAACAAAGATATTATTAGCAAATTAGATTAGTTGAAGAATGTTATAAATCAAGGATAATATTGCTAAAACATTACAGAGGATAGGTAGGTAAATTAGTCCTACTGACACTGAAAAACTTTCCCTAAAGAAATAGGTCGATATTTGAACAAAAGTTTTTGTCCTACCATACAAAATTACTCTGGCTCTAACACATTTTTCTACACTATTTCAGCCATTATATATTTTTTTACAATTTACAGGGGCTATCGATGGATAGATGGAAATAACATACACTATATGATGTTGGGGCCGCAAGGAAAACCGCAGATATTTAGTAATAAAGTTTATTCGTCTTCCAAAAATGCACATTGAGCCGCAATGTTCCAATTCGAGAGTGAGAGTGAGACAACCGTACCGCCCATAGACTTTACATGAGACTGATAACGAAGCCCACCACGGATGAACAAATGATAAAGTAAGCTATTCATGTACTGATCCTACACATATAAACTGTGTTCTATACAAATAGTACACCTTTCTTAACTTGCATGCAGGCAGCCAGTAGAGCTAGCAACTATCAACCAGTTTTATTTTATGGAGCGGGTCTCAGAACATGTCGGACTTGTTCTCAGCTGGTCGACAGTTTACCAACAGCTCGTGCCAAAGCTGCTAGGCATCCCAAATCATATTAGACAACATACAGTGACGTCATGATACATGCCCCTTGACATAAGTGATTTCTTTAAGATTAAATAATCTTTAAGAAATCACTTATGTCAAGGGTGAAACACCCCATGAGAACTTGTGCCAAAGTTGTGAGCTGCTAATAGGACATTAAATCATGTTAGACAAACATACAGATATTTCAAGGGTCACAGACAGACAGACAGAAACACTTTATTGCTCACATTAAAACATAGATACAAATACAAAAACAAACAGAAACAAAACAACCACAGACCAGTTACGTCATAATACTCTCTTCTTGACATGAGTCACTTCTCTTTTCTAGGTACGTTAAGCCAAAGTTGTTAGCTTGCGAATAGGACGTCAAATCATGTCAGACAACTTGAGAGGTACAGATTTTTCAAGGTTGAACTACTCTATGGGACCAAACTGCTTTGCCTTAGGAGCGTAGCCTAAAAAGCGATTCCCATAAATTATTTGATTCATCTCAACAGAGTCCTTTAGTCTAGGATAGCAAGTTTAACTTCACTGTTGTCGTAACAGTAAACTATCTATAAACTAAATCAGATTGCATTCTAAAAGAGTCAACATTTAACCAATAAAACTACAATGTATTTGATGCACAATGACTTCTGAAGTGGCACTTCGATCGAAGAGCTTCAGTAAATTTTATGCTGTTTTAAGAACTACCATAAAAGTAGGTAGGTATCTTGATACAGTGTTACGTAGAAATCATAAACAGAGGAATAAAATGGGATGTGTAGTGCGAAATAAAAAGTCTGATAGTACCTCCGTAGACAAAGTAGACGCAATACATTGATGATTTATAAGGGGAACTAAAACCTTACTACCTCCATATTGAGTGGTATGAGTTTGGCCTTAGGATCCGGAAGTCCTTGTTTCATTTCTCAATAATATAGCGGGGAGGACCTAAACTTGGCAACAGAGAGTGCCGTCCCCAAATACTGGCAAAAGTTTATTTATGTAATAACTAGTTCGAGTTATTGACACGAAGAAGAAGAATAAGACAATGATAAGGTTTTTAAAGATTTTTATCTACACTCAGTTCGTAATATTCGTTTTACAGAATCGAAAGTACGAACGTAATGAACTGCATTACGAATATACAGCCTTTAAAAAAAACTTTCATACTACTAGCAGCTACATAAAGTAACTCGATTTCTAGTATTTGAAAAAAAATTAAACGAATTGACCCGCGTACCAAATTGTAATCTGTTCCAATTTGACACTGGCCATCAGTAAGTCGAATGAAAAAAAAAAACAAGTGTCACCCGCGGCGGGACGACATGGGGACGACACTTGAAATTATGAGGACTTATTTATTATTAAATCTTTGCTTCAAATCATTTTTCGAATTAAAATTCACCGATAAATGCTATTTAATTTTAAAAGTTGTTCAGTTTTTATGAGCCTCCATTTTAACGTTTAGCTAAAAAGTTACTTATGTACAAAAGTCGTTCAGTTGGTGGTTCAGTAGATAGGTAGGCTTGCAATCGCCATAGTGCAGTGCGGAGGTTTGAATTATTTTTCATAGTTTTTCTTGTAGAGTGTAGATAAAATAGTGTATGCAACTGCAAATAATTAGGCTTTAGAATGCTCGTGTCAAACTATTATCACACTCGGCTGCGCCTCGTGTGATAAACAGACACTTTCATCCTAAAGCCTCTCATTATTAGGCAGTTGCATAAACTACTATTCTGGTTTGATCCTAACCGAACCAGAAGAACATAAGCAACAGAAGATCGTCCTACCATTATGTGCTAACTAACTGGATTGTCTGTTACAATGATGGTTTCGTCCTTCGGAGGGCACGTTAAGCCGACGGTTCCGGTTCCACGGCCAAGTCAAGGGCCTACCTGGTTCATTAGGTCAACCGTAGACTCGGTGTCTACCGTAAAGTGAAATGACGATAAAGGGAATTGCAGATTGAAATGTGTATACCTCTAAATATTTAAAAGCGGTCATAGGCATTAGTTGGTTATTCTTAGCATCCGATATCGATTCTTCCTATCTACCATCCCCTCTACTGTAGTTTGAATATTACATGAGTAGAGAGACAGTAATAGGAAACTAGTAGGTAGAATACGTAGGAAAAAAAAACTTCTTTGCATACTCGCGCGTTGCTCGTGCATATGTTACGGGCAATTTGATAAGTCCGGGCACTATTAATAGTGACCGGTCAGTATTAATAATGCCTGACCTAATTGGGCAATGTGATTAAAACAGCATGATTAATTACTTTTCCCGGTCAGTATGAATAATTCCCACCCTACCTTGGGCAAAGTAATAAAAATAAAGAACTATAATGTAATTTTTTATTAAATGAAGTTAAACTTACATTATTTCAAGGAAAAGTTATCAAAAAACAAAGTATTGAACATAGAAGTTGAATAATAAACAGTTAAAAATGTAATAACATTAGTAGCTACTTTTTACTGACAAAATTACTTAAGAACAATAGATTAAAAATTGGTACCTGAGTAAATGAAATTAAATTTACATATTTTTTATGAAAAGTTATTAAAAACAATTAAAACATGAAAGTAAAAATAAACAATTAAAAATGTAATAATATTAGAAGCTGCCTACTTCTTTTTTATAAAAATATTACTTAGGAACAACGGGAACAACAGTTTAAAAATGGAATTAAACTTACATAATTTTCATTAAAGTTATCAATTAATTTGAACATGTGAGTTAAAAAAATAGTTATAAATGTATTAATATCAGTAGCACTGTTTTTGATAAAAATATTAGGTACTTCAATAGTTTAAAAATTAATAGACTAAGAAAAATCAACTGAAATATTTAATAATTAAGGACTGCAAGAAAGTTGTTCAGTTTTATTTATTACATTGAAAGACTGATTTATTACATGGACCACGGGCACTCGGGCACTATTAATACTGACCGGTCCAAGTGATTAATTAATCACTTTACCCTACGTTTTTGGGCGCTATTAATAATGACCGGTCAGTATTAATAGTGCCCGATTAATCACGTTTCCCGTAACACATACATGATATCGGTAAGTGACTAAATGGCGATGAAAGCCGGTTTCACGCATGTATTTTTATCTGTCAACTTTTTAAAAAGGAGTTGTTTTATGTATGTATATTGATGATAAAACAAGTTTGAGTAAAGGTTCCATTTTATATTATCATTTTTCATTTACATACATCAACTACTTTACCGAAAGAGCAATGATCTCAATATAGGAGAAATCGAATAAATTTTATTTTTTTAAATCATATTGTTTTTATTTACATGGAGTAGAATAGCACCACCCCCTCTCTTCCCGTGGGGGTCCGACCGAGGGATAAACCCGACCCAAACAGCCAGGGCCAACCGTATGGTGGCGGTTAATCCACCACAAAAGCATTACCAAGGAGGGACGTCTGGTAGGCGGCCGGTCGTAAAATTAAGCCAAATGTTTTTGCAACACGATTTTCTGTGTTCAACGAAACGTGTTGCGCCGACCCCAAGTAATTGGGATAAGGGCAGGAAGATGGTGGATTTACATGGAAATCATAATAGATGTAATTTATTATTCGCAACCATTATTACCTAATTTTGCATTATTTCTAAACACTTATTTTCTATTTCTATTCTACTTTTTCTAATCAACTTATTATCAAGCATCAAAATTTAAAACCATACACTTATCTACCTTCAATCTGGAGCCAATCCCCAGAATTGCACCCCTGTGTGTGACCTACTTTAAAAGGCATCACCATCCAAATGGAAACCAGCGCCGAGCATCGGAAGACACATTTAAAATTCTATTCGGAGATACCATTTCCAGACCAGTGAGCCTCGCAAATTAATACCTGTTATCGAGAATGTGTTACGTTTCCAATAACGCGAGTATTTCAGAGGAAACGTTGCGTTTTATTATTTTACCAGGTGGAAATGTTTGATTAGCTTGAAAATGACTGAGCACGTACTCTGAAACATTGATATCCCACAAAATATATGTATTTTGAGCCAGCAAAAGCCTTAGTTTCATGCAGTACCTACCTATCAGCAAAACATAAATCAAACTATATATCAAGTGAATGTTTACTATTTTGTAGACATTATCCACAAGATAGTAATTATTGGAACACTTGGTGTTTTAATCAAACACTAGATATTGATATTAACTTTTTGGTTACAAAGTTAATACAAACGAAGCAAGCGGAAAAAATTCACACCGCCAGCGGGATTCGAACCCACGTCTTCTGACAAGCCGGGTCAGACGTGTTAAGCCGCTACACCATGGCAGGCTCTGCCCGAGGCGGCGAAATTGTGATCCACTTGCTTCGTCAATATTTCTTTGTCACTTGACTACTCACGGGTAGCTTGTCACTTGACTACTCACGGGTAGCTTAGCGCTCAAGCTACCCGTGAGTAGTCAAGTGACAAAGAAATATTGACGAAGCAAGTGGATCACAATTTCGCCGCCTCGGGCAGAGCCTGCCATGGTGTAGCGGCTTAACACGTCTGACCCGGCTTGTCAGAAGACGTGGGTTCGAATCCCGCTGGCGGTGTGAATTTTTTCCGCTTGCTTCGTTTGTATTAACTTTGTAACCAAAAAGTTAATATATATCAAGTGATTAACCTATCTGGTTATTTGTAGTACGAGTAATCGAATGGATAACTAGAGTCCTGGCGTTTTGAAGCCGAGAACTACGACATACTTTTGACGTACCTACTTTATTTCGCTGGCATCTACACTACGTTATACTGAAATCAAGAAGTGTAGAATGACTGCTTAAAGAACCATCTTGAAGACCAATTGCTACTGAAACGAGAAAAATGAAATATTTTCCTTAATTTCTTTTATTACAGTAATCTGTCGAGAAGAGCCTTTTTATCAGAAAGCAATCAGATCTTTTGTCAGAGTAAATTATTTGTGCATTATTTCAGGACGAAACACTTTTACGATTCAATTTCACGTTTTCTTAAACGTTTGTCAGAATATCAAGGATTTAAGGGTAAATAATAATAAGGTGTAAACGCCTTGTAATAGAATCATTGATTTGCTTTACACACGCGCGCCGTTTTCCTAATTTGTGCTATTACCGTTTGAATACGTGCTTGTGTGTCATATCATAATATGCGCAGTAAAATGCTCACAAAATGTTAAGTATCTTGACATTCTCTAGTCATCAACAGATTGAAAGAACGTGTCCCAAATTAAAACAATACTATTTTTCCCATTTCAATGCTCTTACACTCACACAATTCATAGGTACATACAATTCGCTTCATACAAAACTTTTTGAACAAATGTTTGAGAAGGTGGCAACGTATGAAATGCTTGGCAATTTCGACACCCATATGTAAAACAGCTGCTGTGTAATAACAACAGTCGGTAGGTAAATGTGTAATTGTAGAATTATGTTTTGTTGTCTGCTAGGAGTGTAATGCGGCATCTTTATGCACGCTGTTTCGAAAACACGCAAAACTTAGTTCAAATTTGTTAAGTTATGTCCAGCTGTTTGTTGTAAAAAAAAACGTTTAGTTCCTCTCTCTTTACGTTCCTCAATGGGATGTGTTAATACTCTATCCATTTTGTCTGGGTAAACAAAACAGGCGTGACTTGTACCTACACGAATATTGCAAAAGATTTTGTACAAAACATAATTCGAAATTTAATCCTTTTACCCAAGATCACTTATTTCACAAATGAAATAAGAAGAAATAAAAATCCAACGATACGATTCGACCAGGTTATAACTCAGCAAGTGGCCTTTGGAATATCTGAGTTCAAGAACCGACCGAGGGCCACCAGTTTACTGCTCGCCCACGAAGGGGTCCTCACACGGTCACATACATTTTATAAGACTATGTACATCTGCATAATTTCCGTGTGATGCCGGCTAAGATTAACCATCAATCACCCCAAGAATTTTCCGTCAATGTAATGCCTACTTGGTCTGTAGAGTTTCATCTGTATTACAATTCTTTAACGTAGGCTTGCACCTAGATAATGCACCACAGTTTCTAGGATTTTAAGGTCGAACGTTTTTAAGGTCGTTGACGTTTAACTTACCCCGATAGGGATAGATGCCTTATTGTATATTCGTACCTGCATCATTTATGATTATAGCAATACATTTGTGATATTAAATTTATTCAATGTGAATATCGTTGGCCCTCAGATGTCCGTTGATATAATTTGTTGATCATTTTGTGTGATTAACACCATTATCGTTAAGGCCATCATAAGAACACCCATGTCATCGATGTAGTAGAACTAACCCACCCAAAACATAAATGTGAAAGGCTGCCAAGTTCGCCTATAAAAGAAGTGAAATCTAAGAAAGTAGATTCTTATTTCCAAACTGCGGAAAATCAAGTGTGCATTCCTGTAACTATTTTTAACTGAGGTCTGTGTATGGAACTTGGTACTTATTTAGATTTCACTTCTTTTATAGGCGAACTTGGCAGCTTTTCACATTTATGTTTTGGGTGGGATTTCATTTATTTTTGTAGGGTTTATTTTCTTTTTTTCTTATGATTAAGTTAGGTAAGGAAATATCTCATTTATACTTTACTTTGACTAAATACAAACCTTTGTAACGAATTTTAGGTCGGTACGACGATTGGAAGATAAAGATAAATTTTTTGTTTTAGTTCCTTAGGGTATGAATTTACACCTTCATTATTTTTAAAACCGACTCACACTTGGCCATTTTCAGATTTTTTCCTTTACCTTGACCTAAAGACCTACCTCCATGCCAAATTTCAAGTCAATACGACCATTGGAAGTGGTCTAGGTTTTTGATGAGTGAGTGAGTGAGTCAGTCAGTGAGTGTATAGTAAAAATAGCGATTTTCTGACGTCAATATCTCAAGACCTACAATAGGTACATTAATGAAATTTTGTATTTTAGATAAGGAAGTAGATCTCGACAGATACTAGAAATTTCATATGCGTAGATAAAATAGATTTTGAGTTATAGGTGGGTCGAACTTGGCCCGAAATGGTTCGTGTAATATAACCCACGGCCGGTGTGTCGCTTTTTTTGCTCGAACTTGGCGGACACACTGCCGTGTGTCTAGATCCAAAAAATAAATATTCTTTGGTTTCAGAAAGTTTTAATTTTCCGTATTGGTGATATCAGACCTATAGGTACGGTATTGCAATTACACTTCGGGCATTTTGGATAGCAAGAAGATACCAATGTTTTGCATGTATGTAATTGTATACATACATATATCACACCTCTGTCTTGCGGGGTAGACAGAGCGTAAACAGTTTTAAAAACGGCCATTTACATCACGTCTGACTATAGGAGTTTGAGAGTCATTCAGAAGACTGTGTATCAATACCTATTGTGACAAAGTAAATTACGCAATTAACTGTCAAATCCTTTAGTCGCTTCTTACGACACACACCGGGAAAGATATGGGGTGATGCTATTCTACCAGCTGGCACCACACAGAAAGCATGTAATAAAAACTCTCGAAAAAAGCTCTTCCTTCGTCCTCTAAAACGTCATTTAACGGGTCATTTTAAAAACCTACCTAAAGACTAAAGGAGCAAGTTTACCATAAAACCCTCCCTGAAAGTCTCCCAACTTGCCACTCCAACTTATAATAGTGTTCAGTTGCAGGCTAGGGAACTTGGTGAAAGTTTCTGAAGAAAAAGGTCGGGTTTAAAACAATGTCGTAAAATTATTCAAAGTGCAGAACAGTGAGTGTGAAACTGACCAAAAAAAACTGTTTGTCTAGCTGAACTTACACAATCTTTCTACTATAGTCCGACAAGTTCGTGCGCGACCTTCCCTGGGGGTGACAGACGTTGGGGAGGGAGATGTCAGCGGGTAGCGGGAGGTGTAGCGGGGAAGGGAGAGGCGCGCAACCGCACCGCACGTCATATTAAAATGACGTACTTCCTCGCCCCCCTACCGTCTGTACCCCGCAGGAAGGTCGCGCACGAAATTGTCGGACTATAGGTATGTGAACTTGGATATTTTCGGATGTTATCGTCTTCCTGCCCTTGTCCCAAATCAGTTGGGGTCGGCGCAACATGATTTGTTAGAACACAAAATCATGTAGCAAAACGATTTGTCTATGTTTTATGACCAGCCGCCTGCCTAACGTCAACCCTCTTTGGGAATGCTATTGTAGGTGGTATCGCCGCCCGCCACCGGAGTTGATCATACTCGACAGATTTTCAGCCGAGGTCAAAAACTCTACGTCGTTTTTTACGAAATACCCTGAGTGGACTAGGGGTGGCAGTATTCTTAGCCGCTATCACAAGATTACTAGCTATAAAACCGAAATAAAATGCCTTAAAAATACCCCTCAAATATACTTACAGAATTAAACAGCAGAAAATTAGAGTAAGAGCAATACTTTGTAAGGTTTTAGAAAACGTTGCTCAACATGTGTTTATACACTCGTGTTCGTATCTCAAGTCGAAACTTGCAGTGAAGTCAAAATAAAAATAAAACTGATATGATAACATTTAAAGAAACTTTGCCAAACAATATTACAAGGCATTGTGAACTGATAAATTTCTTTTTTTATACAACAAAAACATACTTATATAAAATGTGTGTCACAAGCGTATCGTCCAAATATCGATAAGTTATCTATCACGACCTGCTAAAAACAAACAAAGGAAAAACCCTAAACTCTTTTACACTAAGAATCGACACTAGCGCAACTAATTCGCAGACAGGACACTATCACGCCTTTCTACCTCGCGAAGTAGGCAGAGGCGCAGAGGGCTGAAAATACGACCGCTATCCCCGCGGCTGACTTATACCTATTTGCGCGGGAAAAATATACTGAGATTGGTATTCTAAGCATCACACGGCAAAGCAAAATATTTCATGGAGTGCAAGTTAATATTATACATACATCACGCCGATATCAGTTGCGGGGTAGATAGAGCGTAAAATCTTAAAAACGGCCATTTACACCACGTCTGACAAAACTTTGAGTCATTCAGAAGACTGTGTATCACCACAGAGACAACAGCCATTGTCAGCCTATCGCCTAAAATTGCACTTGCAATCAACTCAAAAATCCCCTTAGTCGCTTCAATTACGAAACCCACGGGACGATATGGGGTGATGCTATTCTACGTCGGCACCACACAGCGAGGCATTCTACTATCTCTTATTTGTGATTGTGACGATCTAGTGATAGTAACATCTATTTGATCTAGAAAATGCAAAATAATATTGTTTTTATCTGTATTTGTTTTGGATTAGCAACAATGGATGACGTATGATCAGCATACAGCTTTATCTAGAAAGTAAGATAGTAGTTGTAGACATCAACAACAGCTTAAAAGAGAAAATTATACGTAGATGCTATTATCTTGAAGATTATTGATGATAGTAACTTTGAGTGCATTGACTGAGTGCAAAATAAAAGAAGATACTATACTCTACGCAAACATGTAGGGAATTAACCTAATTATAAAACTCATTGCCAACTTTACATGAACAAGCAGATATATTAAAAATAAAAAAGAATGGGGTAATTTCAAACTTATATTCATGTTTTAACACCCGCCATTTTGAATTTATGAAATTTTAATATAGCCAATGTCACTTGCGCTGCTGACGCAGAGACTATATAGACACCTCATAATTGTCAAGCTCCACCCAGCCATTTAGGCTGTCGCCCGTGAAAACCATTTTTTTGACGATATAACTAACATCCCCACTATTAAACATAATCCTCATTCTCAGCCAGAAGAAAAATAATGAACTTAAGACCATCAAAACCACACATTTTTATTCGCAGTCCAAAATGATATGTATTTGTTAATACTTGCAAACTTCATTCGTAAACTCTAACAAATTATACCTATGCCACGATCTTGGTAATTTAGTATGAAGGTCGTTACAACATAAGCATGTCACATCTTGCACAACGGTCAAAATCAAGGACAGTCGCCATTGGAAACATATCCAAAAAACAACTGCCAAGAGCGTGTCAGACTCCTGGCAACGTAAACTCGAATTACTTGCATAAAAAATATGAACTATCAGGTTTTTCAGTTGCAAACTTAATTTTGTGCCTTTTTTGTCCCTCTTTCACACGAATGGAAGGGGTTCAAAAACATTTTTCTCAAACATGCTAGGAAATATGTCAATTTCTTTCAAAAAAACAATCCAGAAAGTTTGACATTGTCTGTGATTTTGTAATTTCTGAACGATTTCTTTTTTACACACCAGCAATGAATTCCAATACAACTTTTCTGGCGCGATATCGAAATCGTTCAGAAATTACAAAATAAAAAAGAATAACTCCAAATCCACATCTTGACTTAGTAATCAGTAAAACAACTTTTTATATCAAATTACTATAAAATAAATTAATATCTTTATAATTTCCTAGCATTTTTTTGAGAAAAGCACTATGTAAGCCTCGGGGAAAATGACTTTGCCAGACTCGTATTTTTAAAGTCCTCGCCTGCGGCTCGGACTTCAAACTCTACTCGTCAGTCAACGTCTTATTTTTCCATCCTCGTCAACAACCTACTATTATTTTATTTTATTGCCAATACATATTCCAAAATTTTGGTCAATACGATCTCTCTTCACATGTCAATCGGTTGAAAATACAGACGGACGTACAGACAGACTTTACGAAATCATAAGGGTTTGCAGTAAACTACGAAACCCTAAAAAGTCAATTCGGATTCATCGCGTGTAAGCGACAAGCGTCTAGAAACATTTACATAAAACATTTATTACACAAAGGATGTGTTTGATACGCTTCGACACTTGACTGGACTAATATAACTTAAGAGAAAAAATTATAATAGTCAGAAGCACACCGAGCGAACCATTCAGAGTTTCAAATTATGATGGTTATGCATAGTACGAGTAGATTTATGGAAAACTAGCTGCCCGTCAGCGGTTTCACCCGCTGCAACCTATTATTCCGCGCGAAAAAAGCATTATTCGCCGAGAGATGTCGCTGTTAGTTTTCGGCGAAAACGTTTAAAACGCGAATCGGCTCAGTCACGCCACCTATTTCAAAAATATTGGAAAATGCGTGATCCCGTGGGAATGAGACATTTTTCCGTGGTAAAAAGTATCCTATGTGTTATTCCAGATGCCCTTTTATATTTCTGCAAAGTTTCATGTCAATCTAATCAGCCGTTTTTGCGTGATGTCGTAACAAACACACACACAAACATCCGCCTTTATAATATTAGTAGGAAGTAGGATCAATTGATCTCTTAAATAGATATTCTGTTACAATTTTTTTCCGATTTGTATAAAGCTGGACTCGATAACGATTACCTGCATCGAAAACTTAAATCTACATCAGTATTTCACATAGGTAAGTTTTCAAATAGAAGTTGAGTCCAGTCCTGAGTATACATGTAAAGTTTGTGTAACTTTAGAGTTTGAGTGTAAAGTTAGAGTTTCGGGCCAACTACTACATTTTATCCTCTTTTCTCATACATACATACCTACACACATCACGCCTTATTTCCTTAGGGGTAGGCAGAGCATTAACGGCCTTAAAAGTATGGTCGTTATCGCCACGCTCGATAAGGTAGGTACCAAATTCAATACTTTTTTCTTAGCACTCAGAATACGTCATACCATAACAGCCACAACAGTCCACTGCTGGACATGTGCTTCCCCCTATCGGAGGGTACTGCCATTCTCAATACGCTTGGCAGGCGGATTGGCGAGCGCCGTGCAAGATGTTGCTACAGGGAACGCTGCTGCCCATTCCCCGGATGATTATCACTTAGTCGCTTTTTATGACACGGGTAGAATTAGGGTGATTCTATTCTAAGCTCGCATTACACGGCACGTGGGGTGCATGAAAGGAGCCTCCCCGAGTGACGCAGCGATATTTTCCTATGCGTCCGGCGCACCCTGGGCAACAGTCTGCAGGACGGCAAGTCGGTAACGCAGACTGGCCGATCCTTTCACCACGATCGATGGCGAATCAAAGTATTTTCCAACGGCCCATTATAGGGCCCCAAAAACGGTCCTTTTCAGGACCAAAGAAACAAAGAGAGAGGGGTAACACTCCACCTTTACAGTCAGCTTTAAGGGTCTTGTCCATTAATATAGAAGGCTTCTCCACGGACAAATCCGAGATCCTCTCTCATCTATGGCAAAAAGAGAAATGCGACGTCATTTGCGTGCAGGAGACCCACCGCGATGACAAGCAAACTAGGCCGCATATACCCGGTATGACGCTTGTAGCTGAGATCCCCATCCAAAACACGGAAGCGCCGTGTTTGTTGATCCCAGCATAACAGTGAAATCAGCTTGCACCTCATCCAGTAACTCGATTGAGCTAATTAATATAGTTGTTGGAAGTTGCAGTATCACATCGGTTTATAAACCACCTGGCTTACCCTTTCACTTTAGTAAGCCAGAACATTTTGACGACGAACCTACCAAAATAATAGTTGGTGACTTTAATAGCCACAGCACTAGCTGGGGATACCAAGAGACAGACGCAAATGGTCAAGCTGTGGAAGAATGGGCAGATGCGTATGAATTAGTCCTGTTGCATAACGCGAAATTACCATCATCCTTCAATAGCGGGCGCTGGAAACGTGGGTACAACCCCGACCTTATCTTCACCAGTCCGAACGTTAGTCAACAGGCTATAAAAACCGTCTGTCCATCTATACCAAGAACCCAGCACAGACCTATCTTGTGTTCAGTTGAACCAGTAGTCCGACCAATAAATGTGGCTTTTAGGCGCCGGTTCAATTATTCAAAAGCCGATTGGGAGAGTTATGCAAAGTCCATCGATGAAATCCTCTTGAATGTTAATCCCAGAGCGGAAAACTACGACGTGTTCGTAGAAACAATAGCAATTACATCTCGAAAATACATTCCAAGAGGCTGTCGATCTGCATACATACCCGGCCTGTCCCAAAAATCCGCTGAAACCTTGAAACAATACGAGCGGCTCTTTAATGAAGACCCCTTTTCAGAAGAGACTGTACAGAAGGGTGAAGAACTGTTGTTTCAGGTTCAAGAAAACCGGCGAGAGAAATGGACAGATACGGTCTCAAAGATAGATATGACGCACAGCAGTAGGAGAGCGTGGACAACAATTAGAAAGCTTACCAGTGAGCCACCACAAGCTTCTCCTCCAAGTAGGGTTACGGCAAACCAAGTAGCTCATCAGCTCCTACTGAATGGCAAACCTAACGGTCGCCTCAGTAAAAAAGCCAACACCAGCAGCTGTCTCAACCCTGCGAATGTCGTTAGCTCACCATTTCTGCTCACCGACATCATTAAGGCCATTAAATGTCTTAAAAATGGAAAGGCTTCCGGGGTTGATGACATATCTGTGGAGCAAATTAAAAATCTTGGGCCGGTTGCGGTGTCTTGGTTGCTCGCGATGTTCAACAGTTGCATTGAGTCAACCAGAATACCCCGCCTCTGGAGAAAAACGAAAGTTTTAGCTTTACTCAAACCAGGAAAGCCAAGTTCAGACCCCAAAAGCTACCGTCCGATCTCGCTCCTGTGTCATACATACAAACTCCTTGAGAGAATGCTGCTGAACCGCCTAATGAGTGTTGTGGACCCCAAGCTCATCCCAGAACAGGCTGGCTTCAGACCAGGTAAGTCCTGCTGTAGCCAAACCCTGAAACTCACTCAACATCTAGAGGATGGGTTTGAATTAGGCCTAGTAACTGGCGTTGTGTACGTGGATTTATCAGCAGCGTATGACACAGTGAACCTGAGAAGACTTCTGTGTAAGGTAACCGATATCACAGGCGATGTCAACTTTGTGAAGTTTCTGGCTGAGATGCTCCAGAACCGCCGCTTCCAAGTCTACCTTAACACAGAAAAAAGCCGATGGAGGGCTCAAAAAAACGGCCTGCCCCAAGGTAGTGTACTGGCACCACTGCTCTTTAACATGTACACAAACGACCAGCCTTCATCACCCAATACGGAGCGTTTCTTGTACGCGGATGATTTGGCGTTGTCGTCACGTGCGCGAACATTTGAAGAGGTTGAGTCCAATTTGTCAGCAGCTCTCAACACCTTAAGCTGCTACTATGACAGTAACTCATTGAAACCCAACCCTTCAAAAACCCAGTCTTGTGTGTACCACCTCAAAAACCGAGAGGCAGGTCGAAAATTAAACATTACTTGGCGTGGCGTGCCCATAGTCCACAATAACGAACCTAAATACCTCGGTATTACTTTGGATAGAGCTCTAACTTTCAAACCGCATTGCAAGAACACTCAGCAGAAAGTTAACACGCGGAACAACCTACTGCGCCGTCTAACCTCAACCAGATGGGGAGCTTCGCCGGAAGTATTGCGGACGACAGGAATGGCTCTTTGCTTTTCGGCAGGCGAGTACGCCAGCCCAGTATGGAGCCGTTCAGCACACGTGAAGCTGGTGGATGCAGCTTTAAACGACACATGCCGAATAATAACGGGCTGTCTTAAGCCAACCCCGGTTGACAAGCTGTATCCACTGGCAGGCATTGCCCCACCTGACGTCCGCAGAGAAGTCGCAAGTTCAGTTGAGTGTTTTAAATCAATGAACGACTTGAGGCACCCACTTAACAACAGCACTCAGGGTCCCCAGAGACTTAAAAGTCGTAAGAGCTTCCTAAAACACACTGCTCCAATTTCAGGCAGTGCATCAGAAGCCCGATGTAAGCTCTGGCGGGAGAAATACCCCACAGCTTTCCCACACGAACCTGATGAAAAGCTGCCCCCAGGGCATAAGCTCCCGTGGCTGACATGGAAGTCTCTAAACAGACTCCGGGCCCAAGTCGGCCGTTGTAGGGACAATTTGTGCCGATGGGGGTACAGCACGAACAACGAGTGTACATGTGGTGCCTCTCCTCAAACTATGGCACATCTTTTGAACTGCCCTGTGTGCCCTTCATCCTGCACGCTGGACGACCTTTACAACGCCACTGGCGACGCCGTGCGTCTGGCTGAGTTCTGGTCCGAATTTATTTAATATCGCCAAAGCCGATCGACAAGAAAAAAAAAAAAAAAAATTACACGGCAACATACGACGTATCGTATTATTCCAAAACTCATCTAAGCACGTATGTACTTCTATTAAGCTACTGATTAGCACTTTAGGCAACCTACTGGCCCCATGGCCACGAAACCAGTCACGGCACGTTTCACATTAAATCAATAAAGAAAATGCGTTGTATTTTGTATGGCAATACACTTTGTATGGCGGGGCAACGTCCTCGTGTAAAAAATAACAAGCCATAATTTAGCAAAAAGTAAACCGCCTCCGCAGTGGAGAGGAAAAAACTTTGAAACTCTTCTCCGCTCCTTTTATCAAGAAATTTCGTTGACTCCTAAGATTGACAAATACCTAACCAATTTAAAAAATAAACATTTGACATCAGTACTGTAGTAAAATTTTGGAAATATCCAAGAACTTACAACAAGAACTCACACATTTGTAGGGACAACCCTTCTTCATACTTTTGTCATTTTGAATTCTTGCTTTAGGAGACTATACAGGTATATCAAAAGTCCTAACATCTCAAAATTCTGAGTATGTATATTATGTACATACGGGTCGAATTGACAGCCTCCTTTGCTCGTCGGTTAAAAAGCAAGCGGACATACGTCCTTAATGGGTGTTAGCGGCAATTCGTTTGGCCTCATTATCGTGTAGAGTTCTTGGTTTAAATGTGGCACATGCCAAATGTCCTTTGTGAATATTCAGGGCGAAAACTTAGCAAAGGAATAGTGTATCTTGTTGATTTTAATCTAATTTGCCGAATAAGAAAAACAACAGAGACATGACATGAGAACGTTATGGACACTAACGTATTAGTTTTATTGGTTTCTTACGAGTAGAGTTATTAGAATGTAGTTCTAGAATTATGATGATTAAACATAGCAGCTTTCGAATAACAGATATTATTTTAGTTTGGTTAAAAGGTTTTTTTACAGACTTTAGTATTCAAGCTAATCGGATAATCATTAATAATTCAGAAATATGAATAATCTCTCATTGAGAAGATTAACATGACTCTTCAACCCTACGATTCAATCACGCCCAATCCATCACATAAATGATAACACTGCCAGAAAGGGATAGCAAAGGCAACTCACAATGCATCAGAAAGAGGCATCACTAACGATAAGACTACACGACACGGCATACATTGCTGGCTATTTAAAGATGGCAACACAATAAAGTTAAGATAACCAGCAATGTATGTATAGAAAATCGTGTAGTCAGATCGCTGATAGGTATATAGGTGATAAGTGATTCGGCATTGGCGGGTCAGATGCTGAAGCCTGAACTGTGATATCTGAAACTGCGGTTTTATCACCTTTGTTTGTGGTTGGATGATAGCTAATCTTGATGTAGGTTAGTGTGCCAGTTTGTTTGAATGATGGTAAAATGACAGTCATGTAAATCTTTCTGTGATTGTTGATACTTCTTTGGCTATGTTTTTATCGGTGGAAAATAGAGTTATTCGCTTCTATTCTTTCATTAGAGACAATACAATTGCCTCCAACGTGTTTTTTTATTTTATATTTATCTATGCGTTTTAGAAAAAAAGAAAAGTATTATACGCTGCGCTGGTTCAATCTTATTAACCGTATGTTATCTGTTGTCAAATTATGGCCCCAAGCATGTACCAAAACTGCAATTTAGCCAAAACGTACTTCACTTTCTCTTATCATCGTTAACAGGTCATAATATTTTGTGTCGCATTCAACCATTCATAAACACACATTCTCTGTACTCTATTATCTGCAATTATACGTATGACAACATATCACTTTGTACCATAATCTTTTCACTTCCGGATAAAGTTTGTGGTAAAAATTGCAATAAATACCCTTCATTAGAAAGCGGCTGGTATCGACTGAATGGCGAAAACGGTAGATCGTTCCTAGTGACGTACCTACTCTGGGGAGCCCTATGTCCAGCTGATGTGATAAAGGTTCATGATTAACTTCATCTGCGTAGACTGTACGGAGATTATGATTAGGTAATGACATGATGGAACTTTCTAGTGAATGGATGTCTTGATGAAGAGCTAAATGTCGCAAAAACATGTATATGTTTAAACAGCTGGTTATACAATGGTAATAACAAAATGTATACAACTTGAAATACATATGTACAAAAGATAAGGTGCTGCAGACTAGTTACCTATGTAATTGTTATGTTGCTATTTGTCTGTACCAAGTAGCCTATCACAACATCACGAAACTATTTCATTGTAATCAAAACATTTCTACATGGATCACGATCTAATGAAGGATCAGGGCCTTGTGTGAGACATCACAATTACCTACATACCAACAGCGTACTTATCCATTCATTCACCTATTTCTATTTTCTTCCATTTGTAAGCATGATAAGAGCAGCTGTTTGCATAAAAATAATAAAACAATTACTAAGACTCATTATTATATAAATAATGACTCAGAACTTTCGAGTGATACCGGCTTCGAAAATCATCACCTCATATCTTTCCCGTGAGTGTCGTAGGAAGCGACTAACGGATTTGAGGTTTGATGAGTAGGCATTGGTAGGTAGGTATTGCAATTTTAGTCGATAGGCTGATAACCTGTTACTACGGTGATACACCGTCTTCGGAATGACTCTCAAACTATTGTCAAACGTAGTGTAAAAGGCCGTTTTCCCCGCAGGGGATGTAGGCGTATTATCAGTATGACTCAGAACTACTCTGATGATAGATAAAGGAAACTCAATACAATGACAAAAAACTTCTTATTACCATCTAACATTCCAATCTGTCCTTGGCCAAAAACTAGTCTAGTTTAGTTGTGGGTACTATAAGCAGCAGATCGACTTACCCATTTAAAGGATTAACTAAATAAAAAACCAGCATAGGTAAATCCTTTAAATGGATAAGTTGATGTGCTGATGACAGTACCTGATTTAATTTTTATGATGATGTGACGGATGCATGCCCGATCTTTATGTTGTTTTTAAGATTAGGTTTATTCCGAGTACATAAGTTAAGATTTAACTAGGTACTATAAAATTCGAATCAACGTTCATGTTTTGAAATAAAGAGCACTAATTAGTTTAAAATAGATACATATACATCTTCCAAGACTCTGGAAAAATCACATAATAATAAACATTCCCAACTTTGGTATTTCAGCAGGCACTTTGGTAACCCATTTAAAGAATCGTTATAAACTTGTTTTTCATACATTTCCTAAGATTAACCGCAATCGTTTGATCTACCAGATTGGCAATTCGAATGCTTCTGATTCTGATACTAGAATGCTGTAAAAAAAACAACAAACTGTTCCATCTCCTTTACAATAATAATTATCTTACACAAAAACAGTCACAGTCAGTAAATAAGTTTTAATTACAGTGTAATTACCTAGTAATTAGCTTCTGGCTAAAACTTCCGAACCGGTAAAAAGTTAAAGACATTCAAGTAACGGGTCGCTCGGTCTAAATGAGTTGGATCCCGTCCAAATACTGCAACACTTGATATTTTAGCTACTCTCCAGACTTTCCTACCAGGTGATTACAGAGGTCATTACCATTATGAGAATACATAGCTACCTATCAAATGTATGTACATACACATTTGCCAGAATAGTTATCCTAGTAGGTAGTAATTATCATTCTCATATACAGACAGACTAAGAGACAGAAACTCTTTCGAACATCTGGGGCACGGCAGTGCCCCCACCAAGTCGAGCTGAAAGTGGCACGGCCGTACCATCCTTTTCTCGAACCAGTTCAGGCCATTTTTGACCCCCCCATAACTTCCTTGTCGATAAGTTTAGAACCCTCATTTTAAAATATCTTATCAAGCACTGCATAGACACGATACATTTCAAATTTCATTTAATTTGGACCAGTAGTTTAGAAGTTATAGTTAGTCAAAGTTTCTTAATTTTCTGCCTGACTGACTGACTGACTGACTAACTGACCGATCATCAAAATTCTAAGGTACTTCTAGCAGACTGAGGAGCTTGAAACTTAGAATACACCTTGTATTTAGTGTATGAATAAAGGGAAAACTATAACATTCTGCAAATTCGGTTGCAACCGCATAACTAACTTTGTATTTCCATACAAATGTATAGGATTACAAAGTTAACTTTGCGGGTGGGCTTTGAGGAAATCTGTAGCTGAGGCTCAAGAAGTAGTTCCAGATAAGAGAAAGAGGAAGACTATCTACAAAAGAAATGAGATCCACCAAAAACATTTACTTGTAAAGAACTGTCTCCTCTCAGTTCATCTACTGTAAAGTTATGAGATCCATGTGATGCCAAGTCGGTTATTGATTTATTCAAGGACTACTTCAGGAACTTTCATCTTAGCTATTGCGTAGTTAGGTAACAGACATCATCTTACAGTAACTATATCGATATTTAAAAACTTTTATATTTACAATAACTAGAATGACTTGGCAATCGCACACTATTTGCTTGTGAGATACGATGGTCTAGTGCGATGGCCGGGTCATTCTAGTTATTGTAAATATAAAAGTTTTTAAATATCGATATAGTTACTGTAAGATGATGTCTGTTACCTAACTACGCAATAGCTTAAGATGAAAGTTTCCTGAAGTAGTCCTTGAATAAATCAATAACCGACTTGGCATCACATGGATCTCATAACTTTTTACAGTAGATGAACTGAGAGGCGAGACTTGGTTCTTTTTACAAGTAAATGTTTTTGGTGGGATTACATTATTCAAGAACAAAAACAAAAAACATAATACAAGCAAACAGCCTTGTCGCTTTAAGCGATCTCTTCCAGGCAACCCAACATAGTAAGAGAAAAATTAAAATCATACACTGCTAGTAGGAAGGTATCATATATATCATAGTTCTAACTTTCTAACGAGGGAAAGAAAAGTAACAGAAATTCTACATTTTGTCAATATGAGGCTCGATTACTAAAGGACCCCGCACGATTTGTTCGACAAGGGCCGTCCGGTCAAATTGGCTGAAATTTTAGGGAAAGGTAGTACGTAATGCTCTCATCAAAATGTAAAAATTTTTGCGAGCGGAAATGACCAGTTTTTGAGATATAGCTATTTTAATGTTGAAGTCACTAAACATGCTTTGATGTAAAAACGTAACTCATTAAGGCAAACGTCATGTTCTTACTTATTTTTTACGTCCATCTGTATAAAACCAACCCACGAGGTAATTATTTCAATTGGAAAAGTGTCTGTTTCGGGTATATTACGCATAATATATCAGCAAGGCAAGCTGGATTGCCTAGCCTAAGCTATACGTGATACAGCAATGTCTCTAAAGCAAAAGTTGTTTAGCATTATAGGCCGCTTCTGCTGGCACATGGACATCAGTAGTCTGGAGTTGGAGTAGACTACCAGGACCCCATCTTAAGCATAAAATATACAGAAATGCCTTCGTAGCAAAAGCTGTCAGCATGATGGGCCGCTTCTGCCAACAGACTGACGTCGAGGTTCTGGAGTACCTGATGTAGACCACCAGGACCTCATCTTAACTATAAGAGATACGGAAATGCTTCCATACCCAAAGTTATGTTACCACTTTGGCTAATTCAACTGGGTGAATAAGGCATTTAAATCACAGCTAGCTCCTTATTCAAGCAAAGCCATTCAACCATAAATCTAATTCATGGAATGGAATGAACTGCAGAACGTTGTAGGGCATATCATGGAATGGAATGAACTGTAGAACGTTGTGTTCAACCACAAGTGTTAACCATCAACAGTTGAATGGCGCCGCTGCTTGATTAAAGAGCAATCTGTGCATTTGAACAGCGTTTTTAACTAGTTGTCATATTCATAACTAGAACTGTTACTTAGCCGCTTTCCCGTAGGAATAGGATCATTGCACGTTCTACGCCAAGATCTCCAGACTCTTGAAATCAAAGTGCCATCAAAAACGGCTTAACATGTTAAATAACTTTTGCTATGAAAGCATTTCCGTATCTCTTATAGTTAAGATAAGGTCCTGGTGGCCTACATCAGGTATTCCAGAACCTCGACGTCAATCTGTTAGCAGAAGCAGCCCATCATGCTGACAGCTTTTGCTACGAAGGCATTTCTGTATATTTTATGGTTAAGATGGGTTCCTGGTAGTCTACTCCAAATCCAGACTCCTGGTGTTCATGTGCCAGCAGAAGCGGCTTTGCTAAACAACTTTTGCTTTGGAGACATTGCTGTATCACGTATAGCTTAGGCTAGGGAATCTAGCTTGCCTTGCTATTATGCGTAATATACCCGAAACAGGCACTTTTCCAATTGAAATAATTACCTCGTGGGTTGGTTTTATACAGATGGACGTAAAAAATAAATAAGAAATGACATTTGCCTTAATGAGTTACGTTTTTACATCAAAGTATGTTTTTAAAATTAAAATAGGTTATATCTCACAAACTGGTCATTTCCGCTCGCTGATATTTTTACATTTTGATGAGAGCATTACATACTACCTTTCCCTAAAATTTCAGCCAATTTGACCGGACGGCCCTTGTCGAACAAATCGTGCGGGGTCCTTTATTAATCCAGTTTTGAACCGGACAATATTCGAAGGATCGAGAGTCACTTAGCGAGAATGTTATCAGAAACGTAACAGAACTAACTTTGAAATAGCAAAGAAAATGTTCATCATAAACGAGAAGATAATGATGAAGCTTTTATAATTTACCTACTAGATACTTTTACTATGCATTTCACTTTTATGATGTCGTGTGACGCCGGCTTATAATAGCATCACCCCATATCTGTCCCTTAAGAAGCGACTAAGGGATTTGAGGGTTGATTTAAGGCGACAGGCTGACAACCTGTCACTACGGTGATACACTCTCAAACTTTTGTCAGACGTGGTGTGAAGGGCCGTTTTTTACAGCAGTTTACACTCTGCCTACCCCGCAAGAGATATAGGCGTCATATATGTATGTAAGTATGTATACTTTTACTAGAAACTCAGTCAATGCTTCTAATAAAGCTGCCATAAACACCACTGATTCCGCAACCGCTCTCCATTCCCAACAAAAACCACCTGTTAGCACAAAAACATACCGATTTCTTTCCTCGCATATTGCCTCTCGTTGTTCGAGTTGGTGGTTCCGAACGCCTGACCCATGGTTCCTGGTTATTGTGGTTATTCACAGCACTTGAGATCACAAAATAGAACAATAATAGAGAACAGCTGATCACAAAAACACTTCTTACGCGCAGGCGCGAACTTCACATACAAACGTGCGCACGGTACGGCGTCTCGATCGAAACTGACTGAGCTATTACGAACGCACCGGTCGGATAATACTATCAGCTGTGACTCAAGTTATCTTTCTAAGGGATCATTTTATGCTGGTTATTCTTAGTGAGTATATGGAGAACCAGTTTAGGCTGAACTCTTGAATGTTTAACTTGATGTATTCTGGACAGAACGGTTGTATACCGGGTATTGTCAATCGCGAGTCGGTTGGATGTTATCAGCGTGAGATTTAGAAGTCGACGAACTGATTATACGAACGACTTATTGAGGCAAATATTGTGAAATGTCGTTGTACTAGTTTGTTATTCAAGAATAACACATTAACCCCAAAATTCGGGGTTTTCAAGAAGGTCTCTCCTGCACGACTTATTGGTAGGTGATAATAATGATACTCGTAAGTGAAAAGTTTGGGTATAGTTTATGCGGAAAAACTTAATACCTATGCGAATTACGAAAGACTGAAAATAACGCAGGTCACTTTTAGTACAACTTGTTTGAAAGTGGCAAGGAACTTATCGGTCACTTTATTTGGGTCGACTTTATGTTTGTTACATATTTTTTTTACAAATGCTTTCTGTACTAATAACAGTGTCACATTATAAATCAAAACGCAATTTAGACAGAGCAGAGATCCGACATAGAGCACCGGGATCGTACTATTTCTATTCTATTTCAGCCTATTGCAGTCCACTGCTGACGTAGGCCTCCCCCAGGGAACGCCGTAAGGCACGATCTCCCGTTTTTGCCATTCAGGCGCTAAAAGCCGCCTTTTAAGTCATCGGTCCATCTGGCCGGAGGGCGTCCGACGCAACTCTACTTAAGTAAAATTTTTGGGTTTTAACTCAATTTCTATGAGATAATTTCACTTGCAAAAATCACTAATAATCTAGATTTGAATGTTTTCATTATTTAGGAAGAGTTTTCAAGGTACTCTGAGCAGTGACCGATAAGGCGCGCTTTTGCAGACATCTGCCGCTTCTGCTCCGGGCTATGACCTAGATAGTTGCACGCTCTGTTTACTTTACAGACCTAGGTATAGTTACAGACATAAGTTTACTGTGCTACTAGTGTTTGTTTTACTTTACGCACCCACAAGAATATGTCTGGAGATACTTAAGGCGAAACGTCACGTCATACAAACGTAGACTGAACTTCAATTGACATATACATGAGCTGCAGAGCAATCTTTTAAAAAAATCATTATGTGAAGCACGGATGTGAAGTTATGAAGGCACAAAAAACCACTTATGGTTAAAATATTATGTGTAGTTTATTGTAGCAGTAGCTCTATCTATTTTAAAAGCTTTTATTTATCTTGCAGTGTATGTATGTATGTAAGTAAAAATGTTTGTTCGGGTCAAATCTTGCAACTCAATTTTGAAGCAGTTATCCTCAACCGATTGAGCTGAAATTTTGTAAACACGTTTAATTCAGATGACAATGCATGTTAGATTGTGTGTGGTTATTCTAAATCCAAAATGGCGGAATATCCAAGATGGCCGATAAGTAATTTTTGACTCACTCCTACAATATGGGTGTCAAATGAAAGGGCTTGCTGAGTACAATTCAGACAATAATATGGCAGACATCTAAAGATGGCCACCTATGATAATTTACAATATGAGTGTCAAATGAAAGGGCTTGCTGAGAATTACCTATTCGAATTACAAGTTGACGTCATTCTTATTTAACTATGGTGGACTTCTTAAGATGGCAGAATTACATTTTTATGCTTTTTTTACAATATGGATGTCAAATGAAAGGAATTTTTCAGAATAACTCGAAAATTAAAATGACGTTTACGTCACTCAAAACAAAACCAGATATGACGTAAGTTTGTTATGTTTTCTTACTAAATGGGTGAAAAACATTGATAAAATGTAAGATAAATACTAGTGTGAGGTAAATGACGCTTTGCACAGAATTTTAGATTGGGTGAGTGTGTTGGGGTTTTTAGTCTTCTGTTCATGGCACTGTCAATGAAGAAGCTACGTAAAGTTTAGCGATTGCCCCGCTTGGGTACAAGAAGCTTATCGTAGAGGACGAAACTCATACCGAGTTGTCGTAAAACACTCATGAAACCAATGCCTCGCAGATTCGCACCAGTAGTCCGTGTGAACGCAGTTTCAAAGTCAATGAAGAATGTTGTATTTTTTTTCCAGAGATTACTAAAAAGCAAAAAATAAATTAGAAGTAAAAAACATTTTTAAAAAACAAGCTTTTATTTGAGTGCGCTAAAAAGTATAAAATAATCTATTTACTACAAATTTAACTTGTAACTTTTAATGGCATTAAATCTACGTCTTCACAATTTATACCATATGAAAGCTTGTCGCGAGATTTAAGCAGGTACTCGTGTGGTGTGACTTAGTTTAAAAGTTTATTTATGATCATTTACACTGGTTTTCTACTTATTGATTTAGACACAGGTCAAATCTCGCGACAAGCTTTTATATGGTATAAATTGTGAAGACGTAGATTTAATGCCATTAAAAGTTACAAGTTAAATTTGTAGTAAATAGATTATTTTATACTTTTTAGCGCACTCAAATAAAAGCTTGTTTTTTAAAAATGTTTTTTACTTCTAATTTATTCAGTTATCAAAGGGAAATCTAATGGTTAAAAAATATTCATAACATTATTTTGCGAAAATGTTCTATAAACACGGGACTTCCTATCCAGTATTTTAATCAGACTTTTGTCTCCTTTACAGACGTAAGTCCATTTAACTTTTGTATGGGAAGCGTCCCACCTTAAAATACTCTTCAAGGGGGTCAGTTGTAGCAATGGTAACCTATGGTATGAGCTGGTTACTGTGAGGCAAACATCTGTTCAGAAGATATGTTACTTTATAAAAAGAACATGCGGTTACAATAGAACTTAATATGAGTGATGTGCTAGCAAAGAGACAGGAATTTTGATAAACAAATGGCGGCAATCGAAGACCTATTTTTCGTTATTTCTAAGAACGGATTTGAATAAGCAGTTTATAGTTTAAAGTTTGTAACAATTTTAACTTCAAATTCTCCGCCACACTCAAAGAAATGTAAATTTTACTTTAGTTTAAAAAATATATAAATTCACAGTGGGGCCTTCCTTATAAAAATTGCAAGTTATGAAAAATACGATTTTACACGAATCTTGGATGCATTTTTAGAGGAACTATCACCATTCATCAAGCTGGAAAGAAAAACCTTGAAACGCTTTTCTTTCTTATCAGCACAAAAATGAGAGATCTCGAAAACAGTATTTTCTCCTTATATTTTCTAGCTGCTAACACTTCGAATGCCTAGGCATTTCCCTCGAAACACAGATAAATATGACGCTACTTATAGTACAGACCTACTTGGTACAGATAACAGATAACCTACCTTAGCCCATCGACACATCTATCTCAATGCTTTGTAAAAAAATCTTTTCTTTTGGATGACCTTACGATTTTACAAGACCTATTTGGTGCAGACATCAACCCACCTTAGTCCATCCATGCATATACCTATATTATATGCTTTGTAAAAAAAACTTTTCTTTTGGATGACCTTACGATTTAACGGTTTACCTAAACCAAGACTTATCTATCACACATTCGCAAATACGATTATGCTATTTTGTTTTCGTAAATCACAGCGGTTTCAAACACAAAGCTAAATTCGTGTCGTCTGCTGATCGTAATCGGATTATATCTTGCAGACAAAAGTGAATAAGGCTTAGCTGTATTATTGAACTAATTAGATTGTTTTGGGTATTATTTACAATTATGTGTAAGCATTCAATACATACAAAATTTTGATAAATCTTGATTCATGTTTTTCTGTTGCTGTAAATCTTATTTGGCTTTAACATCATCATGATATTCTTCGCATGATTTTTTCTTTTAGATATTTCATTCCCTCTGTCTTTCATACACCTTGTTGAAGTAGGACCTGAAAAACCCGTAGACTCTAGCCAACTAGTTTACGAATAGTTCTACGTCATGCTACGTCGTAGCACCGTAGCGCTCTACGGCAGTGACCGTGTTCAGCATCGTAACTTGATAACGCCATCTTTCGGGGATAGACGAGAATAAACAAAAATGTCAAACACAGTCCTATCTTGTTAGAAGAAGAGTTAAGCTCTCTGGGGTTTTGAGACGAGGATATCTTTGCATAATAAGAAAACTTTATTTGGGTCAAGACATTGGGTATTCAAATTTTTGTTGAAGATGGACGTTTTGTCATTTATTATACTTCTTTTATCGTGTTCTTATCGTCATAACTCGTGGCACGTGGGTAGGAATTATGTATCTGGTCCTATCAATATGCAGAAATAAGCTACTAAATAGGTAAGGAGTAAATAAATAGTTGAAAATACTTCAAAGGGTGAATGAACAAACTCATGAAACTATGAATAGTGTAGGATTTTTAAATTATTTTCAATTGTATGAACAAGTTATCCAAACATATTTTTCTAAGTTTTTGAATCTTTGACCTTTGTTCCCTGGGAAAAGTTGTTTAGTTCCATGCATTTTGTATACCTCGAATCGGACAAAGACTTTGCCTGACCGGATGGTGCATAATAAAGCGAAATATAAAGTGCGTACGATCCGCCATTTTGATTATTTTTAGCCGAAGGACGCATGCGGCGGTGCATGGCCGGTCAACTGAACTAAGGTTGAGGTTGATCATCTACATCGGTTGGTAAATTGGTAAATCTTGTAAGATTATAAAGAGAAATGACGTGTGTGTGTGTGTATGTAATCGATAAACTTCTATGATACTGGACCGATTTCAAAAAATCCTTCAGGTACTATGCGTAATTTACAACCTCCCTAAGTAACAAAGGCTGCAGGTAAACTTAACCTTATTGCAACCCCTGGGCCTTACTGCAAATCCTAAAAAACAACATTTTTGTTTATCGAGGTTCAACAATAGCGTATACATTTGACTTTCAAGGTACTCTCTTTAAAAACCTATAAACATGTACCTCTATAATCGCCACCTTTTTGGAAATATTGAACCCAAAAGGCACACAAAGTGAGATAGGGTCATTCAACTACACTAAGGGCCCTTTTCCTGTCATGCGTATTTGCGCACGCACGCGGATCTGGTCCGCATGCGGGTGATAGCACGCTCCTGGTCACACGCAGGACAGGGATTTCGTTTGCTGCTGCAGTTTCGTGCGTGTCGCCAGTGACTACACTCGTGCACAAACGTGAACTTTACAACACGCGAAAAATGAACGTTAAAAAAATAATTATCGCTTATATCATTTTCAAACGTAAAAAATATAATAAACAATTCAGAGTAGATCCATATCTTGAAACTAGATCACTCACTGGAATGTTTAATTTAAATGTACTTCAAATATGACTCTCTCTGTATCAATTTTCATTTTTGTTTGCGATTATATGCGGACTACGACCATGCGTGCGACCCGCTTCACACTAAAAACAACACTGGAGGCAGAAGATCACCCCCCGCATCCGGGTAGCACGCACGCGGGCTGCGCCCCCGCAGCCAATCCGCGTTCCGCGCGCGTGCTAGCCGCATGATAGGAAAAACATGTATCAAAAGATAAGATGCGTGCGGCCCTCATGCGGGCCATAACCGCGCGCGTGCGAAAACACGCATGACAGGAAAAAGGCCCTAAGGTTGGGTTGACCGTGATAATCCTTAACAGACGACGATCAGATAATTGAGATATCATGCAGATCAGAATAGGTGACGTAGTTGCAATGTTTGCAGTCATTGGCCTTTTGGTTGTTACGATTATAGTTCGACAACTTCGTTCGAGACCTTCCTGCGGGGTACAGAGAGTGGGGGGCGAGGAAGCACGTCATTTTTATATGACGCGCGGCGCACATGCACGTGCACATGCATCTAGTCCTTCCACCGTCTGTCACCCCTACCTAGGGAAGGTCGCGCGCGAACTTGACGGACTATAAACATTCATATCTGCTTGCCAATCAACGTGCTAAGCCTGCTGAGTACCTATGGTTGTGCTCTACGATAGAGGGAGACCCGTTTGCAGTACTGAACTTTAGTGGTTGTTATCTTACGCGCAAAAGTTATACAGAGGTACAGTAGGAACTCTATCGCCAACAAGAGTTCGTCAGATTGATCGTAGAGCTACTTTCTTTGTCAACAGTGAGTCCGTTAGGTTACCTTAGGTTAAGTTTCGGTTTACCTACATACATCTTGACAAACCTTGTCGAAAGATGGTCACCAGTACATCAACTTTAACTAATTTTTCATAGTTATTAAAATAAACCAGTGTAAGTTTACCTCTCAAAGGAGCAGATTAAAGAGCTGCTAATAGTATACACTACTTATGCCCTTGGCTTGTGCTTAATGTGGCGTAAAGTTCGTCACTCAGTATGGTCTTTTTGTGAAAGGATATTCGTATGCAGACCATCGGACGAACGCGCATAAAAATAAGTTGGTGCAAAGTGGGGGGTATTTGCGAGCTAATTTAAAAGGATATCTTAGTTTTTATTTGCGAGCCATTTAAAAGGACATCTTGGTTTTTTCCCCTAGGACCACTAGAACTACCAGAACTATTTGTTATGTTTATGTTATATAATTGCGCAGTTTATTTAAATAAGATATAGGTAATTATAAAATATATGAAAAGAATGTATAAAAATAATTATCTATGTTTAGGTTGAAAGGATATACATAAATATCCTTCATTACATTGCTGTGCCCCCTCGAGGTGTCACATGAGAACTCTTTTAGCATAGTTACTTAATGTTACCTATCTTTAAGACGTTTCTGTGATATGCAATAAATATATTGAAATTGAAATTGAACCACACCGGCGGTTCTAGTGGTACATTCATTAGGTATACTGTATAACTGACATGTGGGATGTGAATCGTAAATATGTTTTTTTTTTTTAGTTTTGTAAGGTTAAACAATCAACTATTTGTACGACATTTGTAGAAGATGGGTGAGTTTATAATAAATGAGGGTTACCTTTAACCCAGACATCATGCCACGGTGAAGTATGCATCATATCAAGACAGTTAAAGTGCCACCGCACAAAAGTTAAAAAAAAGTTTCGGTCATTTATCACCACTGCCATTTACTCGAGTCACTGATTTCCATTTGATATCTAAGATAAATTGAATCAAAGCCAAACTGCTAAACCAAAACAAGCTGTGAAATCAATGAATTGAAGTGTAATTCTATCACTAAGTTGACCTTCACAGATCAAATACAAGTAAAACATACGAACTTCAAACATCGCAATTGCAAAAAGCTGGATATAGCCAGACTTCTCTAAAAATTGGCAATGCAAGAGGGTGCAGTCCTAAGGTAGGTTGGCTGCTGCCCACCATCACAAATTAGCCTTTACAGATGGCTCACTCTGACTAGAATCTCAGAGGAACTCAAGGCAACTAAGAAGATCGTTGCCATGACTGTATATTCCTTAGATAAATTTTGTGCTACCATCATCATCAACAACAACAACAGTTCCACTGCTGGATATGCCGTTAGAGTATTTACTATACTCTACTTTTTGAGCCTGCCCAGGTTGACGAGACTAAGAGGAATTATTTTTTGTAATCAGTGAAGCATTTACGCTAAATACTGATGTAAAACGTAATTTTAGAATTCCAGTTTCGTGCTTTGAATGTGGTTCCTGCTCGGAATGCAGTTGCGATGCAGTCCGTCTGTTCAGTGTATCCAGCTGTGGATAAGAAACTGTAGTACTATAGTCCGGCTACTTCGTGCGCGACCTTCCCTAGGGGTGACAGACGTTGGGGGGCGAGATGTCAGCGGGTAGCGGGAGGTGCAGCGGGGAAGGGTGACGCGCGCATCCGCGCTGCACGTCATATTAAAATGACGTGCTTCCTCGCCCCCCGACCGTCTGTACCCCGCAGGAAGGTCGTGCACGAAGTTGTCAAACTATAGTTTCGTGTTTGTTTGTAATAAAGTAGCAATGGCGCGGTAAGAATGATGTGAGGAAAACACTCCGTGAGAAATATTTGTTTGTTTACTTGTGTTTTTGCAGGAAACGAAGACTATATCAGCTGAATTTTATACCAAAGAATGATTGATATGGTGAAGAAAACTCAGAGCTTATGGCAGCAGGATTGTATCTTAACCAATGCACTAATCAGAAGAAGGTAACTGAATTTTGACTTTAACACATTTACAACCAATATCGGAAGAACGACAGTTGTGAGTGGTGCCATAATTAGGGAAGTTATGTTGTGTATTTGTTACCTCATTTCCAAAATCGCCAATAAGTAGTCTTTGATTGGATTAATAAGTATTTTAGTCATATAATGTTTTAAAAAAATATGTTAGCTCTCTGGCGCCTTTAACACAGATAGATGATAAAAATAATCGCTACGATGGTTAAACTCAATTAAACATGAATAATTAAGTTACGTGATCGAGTTAACGTCCATACTATTGACTTATTAATTAGTTGTAAATGTAATAAGTGCTTAGTCGCTTAGGAAATTAACTTATCACGTTGTGGAGCACATTTGGAAGAGCGTGAGATTCCGTGTGTGATTGTGTACAAACAAATATCACGCCTATATCCCTTGCGGGGTAGGCAGAGAGTATACGGCAGTCAAAAAACAAAAGCCATTTACATCACGTCTGACAATAGTTTGAGAGCATTCAGAAGACTGTATCAATCAATAAAAACAGGTTGTCAGCCTGTCGCCTAAAATTGCAATACAGATCAACTCTCAAATCCCTTACTCGCTTCTTATAACACCCACGGGGAAGATATGGGGTGATGCTATTCTACGCCGGCACCACACGCCAATATGTTATTGTGTGCTTACAATAAATCAAACAATAATTATTCTTTATTTCATACTAGCTGCCCGTTAGCGGTTTTACTCGCTGTAACTCATTTTCCCGGCAAGTGTTATGAACCTTCCCCTTGAATCACTCTATCTATTCCAAAAAACCCCAATTAAATCCGTTGCGTAGTTTAGGAGGAGTTAGCGAATTCCACGACAGACAGACAGAAAAACGCAAAAAAAATATCTTGATATTTTACGATTTTTATGAATCCCACGGGCAGAATTGTAGTGATACTATTCTAAGCCGGCATATTCAATCATTTAACCACTTATTTTCGAATGCCACTTATGTTCTTGAAGTCAACGACTCGCTATCTTAGATCTAGAGTAGATATTTGATTACAATAATACTGAGAGTGATTAGGGTCGGTTCTTAGTACCAATCACTGTCTGTGTCTAAAGCTCTGGTGTAACTTTAACACCACAGATCAACGGGTCGTTCGGCAACTCGGTGTCCTGCACTACTAGAAGAACAAAAAAGACTACTTTCAGACTCAAGTACCTAATGGATTTTTATGGCATATTGTTTTTGATCTAGTCTTTTTCAATTTTAGCTCTAGTAGGACTTTCCGTGTGATGCCGGCTTAGAATTCCGCCGAATATTCAGCCGAGGCCAATTCTACCAGTGGGTGTAGCAAAAAGCGACTAAGGGATAATCCACCTGCCAAGTGTGGCGAGTATGGCAATATCCCCCGATAGAGGGAGGCCCATGTCCAGCAGTGGACTTTTCTAGCTGTTATGGTTAAGACTTATAGCGAGATAGAGTCGGAAAATTCCTTAAAATAAATGGCATTTAATGCTAAAATACCTAGAGATAAACTAAACCAGAGCTAAGCAAAAATAATAGCAAGAGAGTGTCAGTCGTATAAAGTGTTTATACGCTAAAATATGTTACTTTGTTCCGTTACTTATGAAAATAAGGCCTGTAAAGTGTACATGACGTTTACGACAAAATAAATTATGAGTAACCGTCTAAAAAGTAACGGTAGTCTTACGAAGACACACTTTACGTCAGAAAGTAGTTTCTTAGAAATAATTATACCTAAGTTGTTTAGTAGGATCATTGGTAAGTATGAGTCAAACCTCTTTTGAACGGTTGCGACATAGCTTTCTTGATTGCGTCTTACCTGTAACAGATACAAAATAAACATTAATAATTTTGTTCAATCGTGTCGTGTAAAATTTTCACGTCTACTCTAAGACTTGGAAAAAAGGGAGGTACAACACAATAAACACCACGTACCCCGCAGTGGTAAGAAGAGGCGTGATTCCGTATTTTTATTGAATAAGAGAGAAAGTAAACACATTACGTTACGACCTTCGAAGATAATATCTCTTTTTGCAACACAAAAGCAATCAAAAGCAGAAAAAAAAACATTCTACGCTGATTATGAAGTAGGTAATAAAGATTCAATCATTGAAAGAAAACAATATCCTTGTCTAAGTTGGAAACAATAACATAATAAACATATTAACACACAAACTGTGAGATATAACGTATCTAAATGAGTGTCGTAATTTATCTATTAAGTTTCATGGAAGTGCTGATTACGGCTCGTAGATAAAAGACGGAAATTTCGAGTTGGGGAGATAGTTTATTATGTTACGATCTCTATGTGACGATGAGTTAGATCGATCTTAGAAACAAAACAAACAATACGCAATCCATACTTAATATTATAAATGCGAAAGTTTTTTTGTTTGTTTGTCCTTTCTTCACGTACAACAGAGCGACATCATATAGTTTTTTGGGTGTACAGTTAGGTGAGAGGCTGGAGAGTGACATAAGCTACTTTTTATCCCGGAAAAACATATTTTTCTCATCGGAAAACCGATTTTTGTTTATATGAGAATACATTCATAGCACATACATAGATGAATATACATATAACATTATACTATAATAAAGTTTCTTGAATATGAGTATTGTGGTATCGATGTGTCGTTTAGAATACGCAACTAATTGATAAATCCCTATGAGTACGCGGGCGAAGCCGCGGGTAACAACTAGTTTATTGTAAAGACTATTTCATTATGACTCTACTTTGGCCAAGATCTAGCTAGGGGTTAGATAAACTTGAGACAGAGTTGGAAATGGCGAGGAAGTAAGTAAGATAGAACGAGAAAGGAATAAAATATCAATGCCGATGTCCATCCACGATGCTAGAAGGTAGATTCCACTATATTAGCGTCATTATTACAATAGGTTTGGGATATAACATTTGTGGCCAAGCATTGGACAAAAAATATTTAATGTTACCGTCAACTCGATTAAGCATACCACAACGAAATCTATACGGCTATAATACAACTTAAAATCACACCATGTCAGCTGATATTCGCAATCAATCCTCTAGATAGATAGCTGCGCAGTAGTCTGTGTAAATATTGTCTTTTACAATTTACAATACAAGTGAATGGCATGACTTAGATACGTAGTAAGTGGTTATTCATAGGACGTGACGTGGCAAAGTAAATGGTTAGTGACTGAGCCTTAGAAACGTACCTAAGAAGCTAGTAAAGAACTAAGTATAAAGAAGCAGTTGTATCAAAAACATTAAAAAAACTTAAAGTTGAAAACGGCACATTATATCGGGTGAAATTTTACTAGTGACCGATAGCGAAAACTCAGAATCAGCTGGTGATAAGGAACAACTTTCCCCAAGGAACATAGGTCAAAATCTGAAAAAAATTTTGGACCTCCCATACAAACTTGCCGATCAGCTGATTTCGGTTACTATGGGAGGTCCAAATTATTTTTCGTATTTCGACCTATGTTCCTTGGGGAAAGTTGTTCCATATCACCAGCCGATTCTGAGTTTTCGCTATCGGTCACTAGTAAAATTTCATCCTATATAACTAGCAAAATAGCATACTATATCCCTGCGGGGTAGACAGAGCTTGAACGGCGGCTGTAAAAACCAGCCTTTTACACCACGTCTGACAAGAGTTGGAGACAGTATTTTGAAGACTGTGTATCACCATAGTGACAGGTAGTAAGCCTGACGCATAAAATTGCAATACACATCAACTCTCAAATCTCTTAGACTTTCTCACGACACCCACGGGAAAGATATGGGGTTCTGCTGACTTCTGCTATTCTAAGCCGGCACCACACGGCAAAATACCTACACGTACCAAAACGAAACGAATCCTCAACCTATTACAAAAGCACTTCCCCACAGATCCTACATCAAGCCCACAGAATCCGCTCTTGTCACATTAAATTCAATTCAATTTCAGTAAAACCATAGATCCACGTCCGCAGATCAAAGGAGCGTTTTTAAATGAACACCTTAATAACCAGAATGAAGCCACGAAGAACTCATTACAATGAAACTTGTCGCGCTTAATCAATAACTATTAGATGCACAAAAAGACAACTATGTACTTTTACTATCTTTAATTATTTGTTTTTTAATTAGTATTATAGCATGTTTTTTGCATTTAGTAGTAATATACTTACAACGTGTAACAACACAACAAATTAAGCCGAAAGGGTGTTAAGAGATCCGTTGTAGAGTCTATTAACAAAATAATTAGAGCCGTAGTATCGTTCGTAAAAATTACAATAAAAAGGTTTTCATTAAATTACACTTATTTTTAATCGTGGCACCGCTGCACTAATTTTGACAGCTCAAAGTTCATTTTGAACTTTCAGCTGTCAGAATGAACTTGCTGGCTATTACATAGGTGTCATCATTACAAAATACTCAAATCAACCAGCAGTGTATGCCAATCCTTGTTCGTCAGGTACTCGTAGTGCAGCACAGACTTAGACTAGTGATTTGATTATTTCAAATTAAAGTCTGTTAGTTTTTCATGGCTTCATTATATTTGTTCTTAGTAGTTCCTTCTTCTGAGAGCACCCCATAACCGTTCTGTCAATCCCTGAGCCCATTTCAAGCGTCAATGCCCGTTATGAGATCGACTGCGTATCGGGAGTGCTAAGCGCCTGCCGCGATTGTGGAAGCAATTTCACAACACGTCAAGTGGCTGTTGCTTCTCATTTCTGTGCAGGCGTTTTTGGCGGCTGTGGAATTTTTCTTTTGATTTTTTTTGCTTTTGTATCCATGCAATTATGTCAGTAACACGTAAAATCAGCTAATCACGTAATGGGGAAAAATATGGCAGAAGAATATAGAAGTACATACACATACAGGTAATAAAGATTCGATAATTTAAAATGAAGGTAATAAAGATTCGATAATTTAAAATGCTAAATTACTAAATGATAAAACCAGTTACTCAGTTACTAATAAAATGACAGACATTTTATTCTTCTTTCTTCCGAGTGGGACACTGAGTCGTCCAACGACCCGATGAACCTTTTTTAGCAATTATTATTACATTAACATGTTTGCACAACGTTTATTTATTTATCTTTAGGTTTATATATTTATTTGTTAGTCCTCTGAATGAATCTCACACTTTTGTCAGACGTGGAGTAAACGGCTGTTTTTACAGCCCATTAAAGCCGTTTACGGTTTGCCTACCCCGCAAGGGATATAGGCGTGATATTTGTATGTACGGTACGATCACAGAATACATAATGTACGATGTATTTATTTATGGCCTATAATAAACGTCGTCTAGACTTCCTAAACTACAAATTTAGTATCAAATGTCGAATTTAGCGGTTAAGAGAAAAGGAATACCACTAAAAATGCAATAGCAATAAATAGTACAAAGTAAGTGCTGCCTGTAAATTTCCACGTCGGTGCTGCTCTTCGGAATGGGTTGAAAAACAACCGCATGAAAGTCAGGCGTTGTTTTTATAGATAGAGTTCCGTAAGCAATTATTGAAATGTAAAAAGCTTTTTTGAGAGGTTTTTACATACATACATACACTTCCCATAAAAAAATCGAGACACTTTCGTTTACACATATAAACTTAACACGAAGTCTACGAAAATTTTATTTGAATTTGGTACCTTTACGTTAGGATTTATAAACCCCATAATATTCACTATTGAATCATATTAGGCATTTATTTATTTCTAAATATACATATTTCTCTGATAATGCGATCTGTAAAACACATAAAATTGCAAGGTGTCTCGATTTTTTTGATGGGGAGTATATATCACGCCTTTATCCCTTGCGGGGTAGGCAGTGCGTAAATAGCTGTAAAAAACGGCAATTTACACCACCTATGACAATTTTAAGAATTATTAAGAGGGCTGTGTATCACCATAGCGACAGGTTGTCAGCCTGTCGCCTAAAATTGCAATTCATATCAACTCTCAAATCCCTTAGTCGCTTCTTCGACACCCACGGGAAAAATATGGGGTGATGCTATTCTAAACCGGCACCACACGGTAAATAGTAAAATAAATACCGATAAATAGTGCAAAGTAAGTACTGCCTGTAAATTTCCACGTCGGTGCAGCTCTTCGGAATGGGTTGAAAAACAACCGCATGAAAGCCAGACGGGTTTTTTAACGTACTATGTGCGATAGAGTTCCATCCAGTAAGCAATTTTGTGAATAAGGTTTTTGAGAGGATTCCCGTTTTATTTTTTCTAAAAGCTGTGAATAATTCTACCCATCTGCTTACAAAAAAGAGATGTATGTATGCAGACGATGGCTGGTATTTTTACTGATTACTTTTCTACTTGGCTTTGCGAAACAACTTTACAACATTCATAGTTTACATTTTGAAAATCGCGTACGTAATTTATTCACTAGATAAGAATCTACAGTTTACAGTTCTGTCAGCTGCTCGGAGTTCACTTTGACCTTCTTTCGTTACCCCTATTTACTTATACTACTTACACTTTGACCTTAGCATTTTTCTGTAAGGGACCTCAAAACGCTACTCTTCGACCGTAAGATAAAAGCTCTTAAATTAACAAGATACTTTTATAACAATACTTGCGATGCCACTGCTACTGCAACCGAGTATTTTTGGAGCTGTTGCGGTAATAGGTTACAACATTTTGTGTGTTTCGATCAGAAATATATTCTGGCGCAAAAGTTTCCAGTTGTTTGTGGATATTTTGGGTCAGAACAGGTAATTATCAGATCACCTTCAAGGTAAGTTACCAAACGGTATTTTTGGAATAACTTGTTACATAGGTATCTTGTCTCGATTGTAAAATATTCTGTGGGGCGAAACGAGTTGAGTTCAATAACTGTTTAGTTTTCGTATAAAATGGGCGCGCGGTGCTGGCAACACTGTCCTGTCATTCACGTCCTCTGCCGTCGCTCGCTTGGTTGATGCGAATTGTAATTATAAATGGTGTAATTTAGTGTGCTTTCGGTGTTCTCGTGTGGTTTTCCCTGTTCGGTGGGGAAGAGAACCAAGTGTATTTGGTTCCAGGTGGTGATTACAGGTGCCTCTTCCGCCTGTTACGGTTCCAGTCTTTGCAGGCGATTACGCCGACTGGCCGGCGTTTGAGGACCTGTATAGCAGTGTGGTCCACACACGGACGGACATAACGCCGGCGTACAAGATGGCTCAGCTGATGTCCAGGCTACATGGAGAGATCATGAATTGCTGACGCATTTGGCTGTCTCGGATAGCAATTATGAGGTGGCGTGGAAGATCCTTACCGACCGGTATCGAAACAAGCGCCTGATTGTAGACAGGCTGTTAGACCAGTGGCTGTCAATACCAACCATAACGCGAGGTACGGACCTCCGCGAGAAAATCTTCCACCCAGTCAGTGTCGCGGTCAGCGCACTAGAGCGACAGGGTTTGCCAGTGGCGGGCTACGGTTATATCTTGGTCCACACAGTGCTTCGCCGCCTGCCGAGCGAAATGGTCGCTCGATTCGAGCAGCTACATGGGGCAAGTCCTCGGACCACCTCCCGACCTACGAGGATCTGAAGTCGTTCCTCGAGGCCGAAAGCAGGCGAGTGGACGTCCAGGCTGGTGAAGCCCTCGCAAGGAGACCTCTGCCCTCGCCACCCGGAACGGCCGGGTGCACCGGCGCGAGGAGGCAACAGTGGGCAACCCAGGCGGTACAACACCGCATTGGAATCAGGGTGTGCCTACTGCAGGAGACAGGCCACGGGGTGGCAGCGTGTCAGGAGTTTGCTGCGCAGCGGGTTCAGAGGAGACGGGTGTGGCACAGCAGAGGCGTTGGTGTTTCCGGTGCCTGGGGCCGCATCAGGTGCGAGTGCCCTTCAAGCACCAACTGTAGGTACTGCCAGGGTGCACACCATCCGCTGCTCTGCATGAATCGCTCCGGAGGCGCCGGGGGCAGCGCTGGATCGGATCAGCGAAGGGAGCCTGCCCACCAAGGGAGGGAGCAACGCTCCCCACCCCCTCCAAGGAGGAGCCCACCTCCGCATCGGTCACAGGGACAGGCAGGGGGACGTCAACAGACGGAGCCCACTTACCCAAGGACGTGGGGACAATCCCCACCACGGCAGCAGGTGCCGGATTGGGGAAGAGCGGCACAGGAACGTGGCCAAGGACACCCATCCCAGGTACGGGATCAAACGGGCGGGTGTCAGGGGAGCACTAGGCAGCCACCAGGGTACATGCAGTATTCTGCGGGCTTGAGCCACCTGGTTGGGTCTCAAGACCCACGCATGCCTCCGCCTATGCCTGAGTACCCGCGGCTACAGGCGCAACCTCGGTACGGACGTTTGCCGTCGGGGTACTATAGAACTCCAGCCATGGCCTTTATGGGCAGACCTCCTACCAGCAGGAGTGGGACCCATACACAGGTTTGGGTAGCGAGGATACCCCGCGGGACGCGGCCTCACCGCGTTTAGATTCCCGCTAGGTAATCGCCGCCTACTCATCAGCTTCGGCTCCCCGTCCAATCACGGTACTTTTGCCAACGGCTAAGATTTGGGTATGGGGATACGGTGGCCGGACCATTCAAGTAAGAGCCCTACTGGATACAGGGGCTCAGGGATGTATTGTATCGAGTAAGCTGGTGAGTAGGCTAGGCCTAAATGTACAGCCAAGTGCGGATGAAGCTGTAGGCATCGGGGCCTAAATGTGCCTGACATTCGGGGTCAGACGAACTTTGAGTTCGCATTAGGTAGCACATGTACAGGGTCAGCTATCAAGTCTCAGCCGTGGTGCTGGATGAAGTGGTTGGGAAACTCCTCAGGTTAGGTTACCACCAACGGTACGAGGGTTAACCACAGGGTTGGAGTTAGCTGATCCTGATTTTGATACTCCTGGTACGGTGGACGTACTTCTCGGGTCAGACGTCCTCGGGAGATTATGGTGCGGTAGGAAGAAGGTACTCCAGGAAACTGGTTTGGTGGCCGTAGATACCACAGGGGTATGTTGTTTTCGGCCCAGTTTGAGACCTCAGGACCTACCAGAAGGGATCCGGTCCTCTATGGTAGTGTGCTGTCAGAGGTGCTGCAGAGGTTTTGGGAGTCTGAAGAGCCGCCCACGGCGGACAGACGGAAGCCAGAGGATGACGAGTGCGAGTTGTTCTATCAATACAACACTGCGAGATGCCCGTCAGGCAGATTCGTGACCAGGCTACCTTTTCTCCCAAACCGCCCCGCTTTAGGTAGTTCGCGACAGCTCGCGGAACGGAGACTACTCGGAATGGAGCGGAAGATGAGGCGAGACCCAGCACTTCGGCAGAAGTATATAGAATTCATGCGGAATATATTCAATTGGGCCACATGTCGGTGTCCAGCCTGGATTGGAGGTGTGTCGAGCATTATTACATTCCACACCTGGCTGTCTTGAAGTCACCTGAGGCGAAAATACGGGTGGTGTTTGACGGTTCTGCTCCTACCTCGAATGGTGTGTCTGTGAACCAATGTTTGCACGCGGGTCCTAAATTGAACCGGGACATTGTGGACATTCTCACAGACTTTCGGTTACACCAGGTAGCGTTCGTCGCAGACGTCAAAATGATGTTTCGCCAAACCATGATACATCCGGATGACCGTCGGTATCAGCTGATTTTGTGGCGTGAGAGCCCAGATGAGCCGATGGTCACATACGAACTTAACACGGTGACGTATGGACTTAAGCCAAGTCCGTATTTGGCAGTACGTACGCTGCGAGTTGGCCGCACAGGAAAGGGTAAGATACCCTCGAGCCGCAGCAGTACTGGATCGCGACGTCTACGTGGACGATATCTGCACGGGTGCTGATAGCGTGGAGCAGGCGCTAATTCTACGAGACGAGTTGATCGCGATCATGGGTTCAGGAGGTTACGAGTTGCGGAAATGGTTGTCCAGTTGCCCAGAGCTCCTGGCTGGTTTGCCAGGCGAGTTCCATCAGGACCCGCACCTCTTTGAGAACCCGGACAATCCAAACACGTTGGGCATCCTCGGGGTGCAATATAGGCCAACGCATGACGTATTCACGTACAAGATCGAGCCCGACCTTTTGGAGAAAACTTGGACTAAGCGGTCGGTACTGTCGACAATCGCTAGAACGTTCGATCCTAGCGGATGGATCGCCCCGGTTACGTTCATGGCGAAGTGCTTTTACAAAGGTTGTGGCTAGCCAACTTAGGATGGGACGACCAACTCTCCGGAGAGTTGTTGAAGGATTGGCTCAAGTTTGTGACCACCTTACCAGGGATTGTGCACATCGCGATACCCCGCAAGTTAGTCCCATCGGTGGGATGTAAGGCTACCCTACATGGGTTTTGTGACGCCTCGGAGCGAGGGTACGCGGCAGCTGTATACCTTCGGACAGCAAGTTCAACGGGAACTGTGCACGTGCGTCTGGTTATGGCCAAAAGTAAGGTGGCACCAGTCAGAACTAGATGGACCATCCCCAAATTGGAATTGGCAGGGCAGCTCTTCTAGCGCGCTTGCTAAATCATGTAACCTGCAATCTGCGTGGTACCATCAACTTGGATGAAACGGTGTACGCGTGGACTGACAGTCGGATAGTTCTGTGCTGGTTGCAGACGTCGGTACATACACTTGAGGTTTTCGTGGCAAATCGGGTGTCACAGATTACGGGGTCGGAAACTCCGTTAGTGTGGAGGCACGTACCGGGAGAATGGAACCCAGCGGACTGCGCTTCGCGCGGGTGCAGGGCACCTGATTTGGTGAGTCACCCACTGTGGTGGGGACCTCAATGGCTAACTGAGTCGCCGCAGGAATGGCCATTCAACGAGTGCAGGGCGCCGCTTGGGCCACCTGATCGAGGTTTGCGAGTGAACGTGGGGCAACTCGTACCGAAGCCTAACCCAGCTTTCTTGCTGGAACGGTATAGCTCCCTCGACAAACTTCTTGGGGTGACAGGTTGGATCAAACGGTTCGTGAACAACTGCAGGAAGCCTCAAGCAGAACGGAACTTTGCACCAGTCCTCTCGCCTGCGGAACGGAATGCGGCTCTATGCTCATTAGTTAGAGTCGTCCAGGCGGAACATTTCGAAGAGGAGGTCAGGCTGCTCAGGGATGGACGTGGAAAGCTGAAGGGAGGAATTGTGCGCCTCAACCCATTCCTGGATGAGCAAGGTATGCTCAGGGTTGGAGGCAGACTTCGGAACGCTAGCCTGCCCTTTTCGGCTCGGCATCCACTGTTACTTCCAAAGGGGACCCTTAGTTGAGCTCTTAGTCAGGGATCGTCATGAGAAAAACTCGCACGCGGGCTGTAATGCGCTATTGGCCATTCTACAGCGCGAGTTTTGGATCTTATCGGGACGACGAACGGTACGTAGCGTTGTGTTTAGGTGCTTGCCTTGTTACCGCTTGAAGGCAGCCACAATGCAGCCACAGATGGGAGATCTCCCACCGGATCGGGTGACGGAGGCCTGGACGTTTGCAGGTGTGGGAACGGATTTCGCAGGCCCTTTCATGGTAAAGGCATCACGCCTACGGAACGCAAAGTCTATCAAGGCGTACTTGTGCGTGTTCGTGTGCCTAGCCACCAAGGCCGTCCACTTGGAGCTCGTGGCCGACCTATCTACGGAGGCCTTTTGGCAGCGCTGGAGAGATTTACGTCGCGACGAGGGCGACCAGCGCTGATCAGGTCGGATTGTGGTACCAACTTTAAGGGTGCTGATCGGTGTATGAAGGAAATTGTAACGTTCTTAAGGAGAACGAAGAAGCCATCAGCACGGGCCTCTCCGTCAGGGCATTACTTGGGTGTTCGATCCACCAGCGTGCCCTCACTGGGGTGGTATTTTTGAAGCGGTTGTAAAGTCCGCTAAGACGCATTTGTTGCGCGTTGTAGGGTTAACAATTTTGACTTTCGAGGAGCTGGCGACCGTGTTTTGTAAAATTGAGGCTGTACTCAATTCGCGTCCTTTGTGTCCGCTCAGCTCAGACCCAAATGATTTAGAGGCCCTGACGCCAGGGCATTTCTTAATTGGCCGCCCACTTAACGCCTTGCCGGAATATCCCTATACGGAGGTGAATAGCAATCGTTTGTCGCGTTATCAGTTGTTGCAGCAAATGACTCAAAACTTTTGGAAGCGTTGGTCGCTTGAGTACTTGCACATTCTGCAGCAACGCCTTAAGTGGACGGACAGGACTGAACCCCTGCATTGGGGATCTCGTTCTGGTTAAGGATGTCAACCTACCGCCACTGCGTTGGCGCCGGGGGCGCATTCTCAACCTGTTTCCGGGTAGTGATGGCACTCCTCGAGTTGCAGAAGTTCAGGTGGGGGATTCAGTCCTTAAGCGAGCAGTAGCTACATTTTTTTTTTTTTTTTTTTTTTATTTATGATGGGCTTACTCTTGACCCCAATCTTACCCTAGAGCAGAGATGGGATCTACGGTGGAGCGAGCTTGCCCAGAAGATGCCTATTCACTCTAGACTTAAAGAGATTCAGGTTATATGCACTCGGAAATACAGACGCAGGCAGGGAATTCCATTCTTTAGCCGTGCGCATAATGAAAGATGATTTGAAGCGCTTAGTGCGTAATGTGGGTATATCAACTAAGAACGGATGGTAGCCGGCCGTGCGTCTGGATGTCCGATAGAAGAAAGGAGACGGTGGTATGAGCTCATGCAGCTCACGCGCACACTCTCCGAAGTACAATCTGTAGAAGACCGATAGGCAAGCAACCTTGCGGCGGTGAGCCAGGCTGTGAAGCTTGGTCGCCACCAGTTTTTTATCGCCTATTAATCTCTTGGCTCTGCGTTCCACCGAATCCAGTGCAGCAAGTTGGTATTTAGCCGAGCCATCCCAAAGGTGACAGCAGTACTCCATGCAAGATCGGACTTGAGCTTTATAAAGAGTTAGAAGCTGTTCAGGCGTGAAGTACCGCTTGACTTTATTCAGGACGCCCAACTTTCTAGCTGCAATTTGAGCCTTGGACTCGATGGTGGTGCCGAAGTTGAGGTCAGAGGACAACTCCATGCCAAGGAGTTGAAGAGTGTTGGTCACTGGAACAGATGTACCCCGAAAAGTAGGAGAAAAGGTGAAAGGACTCCTTTTTGCGGAGAAAAGACACGCCTGCGTTTTTGAAGCATTGAAGCTGACGAGATTGTCTTCGCCCCACTGGGAGACGTTACTTAACGTCAGGCTCGTACGCTCAATCATAGCCTTTCTCAATCTTTGGATTTCATCACCACTGGCTCCTGCGCCGGACAGATATTTCTCGGTGACAGTACTGTCATCTGCGTACCCAACAATTCCTGAAGCGTACCCAACATTATCACGCCTGCCATGCATAGAGCGGACCGATGGGTCGGTCCGGGGCGGGTGAATGTTTAGTTTTCGTATAAAATGGGCGCGCGGTGCTGGCAACACTGTCCTGTCATTCACGTCCTCTGCCGTCGCTCGCTTGGTTGATGCGAATTGTAATTATAAATGGTGTAATTTAGTGTGCTTTCGGTGTTCTCGTGTGGTTTTCCTGTTCGGTGGGAAGAGAACCAAGTGTATTTGGTTCCGGCGCTTTGATTGTCAGTCGGTTCGATAACCACGCGGCCGTCGGAAAAAATAACCTTACTTTTAGTCACCCGCGCGTCCAGTGTCCTTTGGTTCGCGTATTGTACAGTAAAACGTGTTGCTGTCGCGAGCAGTGGTGTGGGAGAAATCTTTGTTACTGTGTGTTAAACATTATTTGATGTCGAACTATGAACAATAGTACTCAAGTGCTTGTGAAACTTGTTGGACGGAGTACCACGCGAGCTGGTGCCCGGGTACAGTAAGTCTAGTACCTAAGTCCCAATCCAAAAGTCTTCCTCAAACCTGATACCTATTTTTCCTGTCAAAAACTAGACTTACAAGGAAACGACGGCGTCATCGTTCGCTCGGTAAGCAATTGTTGCTGGGCCCTGTTTAAGTAGATTTTGGACACAAGAATTTCTCGGCCGGAAACTTTCCGGAACAAAATTCTCTCATTAAATTTATTTTATTTAGCTATAGTAAAGAGCACTACGAATCGTAGTCAAATGTTGTTCCGAGGCTGATCGACCATTTAGTTTTAGATTTTAAGATAACTTTAATTTGCTTCCACTGCGCTAAGATCAGCTTCGGAATCAAACAATAACCTTTATATTGACATAAAGAAACAATGATCATAAAATGCATCAATTTATGATTTGAGGTGGTTGCTTTATATAAGATGTATAAATATGTGGGATTTTTCGAAGGTTACCTTAAAAACTTTAGAGGCTCCACTTAATTTCATACTAAACACTTAGCTTAGTTACGTGGATTATGATGATGAATAAATATTTAAAACTTATAGTTCCGAAAACAAAGTATCGGCATACCTAACGTAATTTGGTTCCTTCGTCATACTGATAATATGATCATTGCTTCTTTCAGTCAGGGCTGTAACTATAGAACTGCGTAATAATAGGTACAGATCTAGATCTATTTAAAGAACTGTTATCAATCTAGATAAACAATCATTCATACAGAATCTCAAAGATGTGACGTTCACTATTACGATTAGGTACTATTAGATACAATCGGGGGCCGCGAATGACGTTTTGGTGCTCTGTGGGTACAATGAAGAAATACACGTGTAAGGTATAAAGCAAATACGTGTTGACTGATTTTGTTACAATAAAAAGATAAAGCAAGAAAATTATATTATTATACGTACCTAATAGTTTTGCAGTATGGTGCCGGCTTAGAATAACATACCCCATATATTTTCTCTGGCTGTCGTAAGAAGCTACTAAGGGATTTGAAAGTTTATGTGCATTGCAATTTTAGAAATCTGCCACTATGGTGATACACATTCTTCTGAACGACTCTTAAACTTTTCTCCTACCTGGTGTAAATGGCCGTTTTTTACTGCCGTTCACGCTCTGCCTACCCCGCAAGGAATATAGGCGTGATATATGTACCTATGTATATTTTGGCACGGCACTAGCGGGCAGATTTCATAAACATGTTGAATCTAAAATATGAAAGCTACGTTTCAGTGAATTAGCACAAGCGAACATTTTCAGCCGTGGCGTCGTCTGCGTAAAACAGGCTTACTAAGCCGATTACGGACTGAAAGGCAAGTTTAGAAAATAAAGTTTACAGCTCAATGCTGACATCACATTAAATCAGCCTGTGGTAGTCCACTGTTGGACGTAGGCCTCCCACAGTTTACGCCACAATGCATGATCTCCCGTTTTAGCCATTCGGTCACCACCAGCCGCTCTCTTTGCGGTCGGCCTTTCAAGCCGAAGGGCGCCCAACGCTACGCTTGCAGAGGCCCTGTTCTCGAGAACCCGCTTACTCCACCGTCCATCGGCTCTACGGCAGACATATACAATTACATTCATGTACATTCAATTTGAGTCTAAAATACCAAAGTCGAATAGTCAGCCACATTTCAGGCGACGTGGCGTCGTCTGCGTAAAACAGAATTACTAAGCCGATTACAACCTGTAAGGCAGGTTTGGAAAACAAGGTTTACAGCCCACCACCCAATGCCGATAGATTAATTTAAGAGCCTATCTATGTTGTCCTCTCTACAGCCTCTACCGGACAGTATTTCCTGTAAACATGTTAAATCTAATATATGAAAGTGGAATTGTCAACCACATTTCAGCGATATGCCAGTGGTTTTCGCACAAGCGAACCTTTAAGCCGTCACGTCATCGTCTGCGTAAAACAGGCTTACTAAGCCGATTACAGTCTGTAAAGCATGTTTGGAAAATAAGGTTTACAGATCACCCAATGCCGATAGATTAATTTAAGAGCCTATGATGTTCCCTCTACCGGACAATATTTCCTGTAAACATTTTGAATCTAAAATATGAAAATGGAATAGTCAACCACATTTCAGAGAATTTCGCACAAGCGAACATTTTAGCCTTCGCGTCATCGTCTGCGTAAAACAGGTTTACTAAGCCGATTACAGCCTGTAAAGCAAGTTTGGAAAACAAGGTTTACTGCCCAGCCAATGCCGATAGATTAATTTAAGAGCCTATGTTGTCCTCTCTACAGCCTCTACCGGACAGTATTTCCTGTAAACATGTTAAATCTAAAATATGAAAGTGGAATAGTCAACCACATTTGAGCGTCACGTCAGCGGTTTTCGCTCAAGCGACATTTCAGCCGTCGCGTCATCGTCTGCGTAAAACAGGCTTACTAAGCCGATTACGGGCTGTAAGTCTGTAAGGCAAGTTTCGAAAATAAGGTTTACAGCTCAGTGTCGACAGTGGAATTTTAAGTTCAATTTACAATTTATTTGATTTTAAATTCGGTTTCCTACTGCAGGGCAAAGGCCTTTCTCAGAGCAAAACATCCTTCAAGATAATTGTACCTATTTTGTTCTAATATTTTACAGAATACCTACCTACCTGCACCTACACTGTTGTTTATAATCAAAACAGAAGTAGGTATAACGGTATATTAAAATTATTAAAATAAAAGGGCCTTGTATACCTACTTAGTAGGCGCGGTGGTAAATATTAATTTTCTCGTAAAACGCGTAATGAAGCGGATTATTAACTGGGTGGATGTCTATTTTTGAATTTTCGTATGCGATAGTCTGCTACTAATCACACACACGATCTACCATACAAATACATTTAAACATACATTAAGCAATTCCAACATATGCTAGACAGCACAAGACAGACATTAAGAGGTCACATACAATAAAAACTAATTCTCCTGTTTTTTTCCAAAACAATGCATGTATAGGAATATGGTTCTTTCTTACATTAAGGCCTACCATGGGCATGAATGACCCTATTTTATATTTTTGTCGATTGCGGGGAGAAAATATGAGCACGGGAATAGAAAATTGCTCATATTTCCTACTTTTTTTTTTTAAGCATCAAGCCGGGAAATAAGTTTGAATGAAAAAACACGTCTTCACAAATTGGAGAAGCAGAAAGTGTAATACGAGTGGTCAGACCAGTCGTTGCGGACTTCCGTACGCGGAATCGGATTACACTGTTTCAAAAATGCGCCTCAGGTGCTGAGTTCATTATCCCGCGTGGGACAGGATATTGTTATTAACTTGTATTATGGATGGAATTATGCTTACCCACCTGAATTATTAGCTCGTGTTTACTAAGTTATCAAGTTAATATTGAGTGAAAGTGACAAGCTAACTTTAGGGTACTCAAAATCTAAGAAACCTATTGCGAATATGTAAAGTTTTCAAAATCAGAGTAACAACAAATTTTGAAAAAGAACTCGAGGCCTTCTTGATAGAGAAATGCTTTTACACAGTATAAGAATATTTAAGTACTAAGAATTAAATTAAATAAAATAAATAACAAGTATGCAAGTAGATATAATTGTTATGATATTTAACATTAATAAAATGGACTTAGATAATAATTAGGTAATGGTGATTTAGCGTAACTTTACGTAAAAATGTGGTATGAAATTTTTAATCTAATTATTCAACTGATTGCATGTGAACTTATCCTATTTGCTACATCCGAAAAGGACGACTAAGTTTTTAAGAGCTACCTATACATTGTTTATTTAAGATCATTATGTACACTTAGTCGCAAAAAAGGATTTATTGAATTGAATTGAATTGAACAACTTTAGCACTGAAAGGACCAAGAGGCGTACCTCGTTTGATAGGCGGCATCAGGCATGCGACTGTGGAAACCCAATAGGAAGGAACAAAAGTTTCGAAGTGATTTCAAAAGCTCTACACATTTTGACAAAGAGTACAACGAGGTCTGTAAAAAATAGTAAGGTACTGTACGACATTGGGCCAGTCAGCGGCGTATATGTTCTGGTCTGCAGCCTCTATAGTTCGTTTCATATGCAAATCTTGTCCACAGTGGCGACTGGAAAATTCACGGAACTTAACACGTATTGTACGGAGAGAAGGGATTTAGTGGTTGGTCGGAGTCAGGCGTTGGTAGTAACCTTTGTAATCCTTTAATGCAATTGGGAAAGTATCGCTATGTAGGTAGATTCATGCCAGCATGCTCATTATTGCACATTCCCCTAGACGCCCTAGAGAATGTGCAGGTGGGTGGCATTGGGTCCAGTCAGAATTGTATAGTCTGGTCTGCAGCCTCTACCGGGAGTAACGCAAAGGGTATAACAAGCCGAAAGGAGGTCAAGGTACTCATGAAACTGAACAACTTTCCCCATGGAACATGGGTCGAAATATGAAAAAAAAAATTGTACCTCCCGTAGTAAATCAATTAGCTGATCGGCGATTTTGTATGGGAGGTCCAATTTTTTTTTTTTCATATTATGACCCATGTTCCATGGGGAAAGTTGTTCAGTTTCATGAGTACCTTGACCTTCTTTCGGCTTGTTGTACCCTTTCTGTTACTCCCGGTAGGTATAGTTCGCTACATATGCAAATCCTGTTCACAATGGCGACAGGCTAATTCCGCAGTTACATGTGGCGGTGTGGCGGGAACTTAGCACGTATTGTAAGAACAGGGATTTATGTCGTGATTGGTCGGAGTCAGACTATTGGTAGTACTGTGTAACCCTATGTTACAACTGGGAAGGTTTCGCTAAAGAATATGACCAGACTCGGTGCAGAATCTCCAAAATAGAAAACAGGTGACATAAAATTTTAAAGGAACAAATAGGTACCCACAGTTCGCTTGGGAAAGAACCCACTAAAGTAAAGTAATGACGTTAAACAATAAAATATGACAAAAATAACACTGTTGTCAGAGGCTTCTGATATAATTTTGGTATGTCGCAGGTCCAGATCGACGCACAGACTTATTTCTACGTTTATTTAAAAGGATAGAAAGCAAGCATATAGATAAAAACAGCGCCTACCACAACATCAAAAACATTTTTGTCACATCCACAAACAAAATTAACCATAACACTGTGCGAATACAAAATAGACATTAGCATTGCAAATTGAGCGCAAAACAACACTGTCAAAGAGAAAAGTACGCGGCATGAAGTTGGCTCGTACTTGAACTAAGCCGAGCTTACAATTAAGCAAAACCACATCTGTGGAAACATGTACAGTTGAAGTACATACATATTTGCTTACTTAGGCATACATTATTGTAGCGGTTACTGCTTTGAGACTTCCTAAAGGGCGCTTTATCCGAGCCGATCTTACCAGAACAACTCCTCTAACCTCTAACACCTCAAGGGCGTACATAGATACATATTCTGGCACAGCGTAAAAGGCTGTACAAAACGGGCATTTAAACCACGGCTGACAAAAGTTTGAGAGTCGTTCAGAAGACTGTGTATCACTATAGTGAAGGGTTGTCAGCCGTCGCCTAAAATAGCAATAATTTGCGGTGTGGTGCCGGCTTAGAATAGCATCACCCCATTATCATTCCCGTGGGTGACGTAAAACTCCACTAAGGGATTTGAGAGTTGACGTGTAAGGGCATTATTGAGCTGATTATTTTAAACCATCACAATTAGGAGTCAGAGCCTCAAGCCAATTTTTTTGCCATTGTAATGCCAGCGACACTCATCTGTCATCTTTTCTCTTCTCACTGTGTTTTCTATTGCCACTAAAAACTGTTATGACTACAAAAACAATCCAACTTCTTCTTCTTCTTTTCGTGTGGGACACCGAGTCGTTCAACGACCCGATGAACCCTGGTGTCAGAGTTTTTCAACCGCCTACTGCAAGTAGCAGGCCTCTGACATGGTTGTGTAACGACCACCATCATAGACAGCAACCGGGACCGACGGCTTAACGTGCCCATCCGAAGCACGGAACCATCTTACTTGCGGACAATCAGGTGGTTCAGCCTGCAATGTCCTAACCAGACAGGGAACAAATTTACAAAGTGATAAATATCAACTTTGTGAGTGACCCCACCGGGAATTGAACCCGGAACCTTTGCGTGGCAGGCAGGCATACTAACCACTGCGCCACATCGGCTGTCAATCCAACTGACATGCCAGCAGCCTTCAGGCCCACTTTTGGCAACATTACCTTTGCTCAGACGATCAGACACATAGAAAAAGTCACGAATACTAAAAGAACCGGAAATCAAGGAAGACAAGCGTCGTCAGTTATATCTTTGCCTAGTGACAGGCTAATTGTAATTCTAAATTCTAACGCAAATCCTTACAACGCGGTTTCGCAGGCAACAGAGAATTTAATATTTATTTATTCGAGGATGTCAGCCTGTCGCCTAAAATTGCAATACACCATCGACTTTTAAATACCTTACTCGCTTCTTACGACACCCTCAGGAAAGATATGGGGTGATGTTATTTTAAGCCGGAACCACGCGATTGTCATCATTAAGGATTAGAACCTTAATGATGACAAGGAAATTTGGAAAATTGGCATCAGTAAAACCTTTGCTTACTGATAAACAGACTACTGGCTGATTGTAATTCTAAATACTAACACAAATCCTTACAACGCGGTTTCGCAGGCAACAGAGAATTTACGCAGTATTTAACAAAAGCAAAAGACACGTTTCACAGAAGAAAACGTGTGAAGTTGCGAGACGAATTCTGAATTAATTCAAACAAACAACCAACTCGTGCCGAAGTACGGTGATAATAAGATGCTTCTCTACGCAGTAGGTTCTTGAGAATTGAGTGAGTTATGTATTTCTTTATGTAATTTTTATTGAACTTGATTCACGTATGTCGCGCCTATATCCCTTGCGGGGTAGGCAAAGCGTAAACGGTTGTAAAAAACGGCCCTGTACACCACGTTTGACAAAATTTTGAGAGTCATCCAGAAGACAGTGTAGCACCATAGTGCCAGATTATCAGCCTGTCGCCTAAAATTTTAATACACAACAACTCTCAAACCTTTTAGTCGCTACTTACGAAACCCACGGGAAAGATATAGGGTGATGCTTTTGTAAGATTGATTAACAGTTACAAAATACCATTGATGGACCAATTGGAAGGTATTGCTGTACTTATTACACTTGGCAACCGGATTGACGAGCGCAATGCAAGACGTCAACAGGGAACGCTCCGGCCCATTCATTGGACTAATTTATCCCTTAATATTTTTTACGAGACCCTTGGGCAGGGCAGGATGTTAATTGCGTATTTTCTTTTGATTTATGTTAAAGATTTAACAGATTTCATCGTGGACAAACAAACAAAATAGCCCTTGTTTTAAAAACTAGTCAACTAAAACCTTTGGACAATTTCATATGACTCCTACATTACAATTCCTGAGCCAATAAAAAATAAAAAAAATCGGTCACACAGCAGTTTCAGTAAAATACTTACTTGATTTGATTTTTCAAATTACATCTATTTTCTAAGATTTCAGTATTCTAAAATATTTTCTTCCGAATTTAGATTTAGCCAAGCAACTTCAGAGCAAATATACAGTCTAAAATTTAAACATTCAACAAAAGGAGCCGAGATAAAATTCGCCGAGTCAGCATTTATTTACCTCAGCATATTCTGTAGAAGCCGAGGAGATTTTCTACCGAAACAACAAAAGAGGTAAGGTTTATCTACAGAAATATTTGATGTACCTAGATTACACATACACAAAACTTCAATCTGAGGAACATACCCAAACAATCTTCCATATTTGAATTCGGAATCCAGAAGTCCAAATCGGGGTAGTTCGCCGACTCAGTCCACCCTAAGGACTCGAAAAGGAAGACCGACAGTCACTTAGAAATAATGACCCCCCTATATTCGACGAAATAAGTCATTTAGAATGGAATGCGCAAAAGTAATGTGGGTACCGCAATATGAATCTCCATAATATGTTTTTTTAATCAAAAACCTAACCCAGTTCAACCATTTAATACGAGCACTTAGATAGACCCACTTAAAGATAATTTACTAGTCAATTAAACAGTACAGACATCTCATAAATTTTGCGGAGACGTGACGGAGATGTGCGAAAATAACACGCACAAGGTCATCTTCGAGTGGAGGCCACGCCTCGGCAAGCGTAGCGTTGGACGCCCTCCGGTCAGATGGACCGATGACTTTAAGAAGGCGGCTGGTAGCGATCGAATGGTGGCAGACAACGGACGATCGTGGCTTATGGCATATCCTGAACGACGCTTAAATCCAGCAGTGGACATTTATAGCGTTGTGGCTCATAATGTAAGTAACAGCGATGCAACAATACAAAGTGTTACAGAACCACAATTAAAGCCGAAAGGAGGTCAAGGTACTTATGAAACTGAAAAACATTCCCCATGGAACATGCGACGAATATTAAAAAATAATTGGGCCTCCCATAGTAACTCAAATCAGCCGATCGGCAATTTTGATGAGAGGTCCAATATTTTTATGAGGAAAAGTTGTTCAGTTTCATGAGTAGGTAGACCTCCTAGACCTCCGTTCGGCTCCTTCGGTTTTGTTACACCCAGTATTTGCGACCTTGTGCTCCCGATATCGGAGTCGTAGATTCGATTCCGCGGAACACACAGGCGACAATGGCCTCAATCTGCAAAGATTACTTCCGTAGCTATTCCTGTCACATTTCCCTGTCTTTATTTTTTCGAAATGAGAATAACTGCAGCTCGCACTTTTTTCTGACATGGCTGTGTAACGACCACCGACTAAGTAATCATAGACAGCAACCGGGACCGACGGCTTAACGTGCCCTCTGAAGCACGGAACTAACTTGCTTTTCAGTCAATTAGGTGGCTCAGCTTGTAATGTGATTTTCGTCTTTCTTTGTCGGTAGAGCGATAGAACGGTAGGTCCCGCGTTCAAGCTCCAGCCGTAGTAAATACATTTCAATTCATTAATAGTAATTTATGAGTATAACTATGTCAGTGTAAGCATACAAACCGGGTTTGTATGCTTGTTTGTATGTTTGTCAAACCCTAACACTTATCATAATTTCTTTATACCTAGTAAGTACATAAGATAACCTTTGTAAAATACGGAAAAATACAGCGAGCTTACTGATGTGACAATAAAGAAGGTCTAGTCACAATTTTCCAAACATTTCGTAGCAAAATAAATGTAATGGAAAAAGCATGTCCATTTCCTGTCCAACAAATCATAGTATTTTTTGTGTTTAGCCTTTTGTAGTTACGAGACAGACGTTATTTATCTGCTCTAGATACAGAATTTTCTTCAGATGAAAACCTTTTTCACCGACTGCAAAGGATGAGTAGGTTCGCAACTCAACCTGTTAGTTTTTCGTGGGTTACGCGATACATAACATACAAACATATATCACGCCTATATCCCCTGCGGGGTATGCAAAGCGCAAATGGCTGTAAAATACGACCATTTACACCACGTACTTTGACGAAAGTTATTCAGGAGATTATGTATCACCAAAGTGACAGGTTGTCAGCCTGTCGCATAAAATTGCAATACATATCAACTCCCAAATCGTTGGAAAGATATGGGGTGATGCTATTCTACGCCGGTACCACACGGCATTACGTTACGCAATTACTTCGCCAATTTTGGACCGTTTGGGTTTTTGGTGAGAGTATACTAACCCAACTTTTGAGGTGGTCCCTTAGCCAACAAATCAGACCTGATGATGAGATCGAAGGAACCCTTCAAATCGAAGGCATTACCAACAAGCTCTTTTAGCGACTCGTGCTTTTGAAGTAGGTAGATACCTACCTAACCCTCTCAACTGGCTCTGAAAATAAAATTAACAAAGAGTTATTCCAATAATTTCTTGGACTTTATAATCCTACTTAGCATCTCAAAACAGTTTTTAAATAAAATGGCGAAGACACAGAAATAAGGAACATCGTAGAACTGGACAAGTTCGGAAAATAAAACGGATTATATCTTCTTACCCAATTTGGAAACGACCTTCTACTCTGAATAATTTTGTAGGCAGTTTATAAGATAACGCCGTTTGAAGAAATAATACTCAAGTAATCTTGAAATGTACCGTAAATAAACAGGTAAAATATTTTGATGATAGCGTTTATCATCCTTTGATTAAGAATTAGGTGCTAATTATCTAAGTTCAAGGAAAATTTAGGTAACTAAAAGTATACGTAGGAACAGCATACTAAGTTTTACATAAGATAGATAATATTATGTATGTGAAGTGTTTGTTCTTGACCCATATGTATACCTATAACCTAACCTACCCAATACCAAGTTAGGCGCCTCGTTACAGTTTGAGTAACTCAATTTACACGCATTCCCATGACATGGCCACAACACAAGATAGAGAGTATACACAAGATTCACTCGAATCTATTCAGGATTTTTGCAATTATCACTTGGTACATAGCCAGGGTTGCTACTGTCAAAAACTTCAAAGTAGAAGAATATTAAAACAGCAAAATCTTATACAGGATCGTCATATAATCTAAGTCAATTTTAATCCAAGAAATATAAAGTTCGTATCGTAGCAACCATCTTCTTAGTTACCTTGACTCCCCTTGAGATTCCAGCTATTTCCAGTGAAAGCGTCAAAATCGTCGCTAGTACTGAGTGAGCCATCTGTATAGGCGCCCTGCGCGGCATCTCCTTAATTTGTGCTTTAACCCAGCAATGGGATGGGACAATTTAGGTTTTAAAAGTACCTTTACAGCAGCATACTATGTTTCACACAAGATATATAAAGTTATGTATGTAAAATGTTTGTTCATGACCCTTATACCTATCTATCTATACCCACTACCGGAGTCTAGCTCTAGTCTCGTTCTCGTTACAGTTTGAGTGACGTAATTTACGCCATCCCCATGACATGGCCGTCATATCACAGCGACCTACTTGGCTCCGATCGCAGTTTTGGCACCAGGTAGCGTCACTCCACTCTCCCATGTGCGGAAATTTGGCACTACTCGTGTTTTTTCCGTTTTTTTGCGGGTAAATTGAATTCCGTGTCCTAAAAGCTGGGCGCCATGTCAGACACCGCAGTGCTGTTTTTTGGCATATTTGTTTTTGTCATGTTTGTTTGTAGGGACAGTTTCACCGACGCGCCCTAATTGAAAAAGTGATAGATCGGTGAATAGGAAAATTACAGGGCAAAATGTGATGTAAAAAAGTTTTCTAACGACTAATGGGATCTTATGGGGAGGTTGGTCCACGTCTCACATTAGGAAGGTTTTCGCGACGCGTCTACGTTTCTGCTAGTAAAGACAACCGTCTTCACGCAGGTCGACAGGTACACCAGCCCGTATGTCAGCTGTATCTTACGTTCTGTGATCTCTATACATACATACAGGGTGTTAGGGACGGTGTACCGAAAACTTTGCAGGCATGATCAGACCATCAAACTGAACAACTTTTACTATGGAGCCAATGGTGGGAAACGAAAAAAATTTTTCGACCTCCCATACAAAATTCACGATCAGCTGACTGATTTTGTATGGGAGGTGGGAAATTTTTTTTTGTTTCCCACCATTGGCCCCATAGTAAAAGTTGTTCAGTTTCATGGTCTGAGCACGCCTGCAAAGTTTTCGTTACACCGTCCCTAACACCCCGTATATCACGCCTATATCCCTAGCCGGGAAGGCACAGCGTAAACGGCTGTAAAACAACCATTTAAACCACTGACAAAAAAATTAAGAGTCATTCTGGAAACGGTGTATCACCATAGATACAGGTTGTCAGCCTGTCTCTAAAATTGCAATAGATACTCATCAACTCTCAAGTCTCTTAATCGCTTCTTACTTACGACATCCACGGAAAAGAGGTGATGGCACCACACGGCATTTCCTATACATACATAGGTACATATACATTTTTCTTCTGAAAACGAAATTAAAATCTAATCTAACCGAGTATTCTATTCACACTTTACTAGACACGACATGAATGATTACCTACACAGATTTTTGGAAAACTTCCAAAATTTTCACCGCAGGCAGGATTTGAACCTGCGACCTTCGGCATCAGTACCGCCGACGCCCTAACCAACTGGGCTACCGCGGTTCTAATCGAGCCCGCGAAATTATGGAAGTATATCTTGTCCACTATCGCGTGGATGGGCTCCATCTACCGGGATAGTTTTGCAACTAATTCCCAGCGACTAATTCATTCTTTACAGATTGAATGTAGTCAAAGCGATGAAAACCCGCGATAAATTGAATACCAAATTTTAAAACACTTCTCGTGTTAGGTAAACAATTTTTGGAAAACTTCCAAAATTTTCACCGCAAGCAGGATTTGAACCTGCGACCTTCGGCATCAGTACTGCCGACGCCCTAACCAACTGGGCTACCGCGGTTCTAATCGAGCCCGCGAAATTATGGAAGAAGGTCGCAGGTTCAAATCCTGCCTGCGGTGAAAATTTTGGAAGTTTTCCAAAAATTGTTTACCTAACACGAGAAGTGTTTTAAAATTTGGTATTCAATTTATCGCGGGTTTTCATCGTTTTGACTACATTCAATCTGTAAAGAATGAATTAGTCGCTGGGAATTAGTTGCAAACTATCCCGGTAGATGGAGCCCATCCACGCGATAGTGGACAAGATACTTCCATAATTTCGCGGGCTGGATTAGAACCGCGGTAGCCCAGTTGTCGGCAGTACTGATGCCGAAGGTCGCAGGTTCATATTCTGCCTGCGGTGAAAATTTGGAAGTTTTCAAAATTGTTTACCTAACACGAGAAGTGTTTTAAAATTTGGTATTCAATTTATCGCGGGTTTTCATCGCTTTGACTACATTCAATCTGTAAAGAATGAATTAGTCGCTGGGAATTAGTTGCAAAACTATCCCGGTAGATGGAGCCCATCCACGCGATAGTGGACAAGATATACTTCCATAATTTCGCGGGCTCGATTAGAACCGCGGTAGCCCAGTTGGTTAGGGCGTCGGCAGTACTGATGCCGAAGGTCGCAGGTTCAAATCCTGCCTGCGGTGAAAATTTTGGAAGTTTTCCAAAAATTGTTTACCTAACACGAGAAGTGTTTTAAAATTTGGTATTCTACCTACACAGATGTCATGTTTTTTCAACACTAAGACTTGTTTGATAAATTGCAAGCCACAATAAAATTTTGTCACAGCAACTTCAACACACCTAGTAATGTAAGGAATCGTTGCTGACAACCTGACAAGACAGCTCTAGGTTAAGTGAAAATATTTGTGAAAAGAACTTTGCGTTTTACACAATGCATACAATGCTTTTCAGTTAGACAAGAAAATTGAACTCACGAAAACATCATGAAATGTTTCAATTCCTTTCTATCGCGTATGAAAATCGAGGTGACAAACAAGAACATTACTTATGCGAAATTTAAGATTACTAGCGACCTAGTAGTGGTTTCACTCGCTGCAATCATTTTTCCGCGGGAAAAAGGCATTTTCCCGGCATAATAAACCTAAATTTAACCCTTGAGGCGTTAGCGAATTCTATGACGGACACACGGACAGAGAAACGCAATAATCGACTTAATACGTACACTATGTATTAGTGCAAGAATAATCCGTTCATTTGCGATTGCACTTTTTATTCACATTTGAAAAATAAAATCGTAGCCTTCCAAAAAATAGTTATTTGATCTCGAGGGTGAATGACAAGACACGATCCCGTGTCGATATGAAAATCAAATCCCGCAACAGCTGTTTTACAACAGTCGCTGGTCTCGTAAAACATTTCAATTTCACAAAACAGATTCAGACACAATCTGATGTATCTCTTCACCCTTGTGATTTAAGCATAGTGTAACATACATCGCTGGTTTTGTTTGACATAAAGACCCAAGTTTAGAACGTACGCAGCAATGAACAGAACAGAATTTGGATGAGCGAAAGGACACTGATTGATGGAAAGGCACCCTTTACATAGATGACTTTGTTGTTGCCGGTGACTGGCCGAAAACCCTTTCGTTCCAAATTCAAATGTTTAAAACAGATTGGATTTGTACGAGTCGAAACAAAAACAACCCTGCTTCGGAATCGTTCTGACATTTTGCTGAAATGGAGTTGACCTTTGCAGACGAAAACAGAAGTAAATAAAGTTGATTTTGTAACGAAAATAGATTACCCTGTCCAGAAGGTTTTTCATACGGTCTACACATGTACAGTCTGCCAGATGGGTGATAAATGGGCACCGTGAGACCTTATGGTGTAAAATAGGCAAAAAATGTGAGGGGCAAATCAGCTTACGACAGTTTAAGCAACTTTACCCAAAGAACACAGGAAAACACAGTTATTTCGACCTTCTAAACAAAATTACCTACTAATGCTCAGTCAGACACAACGGTATAGAAGGTACGGTCGAAGAAAATTACTCAATTTCATGGTCTGAAATATTTTAGCACTGTTGTACATCCGCTGTAGCCTATGCATATGCGATTGGAAACTGCGCTGGCATTCATTCAAGTGCTTACAGACAGATTGATAAATATTAAGAAAAAGCTTCTGAAAAACGTCTGTCGTACGTAACTCAGATGCACAGAAGCGACTGGTTTTAAACAAGATAGATTCGATTCTGAATCTAATGCAAAAAGTCTGGCTTGCGCCAAGATTTGTATTATAAGAATATTGCATCAATGTATTCTGGTTAAAACCGCATTGTTGCTAACCACGAAGATATTGTTTCTATGCGGTTAGTAACTGGTAAGCAGAAGATTTTACGAATGATATCTACCTACAATGAAACTAAACTAAGTATTATTGACACTAAATTAAACACAAGAGTTTTCTGGAATAAATACTTTTAATTTAGTAATTTCAGATCGCTTATAATATAAACAAAGGTCCGCGTCCGTTGACCGATAGCGTCCAAGAGAGAGCCCCAGGATTGGGACCCACTCAGTTGACGAGATTAGTGCTGATGACAGCTTGTCAATTTTCAGACTAACAGTTTACATGTTTTAAAAATTATTAATACCACCAGCGATCTTTCCAACAGTTTTACCTACTAATATACCTACATAACCGCAATAAAAAAAAGAAAAGAAAAAAAAAAGTTTAATGAGGAAAAGGGAAAACTAATTTAGCACTAACACGCAAATGAAAGTTTTGATTATATTTTAACCGAAGGAAAACGATATAAGTATTATTGTAAATATTCTCTGTATGCTATGTGCAAGGCTATACTGTGTAATTCTGATGTATGTTAAGGATTCAATTGTGTCTAAATGTGTAAATAATTTAGATGTTTAAGATTATTGTAAATAGGTATTAACTGTATATTATGTGCACCTACTTTAAAAAAACTGTGCGATAAAAGCTAAAATGTGTCAAAATGCTAAATTTAGTCATGGGGAGAGGTCAGGAGTAAACCGATAGCACACTGGCCTCTCACAACACCCAAAACAAAAAAAAAAAAAAACCGCTTATGTTAGTTAGGATATTGTACCTTTCTGAGGCTGAAAAAACGAATGAGTTATCAGAAGCGAAAACAATATTTAAATTTTGAAAATACCCACGACAGTTTACTGCAGCGCCCCCTGGTAAGTTGTGCGAGAACCTTCCTTAATCAAATCTTTATTTATCACTGAAAACCGCATCAAAATGTGTTTTTGGTTTTGGAGATAATTGGTACCATTGGTTTGCAAAAACAAATGTTCACTATAGCGCTCCCTGGTGAGTTGTTCGACCTATCTCATGCACCAATGGAATCCTAATCTATCACTGAAAACCGTATCAAAATCCGACCAGTGGCAACATAGGTTTGCATAAACAAACACACAAACACAAACATTCTCTCACCTCAAACGTTCCGCCGTGGGTAAAAATTGCTACAAAGAGTTGCAAAAATTTTCTGTTAGCGTATTTTTTAACTTCATGTCAACAGAGTATAAAACGGATGCAACTAGACCGTAGCAACAAGACAGTGTGCATCAAAATAGCTGGTAACCGAAACTAGCCCAATTACCCAAGGCCGAAGTGTAAACCTAGATTTTCAGACTTTCTAGAATCGCTTTATTTTCGTCGACAACTGAGAACAGAGAACATCGGTGCTACCAGATTCTAAAGAAGTCTTCAGTATAAATTAATAAATGCCGTGTGATGCCAGCTCAGAATAGCATCACCCCATATCTTTCCCGTCGGTGTCGTAAGAAGCGACTACGGGATTTTAGAGTTGATGTATATTTCAATTTTAGGCGACAGGCTGATAACCTGTCCCTATGGTAATACACTGTCTTCTGAATGACTCTCAAACTTTTGTCAGACGTGGTGTAAATGGCCGTTTTTACAGCCGTATATGCTCTGCTCTGCCTACCCTGCAAGGGATGTAGGCGTGATAAATGTATGTATGTAGGTGTGTTCTTAGGATGGCACGTTTTTGCGGGTTGTTTCTTAAACTAGAATAGAGGGTGATGTAGGAAAACTTTTGCTAAGAAAATACACAACAACAATACATTTAAATTGAAGCTTTCGTGAATCGTGGAAGATTTTTAGAAATTGTAGTTGTTTTACATGCATACATATATCACGCTTATATCCTTTGCGGGGTAGGCCGAACACAAACGGCTTTAAAACAGTCATTTACACCACGTCCGACAAAAGTTTGAGTGTCATTCAGAAGACTGTATCGCCTTAGTGACACGTTGTCAGCCTGTCGCCTAAAGTTGCAATACACATCCATTTTCAAGTCCCTTAGTCGCTACTTACGCTTACGACACCCACGGGCAAGACATGGGGTAATCCTATTCTTAGCCGGCACCACATGGCACAGTTGTTGTTTTACGGTTTAGTGAATACATTGAAATAAATCCAATTAGGCCCATGATATTTCCCAGCAATAGTTTCATGTACGCTGAAAACGAATGATGTAAAGCTAGCAACCCCAACAAAACTAGAACTGACGAAGGAATTTCACAGAACTGACAGACGGAACATTAGCAATAGCAATATTAATTGCTGACAAAATATAACTGACATTTTGAATCTGTGGAATGCAAATGTAACGGATATTGTGTTTCAAAATGAAAGGTCATTTCAGTATTCAGTAGAAATATTAATGAAATTCCTTTCGACGTACGTTTCATTTTGTGTTTTGTATTTGACAGCTTGCTCATCTTAAAAAATTAATAAATTTTTGTCTCCCACTTTTCGTACCTATAGTAGTTGAGCCTTAGGCATCTTTCGTACTTTCCGTACTTACTCAATGTTTTTGCGCAAAAACTGCCCAACTCCTATTTTTAACTTTACTACGTCACGAAAAATTCAACTTACTCCCACCTTGTACGTCATAGCCTCAAAAGTGTTTCTGACGTCACTCTAGTATAACCCCTACAAATTGTACAATAGGTATACTACAACCGCCGTAATCCGTATCAGCCCAGCCTATCAGCGTAACCTTGGCATTCATTGATCGTGGAAAACCTTGGAGCGTATTTGGGCTGATCGGAGTAAAATGAGAACCAAAAACAAACTTTGAAAAAAAATTACATAAAGCTATAGTACTCTACTAGCAGTAGTAGTACATCGTAGGCGGTTTAAAGACTATGAAATGCTGATGATGCATTTGTCGACTCAGTGTCCCACACATTGCAAGCTGAGTTTTAGTTAGTCATGATCAGCACCGATGATAGATAAGTGATGATAACTTTTATCAGCTCTGGAGGGCCTGTTGGCACACAAGCATCCCTTGGCGAGACGAAGTTCGCGGGCACCAGCTAGTAATCAATAATCTTACTTTTATTGACACCCTAGCCCAGTAAAAGCTTTTTCTAGCACTAACATTGCAGTGTACACAATCGATTAAGACATTCAGGCGCCATTTTCCCATCAGGAGTACATTAAAGAATTAATTTTAAGTATGAAATAAGTAGCGCGCGAGTAAATCGGCCACGAATCACGATAACAAGATTGCCGGTAATTTACATTGAGGTCAGCATTTGCATGTTCATGTTTCTAAGCCATAGTGGGTCTATTCGGCCTGAAAGTTGGCTAAACTTGAACTGCAGACCTTAGAACCCAGTGCATGATTTTGCTTTATTACTTTTCCTATAATATTAGTATCTGCGCTGTCTTTTGAGTACTATGGTTATACCTACATAATTTCGCAGCCAGACTCCTTTAAGTTGCCGATGTGGCGCAGTGGTTAGTAGGACTGCCTGCGACGCAGAAGTGAAGAAGTTCAAGAAGAAAAGTGACGCGGCGGCGTCACTCACAAAGTTGATATTTATCACTCTGTGACTTTGTTCCCAGTCTGGTCAGAAAATTGCAGGCTTAACCACCTGATTGACCGAAATGAAGGATGGATGCTCACTAAGACGGCGGTCGTTACACAACCATGTCAGAGGCCTGCTCCCAGTAGGCGGATGAAACACTCTGACACCAGGGTTTATCGGGTCGATGAACGACTTGGTGTCCCACTCGAATAAGCCCACATAAACTTACGAACTACTAACTCACTAACTAGAGATCTTACCTACTTACTAGATTTAGCCGCCGTCGCGAATAGCACAGGTAAACAAACATGGTGTATGTTTGGCGTGAAACTGCATAAGCTTCCGTTGGTGAATTTATGTTGCGATGCAGAGTTGTATATGAGATGTTGTTATAGGTAGGTAGAGGTACAGAAGACTTATTGCCCGTCGTGGCGAGTTCCAAATCGATATACAAACTCTTTGATATCTACTGTGTCTACGTCGTGTGTGATGGATGACAGTTGTCAAATCAGTGTTAACGTCGCAAATCAGTCGCTTCACACACGAAGGGGTAATTATTGCGGTCGATTGAGGTTCTTACCTGAAACAAACAATGAAATAAATTATAATAATGAAAGTGTCAACTATCCAGAAACTACTTTGCCGATTATAATAGAGGGAGTAACAAAAAAAAGTTAACAAGCCGAAACCAGGTCAAGGTAGGTACTCATGAAACTGAACCACTTTCCCATGGAACATAGAACAAAATACTTTAAAACCAAATCGACCTCCCATACAAAATAGTAGATCAGCTGATCGATTTACTATGGGAGGTCTTTCGTGCACTGCTTTTATAGAATTCCATAAGTTATCTATCCTTTTAAGTAATTTGAATTAAACATTACTTTAATACTTCTAGTCGATTCTATAGTAGACGTTATAGCATAGCATTCTCCAAGCCAGCTTTCGTTTAAGTTCTAATTACTCTCGTTATTAATAAAACTAGTACTAACTAAATATTTACTATACTCTGCAGCGTTTGCTCATTACTTCTATTGGCCTTACCACAAAAAAGTTAGACCAGTTTCGAACGCGTGTTTAAAATAAAACTTCATACAAAAAAAACGCTAGACACGCGTTCAACGCCGGTCTAACTTTTTTGTGGTAAGGCCCTATGTTTTCATAAGAAACATTTAACTTTAGACTTTAAGAACTATTGTTTCATCTCATCTCCATTCAAAATAATTTACAATTACAATATCTATACATCTATACATCTAATAAAATCGTAAATGGTTGGGGTACAGGAATTATTTATAGATTTCAAAAAACACTTCTATACCGCGTTTTAGAAAACCGAGAATTTTAGCAAAAGCGACATCTACTTTTTTTATTTTTACCTCTAATCGTTTGTTCGCGATAATCTTCGAAAATATAGAACGTGTGTACATGAGCCTCTTTGTGGTGTGTAGCTACTAGCCCTGGTCAACACCTAGGATACTTTTTACCGCGGGAAAAACGCTTATTTCTACGTGAAATACGATTAAAATATACTGTGATCATCATACCCCTGCTCCATTGGCTGTCAAAAAGTACAAACCTCTTCTTGAAACCTAAATTTTTTATTGTTTTTGTTTAATTTTGACAAATCGACATTGACAGCACTTTTTGACATTCATTGCTTACACGTGGCTTACACACAAGCTCAAGTAAATAAGTAAATAATAAAAATATTACTAACGCAAAACAATAAAGATAAGTACTAAAACTGAGGACCACGCCCAAATATGATGAGAAAATTGTGAAACAACTTATTTCTTCACCCGTACGCCGTATTACTTTCGTGCCGCAACAATGAGGTCGCGTCAAGACTTGGTCAAGAACACCGATATGACCATTCCTGTGTACTTGAGTGCCGTCTTCGAATCCTAGACTTCCCTCCGTTTGTCAAGATCACGGAACTTAACGGGTCGTTGAACGACTCGGTGTCCCACACGAAAAGAAGAAGAAGACGGAACCTAACGAGTAATAGACCTAGCCTGTGGCAGGCTTGCAGATCCGAACTGGTAATGTCGGACAGCTGCATTTTGTCACCTACCTATTACTTTTGAAATGACCTCAGCTAACCTTTCATCCTTGGTTTCAGCGACCACATGGAACAGGAGGACCTTTCTTCTCAGGAAAGCTTTATGATGTCAAGAGACAGCAAGTTTGTCTGTGCTGAGATTTTAGTGAGCGCTTGCCAGACTAAGCTTTTAAAATCTGCATACTCACCCGCCAGGGTCTTCAGATCTGTGTGGACCGGAGCAGGAGAAGCGGTGGCATTCTTGAGACGGATCTCAAACTCTCCCATGCGGCTAAACAGTTGATCGAGGTCTGCTTTGTTGTTTGCGAGGTCAAAGTGTCAAACTCCAAATAGTAAAAAGTGGTTAACTTTATGCATTAATAATGTAAATATAAACGCAGTAAGTATTATTTATTAATTAAAATATGCAGAGCTAATTAGTTAGTATTATTGTCACGACTACCTGTGCAGTTCTTTCTTCTGTGATTCATATTTCGCAAAGTGTTAGTAAGTAGGAAGGTACTTAAGATATTTTTTCTAATTTCATTAAGCATTACTTTTTTTGTTAGTGTAGTAATTACTTTCTGTTTCTTTTAATTCGGTCTTTTAAAATGGAAATTGTAAATTTTATTGTTAACCCGGTTGCGTACCTACTCGACCACCCCAGACATAAGATCATGGCGCAGAAAAATTTGGAGACCAGACCCCACCCCACCTTCTTCTTCTTCTTTTCGTGTGGGACACCGAGTCGTTCAACGACCCTATGAACCCTGGTGTCAGAGTTTTTCAACCGCAAGTAGCAGGCCTCTGACATGGTTGTGTAACGACCGCCGTCATAGACAGCAACCGGGACCGGTGGCTTAACGTGCCCATCCGAAGCACGGAACCATCTTACTTGCGGACAATCAGGTGGTTCAGCCTGCAATGTTCTTACCAGACTGGGAACAAATTCACAAAGTGATAAATATCAACTTTGTGAGTGACCCCACCGGGAATTGAACCCGGAACCTTTGCGTGGCAGGCTGGCATACTAACCACTGCGCCACATCGGCTATCACCTTATGTGAGGCGGTCGGTGCAAAGAAGTCATTCTACCTGTTTTGTGAACTTATGGTAGGCTCAAACATAACGTCCGTTTCATCTGCTGTAGATTGTGCATGCACCTATCACTTAAAAACTTAGCAGGTGGCAGACAAATGTCTTGATCAACATCGATAATAGATAAGTGATGATAACTTTTATCAGCTCTGGAGGGCCTGTTAGCTAGCACACAAGCATCCCTTGGCGAGACGAAGTTCGCGGGCACCAGCTAGTTTACAATATAATTCTATCCTTTAGAAGGTATACCATTAATTTTGTGTCTGACTTTGATACAATAGGTCACAACCCAAGGACTTTTCAGAATTAATTTCGACAGCTTTTTCATCATGTTCTTGTCTAGAAATGAATTTAATTTTCGCAGAAGTAATGCTCAGATATTTTCAGAAAAGTCACTGAGGTGTGTATTTTGCTAAAGTCATCGTCTTCTTGCCACTGATTTTCGTGGAAATAATAGTTGGTGGAATTAAACAGAGTATAATAAAAGGAGAGGTTTTCTCACTACATTACATTCAAGTACAGGCCAGATACATTTTAAAATCAAGTTAGGCCAGGCATACTAGAAACATGTGCGTTAGGACCGCGGGTGTACAAGTTAGGATTGAGCTGCTTATCTACAGGATGGTAGTACCTGCAGTGTACCTCAGTGTACCTCCAATGAAATCCAGTGTACCTCTTTAGATAAAAAGTTATTCGATGAAATATGCACACCCGCCATTCTAACGTTAGGATGGCGGGTGTACATTTTTATTTCGGTCTGTAGATACTTTTTTCACTTTTATTCTTTTGTACTTTTGTGTACCTGCAGTGTACCTGTACATCAAAATATAAAATAATCAAAATGTTGACAAATACCAGTAAAAAACGTGTAAAAACGATATAGGGGAAACTGGGGGCACTTGAACCCTAGGGGAGACTTTGTAAACGTTATTTCCAGAAAAGCAGAAGACTTAGAGAGCTACTTTTCTACAGGATGGTGGTACTTGCAGTGTACCTAAGTGTACCTGTAATAAAATCCAGTGTACTTTTTTCATAAAAGTTATTTGCTAAAATATGCTCACCCGCCATTCTTACGTTAGGATGGCGGGTGTACATTTTTATTTCGGTCTGTAGATACTTTTTTCACTTTTATTCTTTTGTACTTTTGTGTACCTGCAGTGTACCTGTACATAAAAATATAAAATAATCAAAATGTTGACAAATACCAGTAAAAAACGTGTAAAAACCGCATAGGGGAAACTGGGGGCACTTGAGCACTAGGGGAAACTTGGTGTACGTTATTTCCAGAAAAGCAAAATGCAATGAAATCTAGTGTACCTCAGTTAATAAAAGTTATTGGATGAAATATGTACACCCGCCATTCTAACTTTTTATCTAAAGAGGTACACTGGATTTCATTGAAGGTACACTAAGGCACACTGCAGGTACCACCATCCTGTAGGAAAGTAGCTCTCTAAGTCTTCTGCTTTTCTGGAAATAACGTACACCAAGTCTCCCTAGTGCTCAAGTGCCCAGTTTCCCTATGCGGTTTTACATTTTTACTGGTATTTGTCAACATTTTGATTATTTTATATTTTTATGTACAGGTACACTGTAGGTACAAAAGTACAAAAGAATAAAAGTGAAAAAGTATCTACAGCCCGAAATAAAATGTACACCGCCATCCTAACGTAAGAATGGGTGAGCATATTTTGTCAAATAACTTTTATCTAAAGAGGTACACTGGATTTCATTGAAGGTACACTAAGGTACACTGCAAGTACCATCCTGTAGGAAAGTAGCTCTCTAAGTCTTCTATTTTTACAGGTTTTTACTGGCATTTGTCATCATTTTGATTATTTTATAATTTTATGGACAGGTACACTGCAGGTACACCAAATTACTATAAACGAAAAGCGAAATAAGTATCTACAGACCGAAATAAAAATGTACACCCGCCATCCTAACGTTAGAATGGCGGGTGTGCATATTTCATCGAATAACTTTTTATCTAAAGAGGTACACTGGATTTCATTGGAGGTACACTGAGGTACACTGCAGGTACTACCATTCTTTAGATAAGCAGCTCAATCCTAACTTGTACACCCGCGGTCCTAACGCACACCTAGAAACGAACAATAAAGTTTTGCACACTTTCTTGTTATATCTAGGGGAGCGGTCGAGCTTTCGCCAAGACAAACCAAACTAAACGCGAGGGAGAGCTCCATCTACCTTTTCTCGAAGTGCTTTGTCGTATTTTCTCTATGATCACAGTTTTAAAAGAGTACAGAATCAGAGTCTAACAATTATTTATCCTACTGGGAAGATTGACGATTATTTAAGGGTTGCAGGCAGGCGCTAAATCCTCTAGAAAGGCAAAAAGCGACCTATGCCAAAAAATACTAACTACGTATAACTAAGCAGTATAAGTCTCACGAGTCACGGCTTAAAATGATGGCAAATATACGTAACAGATCAAATAAAATTTTCCAACATAAAACACGTCAATTTTGAGATTATAATGTTTTTCATATTAGCCCGAGCGGCGACTGGTCTAATCCATACCTCACAAAAGAATAGAATAATTTAGCTATGTACGGGTAGAGGCGCTCGAGTACTTCGGATTGGTCGTGGTCTGCCGCGGCGCAGCTTGGCACGTTTGGCGGAGTAGCTAAAGTTTGCCCTCTGAAAAAGTTAAAATATCTCATCGAAGAATAGAATGAGACATGGCTGTAGCGATAGGAGCAGTTTAGTAAAGCATAAATCTTGGTCTGCCTTCTGCTATCTTGGCACGTTTGGCGGAGTAGCTAAAGTATGCCCTCTTAAAAAGTAAAATATCTCATCGAAGAATAGAATGAAAATATATCGTACCGATAGCTTGCTTGAGTCTGCCTACATATATACTGGTCTGCCTGGCCACAGCCTGGCAGTTTCCCAGTCCGACCACTTTTACTTTTTAGTAAAATTTTATCTCTTCGAATAAAAGAATAAAATATGTCGTACCGATAGCTTGCTTAAGTCTGCCTAGAAAAATACTGGTCTGCCTGACCACAGCCTGGCAGTTTTCAGATACGACCACTTTTACTTTTTTGAGAAATTTTATTTCTTCGAATAACAGAATGAAACTAAGTTGTAATAATAGTTTATTTGAAGCTGAACACATATCCTTGGTCTGCCTGAGCTCAGTCCGGTAGTTTCTCCGATGCGATCACTTTTCACTCTCAGTAAATTTCAATTTTAAAGGACCTGACTTTGTTTATTAGGGAGTGGGCCCCGTCAATAAAATGAAAATTTGTCGGTGTATAGAAGTGAGATTTACAGACCTGTAATCTCTCAATGTCTAGATGAAGAATAAGTATATTAATTTCAAGAATCTAGAACTTCAGATGTATTCGTAGTAATTATTTCAAAAATACAATACTTGGGAAAACATTTTCTTCATCTGGACATTGAGAGATTACAGCTCTGTAAATCTCACTTCTATACACTGACAAATTTTCATTTTATTGGCCAGGCCCACCTAATAAACGAAGTCAGGTCCTTTAAAATTGAAATTTACTGAGTGAAAAGTGATCGCATCGAAACTACCGGACTGAGCTCAGGCAGACCAAGATATGTGTTCAGCTTTAAATAAACTATTATTACAATTTAGTTTCATTCTGTTATTCGAAGAAATAAAATTTCTCAAAAAAGTAAAAGTGGTCGTATCTGAAAACTGCCAGGCTGTGGTCAGCAGACCAGTATTTTCTAGGCAAACTAGCAATATACGACATATTTTATTCTTTTATTCGAAGAGATAAATTTTACTAAAAAGTAAAAGTGGTCGGACTGGAAAACTGCCAGGCTGTGGCCAGGCAGACCAGTATATGTAGGAGACTCAAGCAAGCTATCGGTACGATATATTTTCATTCTATTCTTCGATGAGATATTTTACTTTTAAGAGGGCATACTAGCTACTCCGCCAAACGTGCCAAGGCAGACCAAGCTTTACTAAACTGCTCCTATCGCTACAGCCATGTCTCATTCTATTCTTCGATGAGATATTTTAACTTTTTCAGAGGGCAAACTTAGCTACTCCGCCAAACGCGGCGAACGACCAATCGACTCTACCCGAATTCTATTCTTTTGTGAGGTATGGATTAGACCAGTCGCCGCTCGGGCTATATGGAACTATCGTTGATCGTGCGTCAAAATAATAAATTGCGTTTTGGCATCACCCCAAACGACTATGTAACTGATAGTTTTACCGTTTTCTTCGGCTTCTGATTTACGGAATACATGGTAATTTCATAACAAACTTTAGTATCGCTTCCTGTTTTTGAACTTGTAATAGGAAAGTTTTGTTCTCACATACATTTGAATGTGCAAAATTACCGAATTTAGATTGTCCTGGGCGACTTGAGCTTTAATTAGTTTATTGTTGTACACTACTTTTTGTTATAGTACAATTTATTCTATTCCACCTAAGAAATATTCCACCTTCTTTAGCAGCTTTTCAGCAGACTATATTGTACCTTATCAAAGTATGAATCATTCTGCACAAGAAAAAGCATTCAAGAATAAACCTAAGGCCATCAGTTCTCAAAATCAGTAACACAATCAGGTGACACATCTAACTACCACTTAAAATAGTAAGCTATATCGTGACTTGCCGTTGATATTTTACAAAGTAAACCGTACTACAACATGAGTGGTTTATAGAATTTTTCAGATTACAACTACTCTGGGCATTTCAACCTTAATTAAAATAAAATAAAATAAATAAATAAAAAGGTATTTTTTCACAGAATGTTTTACAGTCACATGACCTTGCTTATTGCTTAATTAGCCTTGCTACTGAATCAACGCACGTAAAAAGCACGTAATATACTGTACTACTATTGTCGTTTTTAAAGATGGTTCAATGTTTTCTATACACAAAATGATGGAAACGATTAAATTGAAGATAGCTCTCGATGCTGATGTGATGATGATTATGCTCTCAAATTGAACCATTAACAAGGTACATCTACCATGAATTGATCACATAGCACCATTAAGGTAACAGTTACGAAACTGTACGTAATGCAATAAACTTCAACACTACTCTACCCACTCCTTGTAAGGTTGTTCCTAAGGCTAAGTGGCGTCTCCTCTTGAGAAACCATTAACCGGTGTATAAGCAAAATGACGACATAATATATTGTTTAAATCAGAGCAACCAGATGAAATGTTAATAATATTTTTGAGATATGAAGGCGCCAGTTAGTACAGAGGATTCGCTTAACTTCTTCAGCGCTATTGAACACTCAGGGCCACAACTCTGTAAGATACACTTGCTATCCTCAAAGGGACAGATCAGATAATTGGAGACAACTTGTATAAGAACATCCGAGGCCAGATTCCTGGAAGAAGGACAATCCTAAAAAGCAAATATACCAGCTTTAGTGTATATTTCAATCAGATCGAGTGGCAATTATTTTGAAGAGAGGCACCAGTTAGCCTAGAGGCGCCGTTTACTGGGATGCCGCTCCACTGAGCCCTCGGGACCACAACTCTGTAAGATACACGTGCAATGCTCGAGGGACAGATCAGATAATTGGAGACGAGTTATATAAGAACAACCGAGGACATTTCCTGAAAGCACAACAACATAGAATAACAAATGTTGCAAAGAATTGAATCGGGTGACGACTTTTTACTCGACTGCCGGGGGGTTATGTTTTTCGAGAATATATTTGTATGTATGTAGACAAGAAATTCGTTTTTACGAGCTACAGCCCAAACGGCTGTGCGGATCTTGCCATGTGAGGTGTCGTTAGATTCGTCTCAGCAGCGCAAGTGACACTGGCTATATTGAAAAACCATAAATTAATATAAATTTATCTTAAAATATGTACAACATTGAAATGTTGAAAGGTATTCAGGTATTTGTTATTTAATACATTTGCTTGTTTAAAAGATAAGGACGCGATGTAACGCCATTCTTACCCGCGGGTGTAGTAAAAGGCGAATATAGGCTGAAAAACTGTGAAAGGTACCTGATTTTTCAGAAACGGTCTTTAATATTTGTCGAACTTAGCAATAACGATCGTTTTTACGGCCATTGATGCTACCCCGCCAGATGCTTAGCGGCCCACTTGGCCTTTAGGGCCACAAAACGGCAAGATACACGTGCTATACTCAGGGGACAGATCAGATAATAGGAGACAACTTATATAAGAACAACCGAGGCAGTTTCCGGGAAGAGGGACGATCCTAAAAGGCAAATGTGGTTTTGTCGGATAATTTCCTAGAATTATAAATTTTCAGGTAAAGCCCACGATTTCCGGTGGTGGTAGATATTTAAGTAATGATTTAAATATGTAGTTTGGGAATATTGATGTTATTGCTGCACGTTTCAGTGTATTTCCATGGTCCCATTCCCATATACATATAGTGATTAGTGAATCATAGCGGAGGCTAGGGGTTAATTGGCGAATTCATCAATATTATCCTTATATCCCACGAATAAGGGCAGCAATGCTGATAATATGTACCAAAATAGTTTTTTGGTAGCTACCTATACGGTTCCACTTATCTTTTAAAAATGAAAGCAGGTACAGTTTGCTGCGTTAAAAGCTCATGAGTCATGACCTCGTATTTCTACCAGTATCTTCTCTCCACATATACCTACATGTGCACTGATGTATTTCGCTCGTGCTCCATTAGTCGAGTCTATGTGGAGAGTCCGCACTAACTTAGCGCTTTTAATATCTCCTCGAGAATATACTGCCCTGGTAGTCTAGCGTTCTAAGTTTGGTCTCAGCATTCCCAGGTCCGTCTTTCCATTCCAGACAGAAGAAGAATAGAAGTTAGAAAACTTTGCCACACAAGCTCTATACTAAACTCATGACCTCTTATTCATACTAGTATGTCTCCACATGTTATACCTACTTACATAAGTGCAGTGATGTATAGTGTTCCATTAGTCGAGTCTATGTGGAGAGTCCGCACTAACTTAGCGCTTTTAATACCTCTTCAAGAATATGCTGCCTTCGTAGCCTAGTGGTTTGAGTTTGATCTCGAAATTCAGAAGGTTTTCGATCGATTATTTTAGCACACAAAGATAATAGGCATTTGTCAAATCGTAAAAATTTTCTGTTTAAGTATTTCAATTCTAGACCTATTTCAGAGTTTAAACAACGACACACCATAATAACTTGTTTTAGAAATGACATTATTTACATTATATCAATTTCATACTGTTAAATTTGAATAACTAGCGGCCCGTTAGCGATTTCACCCGCTGCAACTCATTTTCCCGCGGGTAAAAGGCATCTCCCTTCTTTTCCTTCGTCTTACATATAAACCTTCCTCTTCAATCACTCTAAAAATGTCAAAAATCCGCATTCGTTAAGAAGTAAGCGAATTCCACAGACAGGCAGAGAAACGCAAAACATTACTTCATTTTATACAATGTATTGAAGACGTACGGTGTGCCTTAATAACATCAGAAAGTAAACAGCTTCCAGTTACGAATTTCACGATATTACTCGGCTCAAGAGAACGTATCATATAAAATTAATTCATTTTACATTTAGCCAAAGGTCGTGCATTGAACTTTGAAATCCTTTATTGGATAAAGTAAGTGAAATATAGAATTTGATGTTATTCATCGTCGAGACAAATTGGATGTATCCTGTGTAAATATGAATTTATTGGTCGGTGTAAAGATTTATTGGTTTATTTTTTAATTTTATTTTATGTTTCTTTTGCATTTGAGTGTTTTTTCCAGGTTTTTGCTCATTGCCGTTGGTAAGCTTAGACAAGTTAGACAGACATTTTTCTTTTTTGTCGTAAATGCTCCAATAATTATCTTGTTTTTCGTTTCTGTAGCTGCGGTCAAAGTATTTTACGTAATTTTTTGTCAATCTATGCTACGCCGCGTCGTAGCACTCGTAGTCTCGTAGTAAAGTTCTACACTTGAAACGCTACGAGGGTCTACGTAAAGCTCTACACAATAATTTAAATATTCCAGTCTGCTGACGCCATACTTCAACATTTTCAACCCCTACTGCAAAAAAAAACCGGTTTAAACTAGTTTCGCTTCGACGAGATTGGTAATTACGCGATTTCAATCCAGCTCAAAAACCGTTCCAGTTTCTCAGAGGAAGCGAACTTCTCAGAGGGAACCTACAAGCGAAGATTGAAGTCATGGTAAGACTCGTCGCGATGAGATTTGGCACTATACAATATTTCTTATCGTGTATATTTCTTATTTGTTACCGAGTTAGGGTCTTACCACAAAAAGTTAAACACAAATTGAGCGCCTTAAACAACACAATAATTTCCAAATCAAGTTTACAATTAAACTTGACACAAAAAAACGCTAGACACGCGTTCAACGTGTGTCTAACTAACTATGTGTGGTAAGGCCCTTACCTACTTAAGGTTTAGCAAAATTAAATGAAACAGAAAGACAAAATACTACTTTATCAAGTAGAACAGCGCTTATTCAACTTGTAAGCAAAAAATGTTGCAGCATGCTCTAAGTGTCACTGCGGCGAGTTTTTCATGGACACACTGTGGTTGTTAGCAAGGTTCCCTCTGAAGTTTTCCTTGTCTGAGTCAACCTGGTACTTAAATGCTGAGCTGCACTTAAAAATTAAATAGCAGCAGTTGTGCAGAATTGCAATCGAGCGTTCGGTACTGAATACGCGGATCGGAGAGTGCAGTGCAGCCAATTTATGTTCCGAAATGAGGCAAGTGAACTGAAGAGAAAATTTAATGAATAAATTTACTTTCAATTATCAAGTAGGAGTACTAGTGGGTATTACCTAATTCTCTCTCTTCGAGTGGGAAACTGAGTCGTTGAACGACCGGATGAACCCATGTGTCAGAGTTTTTCAAACGCCTACTACAAGTAGCAGGCCTCTAAAATGTTTCATATTTATTCCTGCTCATGGTTTATTCACACATGTTTTATTCACTACAGTGGTAGTGCGACTGCCTGCAACGCAGAAGGTTTCTCATCGCAGAATTTGATTCTCAGTGGGTCACTCACAGAGTTGAAATTTATCACTTTGTGAATTTGTTCCCAGTCTGGTTGGGGCATTTCAGGCGGAACCACCTGATTGGCCTAAAATAAAGATGGTTCTGTGCTTCGAAGCGCACGTTAAGCCGTCGGTCGTGGTTGCTGTCTATGATAAGTGATGTCTTAGAAGGCGGTCGTTACATAACTATGTCAGAGGCCTGCTACTTATAATAGGCGGTTGTAAATCACTGATACCAGGGTTCATCCAGTCATGCGGCGATTCGGTGGCTAACTCAAAAAGAAGAATAAGTTAGAGAAATTGTTACTAGTAGGTACTTGCTGAAATTTCGTTAATATATTTACCGCTTGCGATATATTAATTTGCAACACAAGACGTATCATTCGGAGTATTTTACGGTTTCAATATCCTTTCGTGTTCAGAATACCATTTAACGCATTTCACAGACTTTCTGAAAGGGTAGATCGCGGTTTTACTCTGCCATTTTTTTTCTTTTCATCCTCAGATGTCAAAAACATACATGTTTATACAAAAACTTCGTGCGCTGAAGCTTTCGTTTTATTTCAGTATACATTTCAATTTAAAAGGAATTTCCAATATGTCGGCTCAGGTAGCCATTTTACTGGAAACGAAATGAAAACCATTGAAATATAGCTTGTAATTTATTTCATGCGTATTTTCTCTTACATATCTGTAAGAGAAAATATAAAGAGTTTGCTATATTTCTATACGATTGCTTTGATATTTACGGATTGAAGAATTGTGTCTACTGAACATGCCTTGTCCAACCTAACTAAGCGTTCGAATTTCTAAAATATTTAGTCTCCATATTCCCAAATAAGCTGTCCATTATTTTGTAAACTTCATTCTCCCATCCCGAAACTTTTTAATTCGGAAAAAGTATTTCTTGATAAAGTTTGCGTAGTTCATCTTTACTTATGAGCCTTTAGTAAGATGCCGAACTTTCGAGTGCCCTTGGTGGAAAACAGTAAAGATTAATATCTTGTAACTCGTAGACAGTGTTGTATTTTTAGTTCAAAAACTTTCCAACTCTACAAGAAATTCGAATTTATACAAGGCTTGGTTCCAGTGTAGTTTTCCTTAGGTACATACTTTTCCAGATACCTAAGTGTCAATAACCTTATTCTTTGCATCTCAGTCATGATGTATGCCCCTCCATGTGTAGGTATGCCATTTGAATTAAGCAACAAAACTTGTTAAAAATCAGTAATCTATTCAAAATTAATAAGGTATCTATACGAAATTGTCATAAAGTTGACTCTTTAGAGGATTTTATTGGGTACCACGTGAATTTGACAACATAAGTAAATTCAACAAGACCGGAACAGCCGCGTTTGATTCCGACATCATTAATTTAGTTTTGCGAGAGAGTTCGTACGAATATTTATATTTAGTTTAGACAGCCGTGACCGTGGTTCCTTAGTTTCGTAGTTTATTCGCGATATTTCATTCGTAAGCCGGTTGATGTTTTTATTTATTGAACAGATGGTTATGTTTGAATTGTATTTTTGTTCAATGTTTTGTTTTGATAATTTGTATTTTGTTTCCCATGTCGGCGTTTGTTTGTCGATATAACTTTTAAAGCACTCGCGATTACTTTCACACATAATAATTACTTTAACGGGTCTTAAGACCCGTTAAAGTAATTATTATGTTTGTTTGTTGATTTGTTTTTGCTATTCTAGACGATCGGAATGAAAAACTTACACGATTCGAACTTATGGACTTTTTATGTTTTCTTATTTTATGCTCCTTATATTTTCCTATACCCAAAACGGCTTTCTAGCCAGGGATAAATTATAATTGAATAGATACAACGAGTTACAAAAACAACTAATAAAGCTCCCATACAAATTGAGTTCGTTTTGTGTGGGAGGACCAATTTTTTTTTCATATGTCGACCAACGTTCCATGCGGAAAGTTGTTCAGTTTTGTGACCTTGACCTCCTTTCACCTTTATTGGTTGTTTTGTAACACAGTATAATAGTTTGCATAGCAACTAAGTACGTGCGTGCAGCTAGGCGAGTGCAAATCCCCGAGCCAGGTTCACAGACCGCAGCAGACCCAACCAAAGCTACGACTAAATGGCGCTGGCCGCCGTCCAAACGCTGCTTTCTCTGCTCAAAGCGCAGATAACATAATACTGGTAGAATAGTATAGGCCCCTCGTGTAATACAATGAAACGCGAGATAAATAGTGTTTACGCCCTTTGTATGGTTTGGTGGGTGATGTAATGTAACACAATCAGTTTGGTGACTTGTTGCCTAGATAATAGTTGACGTTGCCGCTACAAGAGACAAAAGAAAAAGGATCATGCAAATCGACTGAATTGCCGTGTGGTAGCGGCTAATAATGCTGCCAACCCTGGTCTACTCAGGGTGTTTCGTAGAAGGCGACGTAGAGTTTTTGACCTCGGCTTAATATCTGTCGTGTCGCATCAAAACGTGTTGCGCTGACCCCAACTGATTTGGATAAGGGGCAGGCAGATGATTATGCGAAGCGACTGAACTATTCTTGCTTCTGTCTAAACTAATATCACTTTATTTTAGCTGCATCTGGCCGGCGACATAATTCGAAATGCAAATTTTCAGTTTTTCTGCGCGTACGTACGGAAACTTGCGCATGCGCATGCTATATAAAAAGCTGAAGGCCGATCGGTCTCGCGTCGACAAACGCGAGCACCAGATATAATTAACAACCTAAGACAGTGATTGAGTGTAACGAACGATTTACTTACTGAAAAAACAACGAGATTGTGATATACCTACGGTTTTAGGGATTTTCGGCAGATTTTTACCCGACTACTTCAGGAGGGTAATGTTTTTCGAGAATATGTATGTGTTTAAGTAGGTATGTCTGTATTTCTGTAGGTATGTATGCACATGAATCCAGAAATTGGTTTTCATTTTATGATAGTATTCTTACTACTAGATAAATTGTGGAATAAAAAAATAGTAGCACTGTAAACTCCTAAAGAATTTCTAGTCTTGCATACACTCGCTTTTACTACAAAATTGAACTTTATTACAAGCGTAAAATACCTAGGATTAAATAAAAGAACGTTCAGGCGGCGTTATAGATCAACTTTTTCGTGGAATAGACTATAATCTAGCTTCAACGCGAGTGAAATTGGTCTGACTAGAAGTTTATGAGACAGACTAGTATAAAGTATTACTAAGAAATGGAGATCAATGAACTCGCAAATCTTGATGTTTTATTTTGAAAGCTTGACAAGATAATTAGAAAATATTAGATATGGCGATTATATTTATGAACAAACCGTAATTTGTTGCTTTCTTTGCAACTGTCAAGATGACCGTAGCTTAAGCCCCAAACTCCACAGAGAGGACAAGGAAAGGACATAGGACGTAGGGCATGGCGCTTGACGTTTGACATCGCGACGTTTCCATACAAAATGTACGAAAAAGTATTGATAAAGGCACACACAAGCGTCGCCAAAGCGTCGCATCTATGACAGCTAGCGTCAAAAACTAAGAAGAATATTTGACGATCACTTGTCTGTCAACTGTCATTCTTACGTCCTATGCCCTCGTCTTTTTGGTGGAGTTTGCGCCCTAGATATTAATTCATAACTTTTATCCGACATTAAAAATAAGGAGATTGTCATTTCATACTAGCCTACTTTTTTGTAGTACTAATTTAAATTACAATAAAACACGTTAGAAAAAGCCCTCACAAAATCATTTTGCTGAACTGTTGACCTCTACAACGTAGCGGCCGTAGCAGCGTAGCAAATGTGTAGCAACCAAGTAACTACAGGGCTACAAATCTACTTGTAAAAATCTTTCTTTTTTTGCATACAATATTTTCATTTCAATTTGTAAGGAAACCTCTTCTTTGCAACTCTATAAAAGTGGTACAAAATCCGTTCTTCTTCATGCGCTACTCGTATGTTTTCCGACGTAAGGTTTTCCCTAACCCCAAAGACACCCACACAATGAAAATGTCGACCAGGTGATATCACCAGTATCGAACAGAGATGTATGTCACTTCCACATTCCGAATCGACAGCTGCCAATCGTGATTGGCGGGTCGGTGCCAAGTGGAGCAGTCAGCAGTCTCATTTGTATCCTGACTCATCATCAGAAAGATGATCTAAGCTTCAGAGAGCAGGCCTAACCTAACCAGTACAGATGCCGAAGGTCGCAGGTTCAAATCCTTCCTGCGGTAGAAAATTTTGCAAGTTTTCCAAAATTGTATACCTAACACGAGATGTGTTTTAAAAATTTGGTAGCCACCCTACACAATATTACTTTCACATGTATGGAAAGGGGGTCCAAAAAACATTAGAAATATTTTTTCTCGACGTTTCTAAATTTGGGTCAACACGATCTATTTTCACACCATATTTGATGTCGGTAGCTCCAAAACTGACGAAGTTAAGAGGGCGCGGCATACAGATAGACAGACAGACAGACTTGACGAAATGATAAGGGTTTCTAGTAGACTACGAAACCCTAAAAATGGTGATACTAAAATCCGTTCTTGGTTATCTGACGTAAGGTTTTTCCCTAACCCCTTAAGACACCTAGGACACCCACACAATGAAAATGTCGACCAGGTGATATCACCCGCATCGAACAGAGATGTATGTCACTTCCACATTCCGAATCGACAGCTGCCAATCGTGATTGGCGGGTCGGTGCCAAGTGGAGCAATCAGCAGTCAGTCTCATTTGTATCCTGACTCATCATCAGAAAGATGATCTGAGCTTCAGAGTACGCCAGAAGTCGTCGCTTGGTTGCGGTCTATAATAATGACAATCCATACACACACAACCTTGTCAGGTACCCTATGTACTACAGTCTCTCACGCTAACTCATGAACATTTCTGTTTTTAAAGTTTCGATTGTCTTATGACTGATAAGAACAAACCGGACAAAACCTATGTTGTACGGTTCAATAAACGTTGCTGCATCTAGAAAATAAACCATTGTTGCTGTAAAATGTTACGGTCTGAAAAAAATCTAAACCTTCGATTTTGGATTGTTTGTGATTGAGCGGGAGAGACCGCACTACTGGATAGAAAGTAGAAAGAGTGCAATGCTACGCAAACTGGGTGGCGCAAAATTCTGATTTAGAAGATAAATGAAACAGAAGGCTGAGATTCAAAAAGTGGGTGTTCAAAATATTAAAGTGGCGAGAGTTCGTTTCGGAGGCCAAGATGTATTTCAGGTTGCTGCAGTCAACGGAGTTAGTTAAATTCGTCGAAACATCATTTAACGTTTTAATAACGTTACAATGTCGACAAAACCAGTACAAATGAAAGAACCTAGATATTCCGTGCATCAAAGTGTACGAACTCGGTTCAATTTCAAAACCGTTTGGTGCAATTAAAACTCGATATCCGGCCGAAACAGCGACTTCCACATTCCGTCTATTTGTGTATGTGGGCCGAGTCAGTGGGGCAGAGAGTACTGCTGTACTCAACGTACAGGTGGTCAGTTGGGTGCTATTTTCAGCATCCATTTAATACTGCTTCTACACGGAGTCTGTCGCAAACAAAAGGCAATAACGATGTCTAAACATGCATGTGCTAGTCTCCAATTCTACCTTCACTTGCAGAGCGTGCGAAAAGTCATGCCGCTCCCGTATCGGCTTATATAGTAATGACAAATCTTGCGTCAGACACTGAATAAATCGTCTGTCACAGACGTATGAGACCAATGATGATGATGACACGCAGTCTACGGTCTAGCGGTTTCAGTGGAGGTTTCAAAACTCCAAGGTTACTCGTTTGATTTTTTGTAGATATTTGTCATTTCGCTTGTAAAGGAGGCTTCCACATTCCGTCTATTTGTGTATGTGGGCCGAGTCAGTGGGGCAGAGAGTACTGCTGTACTCAACGTAGGTACAGGTGGCCAGTTGGGTGCTATTTTCAGCAACCATTTAATACTGCTTCTACACGGAGTCTGTCGCAAACAAAAGGCAATAACTATATCTAAACATGCATGTGCCAGTCTCCAATTCTACCTTCACTTGCAGAGCGTGCGAAAAGTCATGCCGCTCCCGTATCGGCTTATACAGGCATGAAAAATCTTGCCTCAGACACTGAATAAATCGTCTATCACAGACGTATGAGACCAATGATGATGATGACACGCAGTCTACAGTCTAGCGGTTTCAGTGGAGGTCTTAGGATTCCAAGGTTACTCGTTTGATTTTTTGTAGATATTTGTCATTTCGCTTGTAAAGGAGGCTTCCACATTCCGTCTAGTGTATGTGTGCCGAGTCAGTGGGGCAGAGAGTACTGCTGTACTCAATGTACAGGTGGCCAGTTGGGTGCTATTTTCAGCAACCATTTAATACTGCTTCTACACGGAGTCTGTCGCAAAAGAAAGGCAAAACCGACATCTAAACATTCAAGTCTCCAATTCCACCTTCACCTGTAGAGCGTGCGAAGAGTCATGCCGCTCCCGTATCGGCTTATACTGGCATGAAAAATCTTACCTCAGACACTGAACAAATCGTCTGTCACAGACGTATGAGACCAATGATGATGATGACACGCAGTCTACGGTCTAGCGGTTTCAGTGGAGGTCTCAGGATTCCAAGGTCACTCGTTTGATATTTGGTAGATATAAGTCAATTTTTTATTTGTAAAGGAGGCTTCCACATTCCGTCTATTTGTGTATGTGTGGCGAGTCAGTGGGGCAGAGAGTACTGCTGTACTGAACGTAGAGGTGGCCAGTTGGGTGGGTGCTATTTTAAGAGGCTATATGAATTAAAGACTGCTGCTACGGTCTTGTCGCCTTTTATACTGTGTCCAATAAAGTATAAAAATAAATTAATTTATTAAAAGCGCCTCGCGCGCCATCTCCCTAATTCGTGGGTAATGATATTCAATTTGTCTAAATACCAGTCAATATGGATCATTGTAAGTTACATTAGAGAATTCAAAAATCATAGTTGATATAGTAAAACGATAGTGTTGACGAAACTAACTAACTAATTAGCTCAGCTGACTCAGCGACCCAAAGAGGATCTTGGCCTCCGAAACGAGCTCTCTCCACTGATCCTTGTCACACGAGGTCTCCTGCCTGCTGCTGTTGATAAAACTACACTTTGCAATATCCAATCAAAATTCAACTTAACCTTCACTACACTAAATGTAGTCAAAGCACAACCGAGCAGTAGGTAACCTGAAATGAACTCCTAATCTATGTGTCTATCAAAGAGGATCTTGGCCTTCGAAACAAGCTCTCTCCACTGATCCTTGTCACACGAGGTCTCCTGCCTGCTGCTGTTGATAAAACTACACTTTGCAATATCCAATCAAAATTCAACTTAACCTTCACTACACTAAATGTAGTCAAAGCACAACCGAGCAGTAGGTAACCTGAAATGAACTCCTAATCTATGTGTCTATGCAGACCGGCTACAATTCAAGCACGGATGATAAATATAAGGTGTAAAAAAATCAACTGCAAATATTTTAAGGTGTGAACCAGCCCATGAAACTGAACAACTTTCCCCAAGGAACATAGGTCGAAATATGAAAAAATATTTGGACCTTCCATACAAAATGTACCAGCCGGCCGAGTCAATTTGTATGGGAGGCCCAAATTTTTTTTTCATATTTCGATCTATTTTCCTTAGGAAAAGTTGTTCAGTTTCATGGGCTGATTCACCCCTTAAAATATTTGCAGTTAATTTTTTTACATCCTGTATATCTACCCAAAAATATATTGAGCGATACCCATAAAGTAAAAAAGAAAACTCACACGAATTTAGGCGCAGCAGATACAGCTTAGAAGTTATATTTTTACTTCAATTAAGCAAAATGAGGCCAAGGCTAATAGGCATAATTGTAATCATGATCGATCGCACTCATTGCCACTATAAGGGGTTTCTGTATTGATTGGACAATAGATATACACACAAGCACGCACATCTAGGAACATGCTGACCGCAGCGTTTTGCTAACTGCATACTGGCGTATGTACAGCAGTTATGTTGCAGTTCGTTGGTGACTAAGAGTATTCGCCAAACGCCGGTCATAATCAATAGTTTAGATTAGACTACGATACCAAATAATGGCCAGGTTTGAACAAGGGCAAAACGGCTGAGCCTACGCATTTCAAACGCATCTCTTAGTTCGTATTTAATTGATCTAAGCGATTTAGGTCAGCAAGCGTTTTAACGGTCTCAATAAATAGTTTAATCTACTATTTCTCAACTGCATTTATACTGCAGTCGAGACGCAACTGGTATGTTTTGCCCTGAACCGAGCGCTGACTACCTAAGTGTTTTAACTCTCAATCAATATTTTAGTCTGCGATGCCAGTCGTTTGGCAACGTATTTTCCAACTGCATTTATATTGCAGTCATGATGCAGCTCGTTTGTATTGATTTGAACCTAGCATTTTCACCGGTTTCAATCAACTTTTGGCAAAGTAATTTTCAACTGCATTTATATTGCAGTCATGATGCAGCTCGTTGGTATTGACTTGAACCTACCGTTTTCACCGGTCCCAATCAATAGTACGATGCCAGACTTTGAATGACTAGGTGTCCCACACGAAAAGAAGAAGAAGACTTTTGGCAAAGTAATTTTCAACTGCATTTATATTGCAGTCATGATGCAGCTCGTTGGTATTGACTTGAACCTACCGTTTTCACCGGTCCCAATCAATAGTACGATGCCAGACTTTGAATGACTAGGTGTCCCACACGAAAAGAAGAAGAAGACTTTTGGCAAAGTAATTTTCAACTGCATTTCTATTGCTCTTTCTTTTTTTCTTTCTTTTCGTGTGGGACACCGAGTCGTTCAACGACCCGATGAACCCTGGTGTCAGAGTTTTTCAACCGCCTACTACAAGTAGCAGGCCTCTGACATGGCTGTGTAACGACCGCCATCATAGACAGCAACCGGGACCGGCGGCTTAACGTGCCCATCCGAAGCACGGAACCATCTTACTTGTGGACAATCAGGTGGTTCAGCCTGCAATGTCCTAACCAGACTGGGAACATATTCACAAAGTGATAAATATCAACTTTGTGAGTGACCCCACCGGGAATCGAACCCGGAACCTTTGCGTGGCAGGCAGGCATGCTAACCACTGCGCCACATCGGTTTTCAAAAAATTTATATTGCAGTCATGCATGATGCAGCTCGTTGGTATTGAATTGAACCGAGTGCTGAGCTGACCAAGCGTTTCACCGGTCCCAATCAATAGTTTAGTCTGCGATGCCAGACTTTTGGCAACGTATTTCCCAACTGCAACTGCAGTCGGATGCATCTCGTTGGTATTGACTTGAACCGAAAGCTGACCAAGCGTTTCACCGGTCCCAATCAATAGTTTAGTCTGCGATTCCAGTCGTTTGGTAACGTATTTCCCAACTGCAACTGCAGTCGGATGCATCTAGTTGGTATCGACTTGAACCTAGCGCTGACCACGCGTTTCACCGGTCTCAATCAATAGTTTAGTCTACAATGCCTGTCATTTTGGCAATGTATTTCCCAACTGCAACTGCAGTCGGGTGCATCTAGTTGGTATTGACTTGAACCGAGCGCTGACCTAACGTTTCACCGGTCTCAATCAATAGTTTAGTCTACGATGCCAGTCGTTTGGCAACGTAATTTCCAACTGCGTTTATATAGCAGTCAAGTTGCACGTTGCAAGACGCCGTGTGATGCCGGCTTAGAATAGCATCACCCCATTTCTTTCCTGTGGGTGTCGTAAGAAGCGACTAAAGGACTCGAGGGTATCATGTGTATTGCAATTTTAGGCGACAGGCTGACAACCTGTCACTATAGCGATACACGACAATAGCTAAAACGGCCCTCAAATATGTGTCAGACCGTACTTTTACGGTCGTTGACGCTCTGCCTACCCCGCAAGGGATAAAGGCGTGATGTATGTATGTATGTAAGTTGCACGTGAATTCACTGGTCTCAATCAATAGTGTAGGTAGTCTACGATGCCAGTCGTATAGCAACGCAACGTATTTGCCAATATTGCAGTCACATTGCAGCTCGTTGGTATTGACTTGAACCGAGCGCTGACCAAGCGTTTCAACGGTCTCAATCAATAGTTTAGTCTACGATGCCAGACGGAAGAAAAAGAGCAGTGTGAGCAAAAGTGCAATCGCTTTATTTAGTAGCAACTGCAGGTCCGGTAATTTTATTCAACTTCTAGCGAAGCTATTGGATTCACTAAAAAACAACGCCTATTTTTATGGCCTTTGCATATTCTGTGGAAGTAAATAGACAAACAACAACAGTTATGCCGAGCTTCAATTGGCTATACTGGGTGTTACAAAACAACCAATAAAGCTGAAAGAAGGTCAAGGTACTCATAAAACTGAACAACTTTTGCTCCATGGAACATGGGTCTAAATATGAAAAAAAAAATTGGATCTCCCATACAAAATGAACTCAATTTGTATGGGAGCTTTATTGGTTATTTTGTAACACGTTGTGCAGACTACTATACTATGCCTATAGGAGTTAGTACCACTTCTAAAGATGCATTTTCTGTGGCATTAATTGAAGCATGCATCTTTATAGTCAATACAGTAAATAATTTCGACGATCAAATACGAAAGTTAATTTAAATTCAGAGAATTGAAACCCGCTGGATATCGTAGCCAAAAGTCTGATAGAAAAACTGATCATGACGTAGATCGTCTGCATCGAGAACTGTTCCTGTTGCCAACGGCCATGTTTTGTTAGCAGTTACGCGTTTGCTTCGCGTTTTATGAAGTGAGACTCCGAAAATACATTTCATAGTGTTTTGGTAACCCACAGAAAGTTTGATGCCCCTCCTTTTCGCAACAACAAAGAAAAGTAATGGAAACTGGCTATTACTGGAAAGACTGTGTGCTGTCATGATGTGGCTTAGAATAATACCACAAAATAGAAATTTTACAGAAGGATCACTAGATCATATTTAGGATTTTAGCGACTGTCACTTGTTACATAGCTACTATCTAAAATCTCAAAGAGTAATTAAGAATATCAAAACAGCAAAATATGATACATCATCATCATTGGCCTCATACGTCTGTGACAGACGATTTATTCAGTGTCTGAGGCAAGATTTTTCATGGCTGTATAAGCCGATACGGGAGCGGCATGACTTTCCGCACGCTCTACAAACGAAGGTGGAGTTAGAGACTGGCACATGCATGTTTAGATGTCGTTTTTGCCTTTTGTTTGCGAGACCAGCGAACCAGGCATCATCGTGAGCTTTACGCCCATCAAACACACGCTTTCTCCATACATCCCTATTCTCAGCAAGCTTCTCCCAGCTTTGATGGTCGATGTCAAACGCAGCCATGTCCCGTTTGGCGCAATCTTTAAAACGTAGCATCGGTCTTCCAACTCCTCTTTTGGCGTTAGCTACGGCGCCAAGCAGGACACGCCGCGGTAGACGCGAAGGTTCCATGCGGTACACATGCCCTAGCCACCGCAATCGTCTTTGCTTAAGCAAAGCGGTAAAGCTAGGCAGCTGTGCAATTTCTAGAACTCGCTCGTTTGTGACTCTGTCCTGCCAAGTTATATGCAAGATGTTTCTTACGCAGCGCATATGAAATGTGTTGAGTCGACGTTCTTGTTTTGCGTACGAAGTCCAGGTTTCAGCTCCATACAAGAGTATGCTTAGAACGCAAGTTTGGTAAACAATTATCTTGGTTTTTGTGGTCAGGTGTTTATTATTCCATACTCTTGTACTGAGCCTGCCGAACATGGTCGCCGCTTTACGAGTATTGATCTCAGCATCGAGGGTGAGATTGTTCGACACAGTCGACCCCAAGTAGCAAAACTTGTCAACTATGTTCAAGGGAACGCCACCGAGCAAAATACGTGGTGTTTCTCCACCTTGAGCTAGCACTACTGTTTTTTTGGCATTAATGGACATTGAGAACAGAGAACACGCGTGGGAAAACTTATCAACAATGTCTTGAAGCTCACTTTGAGAATTAGCAACGAAGGCTGCATCGTCAGCGAACAAAAGGCTATCGACGAATAAGTCGTCGCGGTTACGCTTTGACTTAAGAAGCGAGATATTGTACAGCTTCCCGTCAGCCCTAGTGTGCAGGTGTATACCCTGTTGGTCATCGCCGAAAGCAACTTTAAAAAGCAATGAGAAGAAAATACCAAACAGGGTAGGAGCCAACACGCAGCCTTGGCGAACACCTCTACGCATTTCGAACGGCTCGGATGTATTGCCGTTAAAAACAACAGATCCTTTCATGTCCTCGTGGAAGGATTTAATGAGGCTTAGTAGTTTCGGAGGGCACCCGATGTTTAAAAGTGCAGTATAGAGTCCTAGTCTGCTGACGGTATCGAAGGCTTTGTTAAGGTCGACGAACGCCACAAACAGAGGTGTTTTCTGCTCTCTACACTTTTCCTGCAGTTGGCGAAGTGTAAAGATCATATCTGTTGTGGAACGTTGGGCGCGGAATCCACATTGCGATTCGGGATATACACGATCGGCAAGTTTCTGGAGTCTTATTAAGACTAACCGAGCAAATAATTTACCTACTATACTTAAAAAAAGGGATATTCCACGATAACAGTTACAGTCACCGCGGTCACCTTTGCCTTTGTATAGGGTAATGATGTTAGCATCGCGCATATCCTGTGGTATATATCCCGCTTCCCAACATTTACACAACAGATTGTGCAGGATGGGTAATATGCACTTGAGCCTGATAATTTCGGCGTGGGTACCATCGTTTCCAGGTGATTTTCCAATTTTAAGCTGCTTAACAGCCTTGTGGTACTCCCTTATGGTAGGAAGATCATCTAACTCAGTCCAGGTAGCTAGTTTTGGCATGCAATCTGCAGCTTCTGGCATTATGTTCACTGGTTCTGAGTAGAGACCAACATAATGTTCTACCCATCGTTCGAGTTGGCGTTGAGCATCTGTTATAACAGTGCCGTCCGCTTCTTTAAGGGGGGCTGTTTTTTTTAGGAAAAGGACCAAGGGCCTTTTTAATCCCAGCGTAAACACCACCAAAGTTTCCCATATCAGCGCATGATTGAATGCTTTGACAAAGCTCGGTCCAGTATGCATTTGCGAAGTACCGTGATGTGCGTTGTAAAGCTGATTTTGCATTCGATAGGTCGATACGCGTCTTTTCGGATGGGTTAAGGCGATGTTTTAGCGCAGCTTGTCGTTTGGACTCGAGCAGAGGTGTAATGTGTTCGAGATTTTCAGCGAACCAGTCCTGGTTTTTGGCTTTCTGATGACCGAAAGCCGTACCGGCTACTTCTGTAAGTAGCTTCTTTACTTTGCCCCATTCCTCCTCTATCGGAGCGTCTACATCCCAGGTAGCAACTTCGTCGCATACCAGCTCTTCGTACTTTTGGACCACCTCATCGTCTCTGGTTTTTGGAAGATCGAGCTTCTTCCTACCAGGCAATTTGGATGAGTGGATCTTTTTGTGCTATAGCAACTTGTGATGCCACCAGGGAGTGATCTGTGTCACAATCAGCGCTGTGAAATGATCGCGTGTGCAGGGTCTCGCGGAGATTTTTCTTTTGGTAAGGATAAGGTCCAGTTGATGCCAGTGTCCAGAACGAGGATGTTTCAGGACACTTTGCGAGTTGATTTGCCTTTAAAGTAGGTATTGGTAACACACAGTAGGTGTTTAGAGCATAGCTCTAATAAACGTTGGCCGTTTTCATTAAGCTTCCCTATACCGTGGTTACCTATACAATCTGGCCAAGCAATGTTGTCCTGTCCGACCCTAGCGTTAAAGTCGCCCAGAATATATAAGCGGTCAGATTGTTTTAACCCGCGTAGAGTCTGGTCGAGCTGGTCATAAAACTGTGTTTTGGCTTCATCTGTTGCGGATAGTGTTGGTGCGTAAGCAGAAATCAGTGATACGTAACCATGGTCCGTATTTAATCGCAGCAACATAATGCGTTCCGAGATGCCGCAAGGAGCCTCTATAGATGTTAAGAGGTCGTTGCGTATGGCAAAGCCAACACCATACTCGCGCACAGCGCTACTGTCCTTTCCTTTCCAGTAGAATGTATAATGTGTCTCACGCAAGGAACCCTCGTCAGGAGTCTGGTCTCTTGTAAGGCGCAAACAGCAATGTTCAGTCTGTGTAGTTCGGCGTCGATTACGGCAGTTTTACGCAGATCTTGTGCGTCAGTAGAAGAACCTCCACAGGTGTCAGGAAGGCCTGTCCTCATAGTACGGACATTCCATGTTGCAAATCGCATGGATAAGCGGGGTTGGTTTGTGGTATTTTTATGCCTGTTAGTCGCAGGTGTACAATGTAACGGCGCCGATTGTCCAGTTGAGGCTGGTGCTCTCTACACCCTAAAAGAGCAAACCAGCACCGGGGCGGATCAGTACCTTATTGGTCGGGGGCTGCCCAACTTGGAGCGGGCGGTAACTGATCAGTGGGTCTACGATGGACCCTCCCACTGACGGAAGCGACCCCTGGCGCCCGCACTTACGCCCATACGTGCAGACTTATAACCGGTCACTGCCACTTCCCGTGTTGTTATCCGCGAGACGCGGGTGAAGTTTCCTCTCCACAGACACTGCGTTGCCTGGGACGCAATTATGGAAAACGCAGGGCTGCCCAGGACCTGCGCCACCCTCTCGGCCTTCCTGGCTGACTCCACAGGAACGACGAGTCGATACGTGCGGAGCCAGGTCGGCTGCAGGAGTCTGCCGCACGATATATATGAGTTAATCGCACCTGACGGAGACCCCATTCCGGGTTTAAGTGTGGAGTTTTCCTTCTCCAGGACCCTGATCGACTTGGGTCGGAATGAATCCCTCGGTCGGCTCTTACGACCCCCACGGGAAGAGAAGGGGTGGTGCTATTCTACTCTGCCGGCACCACACGGCTAAATATGATAAAATATGATAAAATAATGCTAAAATATGATACAAGGATCTAAGAAATACGACGTTTGTGGCAACCATCTTCTTAGTTACCTTGCGTTTCTCTGAGTTTCCAGTTAATTTCAGTAGATAAGCGTCATTACGCGTCAAAACCGTCGCTAGTACCTATTAGTATAAGTGATGAGCCGTCTCCCATTAGTACTGAGTAATCTGTGATAATACTTTAAGTGCGTTTTATTATATACGATTCATGGATCTTGAAAGCCAGACGTATAAAGAGCATTTTCCAAAGCAACTAAAATACAAACCACGAAAGCTACAAAACTCAGTCAATTTTCAAAAAAAATCTTCAAAAGAAAGCAAGAAGTAGAATCTGTCACATGAATTCTTAGACAAACATGAATTCTACTAAGTCGGACAAAGTTTAATAAGAAAAAGTTACCCATGGCATATCTGTCCAGATTTTTCTGTAGTCAGACCATACCTATGCTAAAGTTTGCTATTTCATTATCCTAATGGAAAGACCTGGACTGTATTATTCCATAATTCCCACTTCCTGCTAGGTTTTGGGCAAATTAGGCAAATTCGTTTTCAGATAAGGGCGAGGGTATTTAAAATATTTATGGCACTTTGTGAGAAACGACCCTAAATTTAAATAAGTAAATAATTGAACAAACTTCTAGATCTCTAAGTGATTTGGTGTGAAGAATAATGTTGTACATTTATTCATATTTTATTAAAATTCAAACTGTTATACAGCAGTTCGTCGGGTCGTCCGTAGACACGATATCCCACACGACACGAAAGGTGAATATAACAAGCCTTTCGATTTCTAAAACAGAAATTGGTAAAGCTGTTTAAAAACTACATGACGTGGTCTCGTTTGGGCTGTTGATGATTATGATATGATGAATGATTATCGCGAGGCCAAGAATTTATTTAGGAAGTTTATTCCCAGTCTTAACCCCCAAAGTGAATCAACGAAAACAAAAGCAATGAATAAAAACAGACCGCCAAAATACCAGTCATTAACATGAAAAGCAAACAATAAAAAAGTCCTATATCAAATTAATAAAACATCTCTCTCGTCCAATATTTCAGTAATGGCCCTTTTATTTTTTCCGCAAACACTTTTCGCCACAGACAATAAAATTTACATCAATTCATCGAAAAGTTGTTTGTTCGAAAATTGGCAAATGCTGACTGATTTAGCTTTTACATCATAGCAAACAAAGCACTTTTATACATCATTGTTTTTCATTTCATAGTGGAAGATGTAAGCTCATTAATCAACTAGAAGCTTACCAAAATTCTTATTATAACAATGCATCAGACATAATGTAATGACTGTTAATTTTGCAAACTTTCAGTCGTAAAACTGGACTTCACTAAGAAGATATATTTTGCCGTGTGGACTGTTGACTTCACTGACTGATATATCTCTAGTAGTAACACTAACAGGATTTTGAGTCTTGGTGTCCTCGATTATTGTAGAAAAGCTTTCCGAGTCCAATAGTCTCGTTATTGTATCAAAAGTTAATTTTTTTAATTTTATTTATTAATATTTGTAATTTTCGTGAGTTATTGATACACATGGAGGGAGGGAATGGGATTATCACTGCGCAGTTCAGAAAAGTTTGAAAAAGCAACATTTGAATGTTCCAAAATGAGAGATGTATCGTGAAAAGCTAGAAATTGGAATATACTTATTGGGGTTTTAATGATCTCAGAGATAAATAAGAAATTGAAAAAAAAAAAACATGCATTGACCGGGGCGCATGGATTGATTAAATTTGCGTATAAACCGTAGGTATTCTTGTATTCTTATTGAATATTGACTGGACGGTCGTAAAGAAACTTTCGTTCCAATGTCACACTCTAAACCGGGAGTGTTGTGAAATGGCGGTTATTTTCACTGCGGAGACCTTGCGTGCGCAAGCGCAGGCCCAAGGCCGGGAAGAAAGCTTTGACCATCCAGAAATATGTGCTTCTTTGTCGCACTTACCGTAGCACATGCGTGTAAGACAAGGAGACGCATGCTTCAGTCTTCAGAAGAGACAAAGACCTTTGTTTTCACTGATGCGGGAGATGAGTAGATAGGTAAACTTAGATGCTTTGTAGTTTGTCATAAATAAACAAAGAAAGTGATGAATGATGATTCCAGGAATTAGGAGTAATTAGGGTTATGTCGTTCTTAGTCCCATAAGTTACCGATAAATACTTCGGATTGTCATACCGGTACCAAATTTTAGTATGTTAATAAACATGACATAAACTATAGAAAACCACCGGGAGACAAGCTGATAGGGGCTTGTCTCCTGCAGAAATGACGTCATCAAGATGGCGGCCGCCACATTTAGAAAACTGCAAATTATTTGAAAACCATAAGTTGCATTGTCATGTGCATTGTATCAAATGAAAGCTAATTAATTGTTCTACATATTTGTCTTGAACTACGACCAGGTACATAGCATAATTTCGTAATTAAAAGACTTTATGTAAAAAAAAACAGCAAATTATTTATTTGTGTGGCTATAGAATTCAAAATATTCATTTTTAACAAAAGTGACGTAGCAGAAAAGTAACGCTCAATGCAATAGCTAAAAAGTTCTAAAAGCAATTTATTGTTTGAATAAAGAGACCTTAAGTTACACTGATTTGAGTACAACGCTGTCTCTTTCCGCGCCACTACTTTTTGTTGTATATGCACGTGTATGGTGTCAAATGAAAGGTTATTAATTGTTCTGCATTATTCTTCTGAAGCACAACCAGCTACATGGCATAATTACAAAAATTTAAAAACTTTGAAAACTATTTTTTGTCGGGTTACAGAAACTAAAATAATACTTACTTACTCCACTGGCTAAGCGACCCGAACTGGATCTTGGCCTCCGATAGAACTGCACGCCACACTTTCCTGTTCTGCGCAGTTTGCTTCCAATCAGGCTTTTGGAGTGAGTGCAGGTCCTTCGTAATTGCGTCAGTCCAGCGATATCTAAGTCATCCGACAGGAACTCCGAAACAGATTTGAGGGATTGGAAGTCTAAAAATGCATTGAAAAAAACCTGGGAAATTTCCGAATCCGAGACGCATTCTCTCTCTCTTCGTGTGGGACACCTAGTCGTTCAACGACCCGATGAGTGAGACACATTAAAGAGAAGATACTTAAGATCTTAGGGAGAAAGAAACGACACTGAAAGAGAAAATGGTGGACACAATGATGCGATATAGATATAGAAGAAAGGAGAAATTACAAAATCTTAGCGGAATAAGATAAAGAGTGCTACTATAAAGTACACACAAGAAGCAAGATTACTATAAGAAATGCGAAAAGACACCACCTAGAACGCAAAGTTGGAGAAATAAAGACACTAATTAGATAAAGTGAAATTCGCAAATTTTATCAGGTAATAAGATGTCGTCAGTCCAGCGTTATCCAGGTTGTCCGGCAGAACGCTTGCCCGTCTGCCGACCCCTTCCATCTGCTCGACGTGGCCAAGCCAGCTAGTTAAGTGCAGTCTATGGGCTTCACTCTCCCCGATGATGTTGGGCTCATAGACTATTTCCTCTATCTCCCTGTTTTTCTATTTCTAAAAGTTCCATGCTCATTCTGAGTTGGTCCTAGGATTTTCCGTAGTGTTTTCCTATATTAAGAGCTTTTCTTCCTCCGTCAAGGATAACGTCCATGTTTCGCATCCGTACATTATTAGGCCTTAAGGTAAGGTCTTATGACGGTCTTGTAAATACGAACCCTTGTTATCCTACAAGTTTCGATGTCAACATATTGTGCAGGGCTGCTGAGTACCTTTGGGCATTCTGGACGCGGATGTTGATTTCGTCTTACCTCTGATTTGTGTCAGTTACTGTGCGTGCAACCAAGGTAGGTACTTAAATTTGTTCACCCCTTTGTAGGAGGTGTCATTGGCTATAAGGTTTTTTCTCTTAGTCTTGGCGCTCTTGAATCTTCTTATGTGGAGGTACTCTGTCTTGTCATGGGTTACCGTGGGACTTTCTTTTCTTCCTTCTTCCTCCAGTGTACTGGCCATTGCTCTCACGTCTGCAGCACTTCTACCTATTAGGGCCAGGCCGTCGGCATAACCTATTACTTTATGCGTTCCGTTTAACTCCACTCCATCAACGAACTTTTTGGACCCCGTGTTTGAGCATCAAGTTAAACAACATAGGTGATAGCGCTCCACTCTTTTGGCAGTTTTTCTTTCCCCTAGCGTAACAATATTCTTATTTGCGACTGTAGTGCTCCTCTGCCATACTTCCACAGTTCTCCCGGAATGTCGTCAATCCCTGGACATTTGTAGTTCTTCAGATGCATAATAGCTTTCCGCACTTCATCACAGGTAGGCGTTTTTCTACATCGGCTTCACAATATATATCTCGCTAATTTAGACCGAAAACTACCAGCCAGCAATTTAGCAGGGCTTTAAATACTTGTACCATTCATTTTTCTGCTTCTCCGGGTCCGAATTTCACTTGATCTAATGGGTGTCTTTATTTCTCCAACTTTGCGTTCTAGGTGGTGTCTTTTTGCATTTCTTAATGTATTCTTGCATCTTTTGTGCACTTTATCGTACCACTTTTATCTTGTTCCGCTTGGGTTTTGTGATTTCTCCTTCCTTCTACATCTATATCGCAACATTGTGTCCACCATTTTATCTTTCAGTGTCGTTTCTTTCTCTCTAAGATCATAAGTCTTACATGTTTAATGTGTCTCATCGGGTCGTTGAACGACTCGGTGTCCCACACGAAGAGAGAGAGAATGTGTCTCGGGTTTGGAAATTTCCCAGGTATTTTCAATGCATTTTTTGACCTCCAAACCCTCAAACCTGTTTCGGAGTTCCTGTCGGACGACTTATATATCGCTGGACTGACGAAATTCTGAAGAACCTGCACTCACTCCAAAAGCCTGATTGGAAGCAAACTGCGCAGAACAGGGAAGTGTGGCGTGCAGTTATATCGGAGGCCAAGATCCACTTCGGATCGCTTAGCCAGTGGAGTAAGTAAGTATTATTTTAGTTTCTATAACCCGACAAAAAATAGTTTTCAATGTTTTTAAAATTTTTGTAACTATGCTATGTAGCTGGTTGTGCTTCAGAAGAATAATGCAGAACAATTAATAACCTTTCATTTGACACCATACACGTGCATATACAACAAAAAGTAGTGGCGCGGAAAGAGACAGCGTTGTACTCAAATCAGTGTAACTTAAGGTCTATTTATTTAAACAATAAATTGCTTTTAGAACTTTTTAGCTATTGCATTGAGCGTCACTTTTCTGCTACGTCACTTTTGCAAAAAATTAATATTTTGGATTCTTTAGCCTCACAAATAAATAATTTGCTGTTTTTTTTTACATAAAGTCTTTTAATTACGAAATTATGTTATGGACCTGGTCGTAGTTCAAGACAAATATGTAGAACAATTAATTAGCTTTCATTTGATATCATGCACATGACTATGCAACTTATGGTTTTCAAATAATTTGCAGTTTTCTAAATGTGGCGGCCGCCATCTTGATGACGTCATTTCTGCGGGAGACAAGCCCCCATCAGCTTGTCTCCCGGTGGTTTTCTATAGTTTATGTCAAGTTTATTAACATACTAAAATTTGGTACCGGTATGACAATCCGAAGTATTTTGACTAAATTCGGGATTAACTCACGCCGCTATCTGTAAACTTGGGCAATTTATATAAATAAATCACATATAAATAAACAACATATTAGAAATCTAGATTTTTAAATCTATTCAAGGGCGGAAAATCTTCTTAGTTTCAGACTGTTACTTTTAAATATTATTTTACTCTAAACGTTTATAGGTCAGGCAGGAAACTCAGTGGCGTCATAAAAATCTTACATTCAGGGAAATCCGTGGCAGATAAACATAAACATTAGGAATTATAATAAACAATATTTGACGCAATATGTCCGAGGATCTTGCATCCGTCGTATAATCATAGCACATGAACTTACCAGCTCACACTGGTTTTTACCTGACTGCCTCAGAAGAAGCGTTATGTTTTTCGATGTATGTATGTTATGTATGACGTGGGTATTAATATGTAGACAAGAAATTCGTTTTCACGGGCTACAGCCCAAATGGCTGGACGAATCCTGACATTTGAGGTGTCGTTAGATTCGTCTCAGCAGATGTGTATTCAATGTGTTTGATTTTAATACATCTGCTTGTTCTTAGTAGGTATTTGTATGAAAATCTAGTACAGGTTGGCCCTTCAGTGGGTAGGTCGAAGTGCTGGCAATAGTACGTCGTAAACTAGATGATAAACTGTTGCGAGATGTGACAACAAACCTAGATCTAGAAACTTGACAGGCGACAGGTGACAATTTGTCCGGAAAAACTTGTCAATTTTGTTTTATTAAACACTAAATTGTAATGACAATTCGACATATTTGTAGAATTGTCGGAGATTTTCGACAGGAACCCTTACCCAATGTCAAAGATGGTTGGTCGTTAAGATATTAGGTTTTAATCACTCATAATTTAAAAAGCTACAAATAAAACTTAAATCGAAAATTGTATTCATTTCGTCGACGGATTTTCGTATTCCAGTAGTAGCGAAGATGAATTTGAGGTGCAAATAAGATGTTGCACTTTTACTTATCACTAAATTTGCCAAACAAAACGTTAGTCGTAGATTAAGCCCAAAATAGTTAATTTTACATCCATTTTTAACTGATTTAAAGAAAGGAATCTTAACCAAATGAAAAAATGTAAACGAAAATTACGTTGCCCTCTTCTTTGGTATTGTGCCTTGACAAATATGTCACAAAACGCGACAATATTGTCAATGACCATGATAAATAAGTCGAGGATATTTTCTTAGGACGCGACAGGTAAAATCTGACAATAATCACCTTTATTAAACGTGTTTGATAGGTGACAATTATGTCTGTTTTTACCTGTCGCATTTGGACATATTTGTCGTGTTTATTTAACGGCACTTGTCGCGACATTCGGACTTATTTGTCGAAAAGTGACATAATTGTCACCTGTCAGGCTTTATTTAATTGGGGCCTGTAATCTATGCGATTATTTTAGTGTAATGTAAGCGTTAGTTTGAAGATTATTGAAGAGAGATTGGTAATATGTACAAAATAAACTTTATGGTTGATATGGTTTGTCCGTGTGGTAGCGGCTAATAATACTGCCATCCTAGTCCACTCAGGGTGTTTCGTAAAAGGCGACGTAGAGTTTTTGTACTCGGCTAATTATCTGTCGACTATGGTCAACCGAATGGTGGCGGTGATACCACCTACAATAGCATTCCCAAAGAGGGTTGACATCAGGCAGGCGGACGGTCTTTAAACATTGCTACATGATTTTGTGTCCTTACAAAACATTTTGCGCCGACCCAACTGATTTGGGATAAGAACATGAGTCGATATGATGGTTTATAAATTTTACAATGTACCTAAATGCTTATTGCTAAAGTTATTATTTTAGTTGTGTTCAAATATGAAGCTAAAACAAACTGTTTGCACTAGTTCAAAATTGAAATTAGTTTCTCGTGACCTATTTTCAGTTTTAACTTTATTATGATGCAGTTTAGTTACACGAATATCACAAAATCATAATGTTGAACATAGCACCAAATAGGTTAGAATAATACAAGTATTATTAATTTATGATACAGGATGTAAGGAACAGCACTCCGAATACTGATACGACTAAGGATACGACGCATTAAGACCATGAAACTGAACTTTTGGTATCTCTAGGTATTGTTATATTCGATTTCTTGGGGTCGAAAGAAAATAGTTTTCTTTCACTATAAATAGGTAAAAGAGACATTTATTCTTCCAACACACTTAATTTTGCTGCAGTTCGACGGCGTGTAAATGTGTGTGTAAGCGTAGTGACGATTTCTTGTAACCGTCTCTCTGATACTTAGGTATTTTGTGGTAGTAGAAGGCTAATCAGGTCATCAGGTCGAAGCGCTGATCCACTCGATAAGAAGTAGCCAAATAATATCGTATGCTGTTTTTATACAGAATTCTGTAGCTGTACTTACAAAGTAAAAAGCTCAATGTAATTGAAACTTTTCCCGTGTTCAGTTTCAGAAATAGTCTGCCGAGTCGAGTCTAAAAGTGTCCAGTGGTGCGGCACCAGTACAGTCTAATTTAAACTCGCATTAACCTACACGCAAGTGAAATGTACGTACAATTAGCGGCAGAAAAGGGATCAACATATAGTGGTTATTCACGACAGCTCTGTATTGCATTCATATATATTTTTTAATAAAATTGTCCCGCATTTGTCTGCTATCTCACCTGTTGGTAAGTGACGATGCAGAAGATGTTGGAGCATGCTTGCCTGATAGTGCCTATTCACTCTTGCCTTGAAAAGTATAGTGTATTCAGAAAATAAGTCAAGCTTCTGCTGCCAGAGGGTCAGGCAGAGCATCATCGTCTTAAATGTGTCGAACAGTACAGTCTAATTTGAACTCGCTTTAACCTACAGTCAACTCACACTCAAGTGAAATGTACGTACAATAAGCGGCAGGAAAGGGATCAACTTATAGTAGTCAACTCTGCTACATTGTCTTTTATACATTAGTGTATTCAGCGAATAAGTCAAGCTTATGCTGCCAGAGGGTCAGGCAGAGCATCATCGTTAAATGTGTCCACCAGTACAGTCTAATTTAAACTCGCATTAACCTACACTCAAGTGAAATGTACGTACAATTAGCGGCAGGAAAGGGATCAACATATAGTGGTCAACTCTGCTACATTATCTTTTATACATTACGTGTATTCAGAAAATACGTCAAGTTTCTGCTGCAAGAGGGCAGAGAATCATCGTTAAATGTGTCCAACAGTACAGTAAATGATGATGTTTTAAACCCTTAAACGTGGGTATAGTTTAGTAGAATATAAAAGGTCTAAATGGGTCTAGTGGAGCGGCTTCAGTACAGTCTAATTTAAACTCGCATTAACCCACACTCAAGTGAAATGTACGTACAATTAGCAACAGTTGAGGGTGCAATATACAGGGTTTTAATTTAAATGCGTGCCATAGACATTTGAATCAAATGTTAACCAAGAAAAAATAATTGTGACAGGGATTTTTTTAAACATTTGTTACGGCATCCTTAATCGATACATAACCTACCCTGAAGCTATGGCACGCATTTAAATTAACCCTGTTTAGGTATAAGATGTAAAAAATAAACTGCATAATATATTTTAAGGGGTGAGCCAGCCCATGATACTGAACAACTTTCCCCAAGGAAAATAGGTCGAAATACGTCAAAAACACGGTCCAGTTTGGTCTAATTTGAAGTTTAGGTACATTAAACCTGGTACAAGTTGGTATCATTTTGTAGAGTGAACTTGTTGGTGCAACTCTCCACGCTTAGCAGGCGGATTGGCGAGCGCAGTGCAAGATGTTGCATTTACAGGTAGCGCTGCTGCCCATTCCCTACTTTCCCAAGATGCATACCTATCCCTTAGTCGTTTTATACGACACCCATGGGTAGAATTGGGGTGATGCTCTTCTAAGCCGTCATCACACGGCAAATAGTACAGGTTATTCTAATATTGTAGAGAGTAAAGTTGATGTTGCAAATTTAGTAGTTGTTTTGCAACTTGTAACTTTGCCGTACGTGCAACTTGTAAAGCTTTGTTACATTGTCGCTTTTTATTACGGCACACCTGGGAAGGTTATTTGCGCAGAGTGTAAACAATGAAGTACAAAATTGGAAATTTCTTAAATAATCCAAGCAAAAATAATAGAAGAATCTTGTAGGTATCCGTACAAAATCCAAAATCCTTTATTTGCCGTGTGACGCCGGCTTAGAATAGCATCACCCCATATCTTTCCTGTAGGTGTCGTAAGAAGCGATACACACACAGTCCTCTAAATGGCTTTCAAACCATTGTCAGACGTGTTTTTTCAGACGTTTACGCTCTACCTACCCCGCATGGGATATATGCGTGATATATGTATGTATGTGAACTTGTTGATGCAACTTTACCGTACGTGCAACTTGTAAAAGCTTTGTAACATTGTCGCTTTTTATTACGGCACACCATTAAACCTTTACTTGCCGTGTAGCACCGATTTAGAATAGCATCACCCCATATCTTTCCTGTGGGTTTCCGAGGGATTGGAGAGTTGATGTGTATTGCAATTTTAGGCGACAAGCTGACAACTTGTCACTTTGGTGATACACAGTCTTCTGAATGACTCTCAGACTGTTGTCAGAAGTGGTTTGTTTACGCTCTGCCTACTCCGCATCGGATATATGCGTGATATAACATGTATGTTTGTATGTATGTGAACATGTTAGTGCAACTTTGCCGTACGTGCAACTTGTAAAAGCTTTGTAACATTGTCGCTTTTTATTACGGCGCACCTGGAAAGGTCGTTTGTGCAGTGTAAACAATGAGCTACGAAATTGGAAATTTATCCTGAAATAGATTTAGATTAATTTATTTCATAATATCAATGTCAAATTTACATAATTCATACATAAATGTCACAAAGAATAAAATGATCGTCAAATAGAAAACAAGGTATAAAATTATCAAAATATAAAAGGTACAAAATGAAATAAATTGGTGAATATGTCAAATAAAAAAATAAAGATAATTATCAAATAATAAAAATATAAATGTACAAAAAAGATGTCAAATTGTATAAAATAAAATAATACTAAAAGTATTTATCAAAATGTAACTACAGTCAAATGTATTAAAATAGTAACTTATGATGTTTAAAAAATGTACGTCAGAACCTATTCAAAAGCAGTAGGTAACTTTGTGATAGCGTACACAGAACATAAAAAAGCTCTAGTCATTTCATGTACTTTCATTAAGGCTGTGTTACACCGTTAATGGCTATGCCTCTCCTTAACGACTACCCCTGGTCATTTCACTTGCGCGGTCTATTAAGAGGGATCTATAGTCATTATTTTTCATACAAACGCTTTCAACGTATCCCTTTGCCAATTCGCAACCGATCGACTCAATTTTTGGTACGGTAACTCTTCTGAACTAGATCTATGCTCCATATTCTTTTGCTGGTTGTAATAATGCATTTAAAAAAAGATATGGCCGTGGCAAAATGCTCTAAAATTATCACCAAGTTTACGCCTTGGTATCTGCTAAATATGACAATAATTTCAGCAAATCAAATGATACGGGCATAGAATATTTTATTGGCAGCAAAATAATGCCACTATCAACAAATTTGGTGGCGATTTCGAACGGGGAACCTGGTAAACCCAGAACGCAAATTTTCCGGTAGCGAGCTATAACTGTCTCTTTTACGGCTGCGGGACGGGTGAGTTGCATAAATGAGATAGAAATATTTTTATCAACTGACAGCTCACGAACTTCCAGCTCGGTATAGTAGCCTCTTAATTATCCTGGACATGCCTGTCCAGCCTGCCTGTCGACTGTTGCTTTAATACTGTTAGAGGCATGTGAGGCAATCAATTCACATTTGCGTAACTAAAATGCACTTAACAAGTGGATGTGTTAAAAAACAAAAAATCCGACTGCGGTAATTTTAAAGTACGTAGTATTTTGCAGTTAAAATACGCCATCTTGAACCTATAATTTTTTTAATATAGCCAGTGTCACTCACGCTGTTGAGACGAATCTAAGGGCCCTTTTCCTGTCATGCGTATTTTCGCACGCACGCGGATCTGGTCCGCATGCGGGCCGCACGCATCTTATCTTTTGATACATGTTTTTCCTATCATGCGGCTAGCACGCGCGCGGAACGCGGATTGACGCAAACGAAATCCCTGTCCTGCGTGTGACCAGGAGCGTGCTATCATCCGCATGCGGACCAGATCCGCGCGCGTGCGAAAATACGCATGACAGGAAAAGGGCCCTAACGACACCTAACATGTCAAAATCTAACTATCCGTTTAGGCTGTAGCCCGTGAAAAAGAATTTTCTTGTCCACATACATACATACATACATACCTACATACTCTCGAAAAACATAACCCTCCTTCTGAGGCAGTCGGGTAAAAATAACACTTCTGTTACAGTAAATTCCTAAGGCCCTGAATTTTCTCTACAATATGCATAGAAGCAATTAAAGCTAACCGTCTCTTTGTTAGACTTTCAGCGCCGAGGTCGACGGCCTTTGTCGCGCCAGACAATGCAAGCGACACCGGCACCACAAAGTAAGTATAGCAATCCAGAGAGCCGGCTTCAAGGAAACGTAGCTATACTCACACAGACATCCACACGCCATCTCGAACCAGCTAGTAGCGAGTGTGAACAGCGTTCGGTGCGGGCGGACGGCAAAATTACGACTCGCAAGTGTCAATATTTTTGTATAGCGTGTCATGTACCTAAAGTACGTTTGACCCAGGTACGGCATATTAAAAATTCCAAAATAATGCTGTTACCCTAGAGTGTAGGCATAATTGATCGGAAGAAGGGGCGAGCTGTCCTTCTATAAATTCTCTATTTTGTGCCGACACTCAATCTAAACTAAAGGTTCTGGGTTCGTTCTCCGTGCTTTTGTTCGCATGTGAACGATATTCACCCTTATTATCTTCCCTTGGAGCGATTTTATGTATGGAAATCTGAATAAGATATGTGATTTAAGAATGCTTCTAATATCCAAAAAATCTGTGACGCTAGGTTTCATCGGGTCGTTGCACGACTCGGTGTCCCAAACGAAATAAGAGAGATCTTCTCTTCTTAAATTTTGGAATCAACCAGATCATAAATTGTGCCATAGCGTGACGTAAAGCTACACCTACTAGAACAGCTTTTTATGTTCTTTACTCAATTTAATTAAAAGTGGAAAAATTTCCGGTAGTTTAACTTAGTGACGATGGTGCCGTTTTAAAAACCATTACACTACACCACCTTGACTGTAAGTTAACTACAAAATACAGGATGTAAAAATATAACTGAAAATAATTCACGAGATTAACTAGCCTATAAATAAAACTGATTAGCTTTCCCCAAACATAACCCTCGAGTCCTTAGTCGCCTCTCACGACATGATGATGCTATTCTAAGCCGGCATCACACGGCATTTTCAGCATTATACTTTTACATCCTCTATCCCAAAAGCTGCTATCGTCTAGTATTTACACAAAGCTGATCACAAAGGAAGAGGCCTAATTAAGCGACTCTCATTACAAAGAGGCCGAAACGTCCAATTATCTGACCTATTCTGATCCCTTCGGACTTAATCACGGCTCTGAGGGATTAACCTAGTTACAGGTGGTTAAAAGACTGGATGAAAGAATAGGGAATAAGGGTCAGAGTAGTACGAAAGTACAACCGAGTACCTATAACACTTTCATTATTGTGTACTGTATTAAAAAGTTAATATTCTGAAAAAATATAAACATTTTAGATCTAGCATTATATTGTTATTTCGCTTTCAGTGCTTAACGTAAAGGATTCATAGGCTGCATATTGCAGTTTCAGTAAACACCGAATTCATAGGTACATACAATTTATTTGCCTATCGGCTACCACATAATCTTGAATCTCAGTCACGTTAAACCCCACGTAACTGTGTATTTCCTAGCTTAGTTTAATGCGTGAGATACTAAGTCGGTGAACGACAGGGTACTTAAAGTTTTGTAACTCGTCTAAAGCGTACAGAATGATGAAGAAAATGTACCAGGCTACCAGAAAACAAAGAAGCTCTTACCTTGAGCAGTGCCAGCATTGTCATACTTGGACTTGAGTTTCGCTGCTGTAGCTTTCGCATTAGACCTTGCTGAACTTTCCACACTACTTGTAACCGTAGTAGGAAGATAGGGAGTACTAGGTTCTGAACGAGAGTGTCGTGGGTGCTGAATAACAAAGAGAAAGTACCAGGCTACCAGAAAACAAAGAAGCTCTTACCTTGCGCAGTGCCAGCATTCTCATACTTGGACTTGAGTTTCGCTGCAGTAGCTTTCGCATCTTTTCACACATCTGGTAACCATAGTAGGTGTACCAGGAGTACTTAAGGTCCTGAACGATAATGTGGCGGAGAACTGGGTGCTTAGTGACAAACAGAAAGTACCAGGCTACCAGAAAACAAAGAAGCTCTTACCTTGCGCAGTGCCAGCATTCTCGTACTTGGACTTGAGTTTCGCTGCTGTAGCTTTCGCGTCAGACCTCACAGAGCTTTCCACACTACTTGAGACCGTCGTCGGAGTGCAAGGGGTACTCGAGGTCCTGAAGGATAATGTGGTGGAAAACTGGGTGCTGAATGATGAGGAGAACGAGGATCCAAGCCCAAGACCGAGGGTCGTGCGGTAGCGGCGGCGGTACCCGTACATTTTGGCTGTTTTGCAGATTTAAGGCTGTATGTATTCGGTTGCTGTAATATTAAAAGATGATCGATGTTTTGAAAATATTTTTGGGAGGAAATTAACTTCGTGATTTTATAAAAGGTTTGATTTGAGTTGAGTTGCTTTCGTTATCTGTATTTCAAATAAAAAAAATAGAATTACATGTATTTGGACCTGTTAAGGTTAAGGTCCTTGGGTATAGGTATTAGAGACGATAGTTCACAATAGATGTAAGAATACTGACTGAAACTTTGATAAAAGATGGCCAACCGAAAAAAAACTGAACAAAAAGCATTTGAAACTACTTTCCTTCACCTATAAACTAAATCCACGATCGTCACAAATTTTATTTCACACGACTATCTTTAATTCACAAAGTTCAGGGCCACTTAATCTAAACATAGACTAATTTCACTACTTTTTATTTCCTTTTCAGCTGAAACTATTTATCACAGTTTTTTTTATAACGAAAGCAACTTCCTAAACCTTTCTGAATTCAAAAAAACACCCGAATACATACACTAGTTTAACCGATCGAGTACTAGGCGCGTAGGAATAGAAGAGAGAAATTTAGAACACGTGGCTGCGCGAGCGACGGTTCGGGAGCGACTGCGCTGCGTTGCGTACACGCATCCCGGAAAACCGACGGATTTATTATAGGAGTCGAGCTTACAGCGAAGCTAGTAAGAGAGCTTTCACATGTAGGCGAAAGCGATGACGCGGGCGGGATTCAGAACATAGTGACTTCTTGAAGTTCATCAGATTAAAACTAAGAGATTTGTCAAAAGAGTTGCGCTCATAAACTGCATGCTATATGAGATGATTATACCAAACGGCTAAAGCGGCAAAAAAGCGCTATTTAGGCCATAAAAGAGCCTAATTACAACCCGGGCCCGAACCGAAGTCTGCTAAATAAACATCGTTGCAGTTGGGTGTCGATGGCACGTCAGTTAAATTGTTTTGGTAGTTTCGTATTCACCATGTTTAAGTATGGAAAATCACAGTGGCAATAGGATGACAGTTGGGTGTCGCTGGGATTACAAAAAAATATTGCTGGGAAAAAATACCAGACTTGGGGCCTTGGATCCCAACGCATCCTGCTATGATCCTTATACCTACCTTCGCAACTTAGCCTGAAGGTCTTTTGCACAAGCACAACATGTTTGATCTGCTTTCCCCACTTAAACTAACCTTAAAGAAACGTCGCGTCACCGGTAAATCATCTTTGGGATAGTGTAAAAGACTCTTAATTGATATTTCAGTGACATCTCTACATTCGAGATTGTTTATCGAGTTTTCTCATCCCACACACATGAGACTATCAATCTCAGATATCATTGACCATTTAGTGGGATAGGAAGAGTAATTCAGTGGAGTCATGGACCGTGATTGTTGCCAAGTGTTTGTGTACTTTGATAGGAGCAGTGACCGAAACTGACGTTGAATTAGAAAATCTGCTAGGAATAATACCTAGGTACATTATTTATCTAGATCTAGCGGCCCGTTCGCGGTTTTACCCGCTATAACTAATTTTCCCGCGGGCAAAAGACATTTTCTCAGCATGTGTTAAACATACAAACCTTCCTCTTGAACTACTCTATCTATATATTACAAGAAACCGCATCAAAATCCGTAGCGTGGTTTAGGAGAAGTCAGCGAATTCCACGACAGACAGAAAAACGCAAAAAGCGACTTCATTTTAAACTATGTATTGATGATTGTCTTTACCCCCTTTTTTTCGTGAGAATACTGGATAAGGACTTCCAAATTATTTTATTTCTGTCCTTTAAAGACCATGATCCAATTTCATAATCAAACTTAAGGTGGTAGAGAAATCTTTCAGGAAACTGATAAGTGTTTCAGATTGTTAACTAGTTGAAGTCTGAGCTCGACAGGAATAATATGTTTTTTTTTTACTCAACAGGTTATATTAAAAGAATCCTTCATTTTTAGCAACTCATGAAATACCTACATTCCTATAAGATCAAACGATTCTGATTGTTGGTTGGAGCTGCCAGAATTTAAATTGATTTGAATAACGATTACTTATTCTTAAGCCCAAGGAACATTATTATTATCAGAGAAAAATACCTATGTATTAATAAGTCTTAAGAGTATATTTACCAGTGAGACCAATTGATTGTATACAGTAAAAAGGTTGCTGAGTTAGCAGACTTAGTTAATTATTTATAAAACAACCTAAAGCAAAAATATTTTTTTAAATAAAATAATTCCATTGTAGACTTCGAGAATATCGGTGGCATAAATAGGTAGGTACTTACATTACATAGCAAAAATTCAGTTCCTGTGCCTTATCTAACATGACATTACAATATCTACAATACCTCAAAGATAAGTGGCATAACATTCCTCCAGTTAATGTTATTACGGGCTGATACCACTGATGTTAATATCTAAATATATCACAGTTTGATGTGTTAACTAAACATAGATATAGATGGAAATATCTAGACATCAATAGAAGATAGTATTACTTATAAACTCTCTGAAATTTGGTATATTTAGGTCTAAATGTCCATTATAATCAGTAGTTTTGCTATAAAAATATATTGAAATGATAGTCAAAGTCAAATATTCATATGAACTTATTAAAATTCGTTTTTAAATAGCTAAGTAACTTCTTAACTGTTTTAGGAACATCTCTCTCTTTCTCTTCATGTGGAACACCAACAACTTGAATAACAGAAACAGCTGTCTCAAATACAGACATTTTCACTTCACACACATTTGTGAATATTGCTAATAGACAAAGTGTGAACTAGTAATTACCGTGAAATATGGCTGCTAACAAGCAAACGGACATCTTAACAGCAGCAATCCAGTTTTATAGAGTGGCAAGGTCATGCGGTATCAATAACTAATAGATTTCACCTACACTAGCTGTATTCAATAGCTGATATGAAAAATAAATATGTGTTGGTAACTTATTTACCTAAATTTGCCTTTACCACAGATTCCAAGAAAAAGAATTGCATGAATATGTAAGATGAATGTGCCGTGTGGTGCTGGCTTAGAATAGCATCATCCCATTCCTACCCGTGGGTCTCGTAAAAGGCGACTAAGGGATTGACCCAAGGAATGGGCAGCAGCATTCCCTGTGAATATCTTCAACACCTTGCACTGCGCTCGCCAATCCGCCTGCCAAGCATGGTGAGTATGGCAATACCCCCCAATTGGGGGAGGCCCAAGTCCAGCAGTGGACTGTTGTGGCTGTAATAGTAGTAGTAGTAGTAGTAAGATGAATATCGAAAATACCTACTGATTGATAGCTGAATTATAATCTGCTTTGTTCATAAATACCTCTTAAAGAATACATGTACATAAAATAATCAAATATGATGCACAACCTTCAAGTGCTAGTTAATTGAGCTGAGTTTTCAGAATGGATACTTAGTTACAATGAATTGTAAATTTTGTAATTGATAATGGCATAATGAATGCAATAAATTAAGATGTTTTTATTACATTGGACTTTATGAAACTGTTTGTTTATATAGGTTTTTAAGTAGTAAGCAAAAAATATTTAATGAAAAGAGCAAGAACCTAAACTTTTATAGTTTTCATTGTTTGCAACAAAATTATTAGTTGAAATATACAAACCTCTTGTGCTACTATTTTGGACTTTCTGCCAGAGGCAAAGAGGTTCAAATTATAAAAGCACTCTGCTCCCAGACAACAAAGATGTTTGTAGTAAAAGCAGCTTTGCAGATCAATATTTGTATTGTTCTTCTTCTTTTCGTGTGGGACACCGAGTCGTTCAACGACCCGATGAACCCTGGTGTCAGAGTTTTTCAACCGCCTACTGCAAGCAGCAGGCCTCTGACATAGTTGTGTAACGACCGCCATCATAGACAGCAACCGGGAGTATGTATTGTTGAAGTCTATTGACTTTTAGGCTATTTTGCAAGCTTTATAATATTCAAGTTTATATAACACTTAAGTACAATTTCTTAGATTACAATAAAACTATTTTTAAGAGTTCAAGTTGTGTTTGGTTGGATTTTTTAGATACCCAGAGCCTCAACTATAAAAAAGTTAGACAAACATTGAACTTGTGTCTAGCTTTTATGAATGAAGTTTAACATGCACTCAACTCATGTCTAACTTTTTTGTGGTAAAGCTCCTAAAGATTTGGGCAGTTTTCAGAGCATGTGGTTGCAAAAGACTAAATCCATTAAAATTGTTTTTATAGTTGTGCAAACAAAAGGAAATATTAATTTATTAGATATTGTTCTGAACTCTTTCATTGTACTCTGAGATGATGTCACCAAATAAGAAGTTCTTAAAAGATGTTTTGGTTCTAATTAGAATCCAATTCAGCCTCAGAACATCTACATAGTGAATTCAATATTGAAAATGTCTTTCAAAACTTAAGAAGAATGGAATAGGTACTTGATTTGCATAACAAATGGTTATACAGATTGAGTTTTACATTGTTTACTAGACTTTGGTTAAAGTAAACATGAATGACATCATCACGAAAAGGCTAGAAGAATAAGATCATCAGGGATATAGTTATAACAGGTGCAGACAACGAACATATCCCAAATTGGCAACATTATTGTTTGCTTCTCTATCCACATTATTGTTTACCTCTCTATCATATTTTATGACATTTGAGCAGGATGTCAACAATAATGATACCAATTCGGGATATGATCTTTATCTGCGCTCTTCTGCGCCAGTTATAGAGACTCACCATTTAGTGACCAGATATGTGAAGGCAGGGAGTGCGCTATACTTTCAAAACTTAAGATGAATGGAGCAGGTTTCCATAACAAACGGTTATACAGAAACCTAGCTGTGTTTTACATTGTTTACTAGACTTTGGCAAGAAAATACATGAATGACAAATAAGATAATCAGAGATATAGAGAGACTCACCGTTTAGTGACCAGATATGTGAAGGCAGGGAGTGCGCCGCGTACACCCGTCCGAGCGCCAGCGACGTCCCGGGGACAGGCCCAGGCTCCTCGTTAGAACTGGAGTCGGTGTCGGGGCTGGCGGCCGCGCTTGCCTCGTAGCTCTGCGAATTCGCAGGGATCGCGATCGCCTCGTGCGACGCATGCAGATCAGGCACAGAAGACAAACTCCGCGCGCGCTGGCGGTCCGACGCAACCTGTATCCCAGGTATCGCCCGCAGCAAACTGAACCCCGTCCCCGACACCACCTCCGAACTGCTACTCGTCGAGAATGTCCTCGCGCGCGGACTCTGCCCCCCGTTCGCCGTACTCGCCTTAGCACCCATTACGCAAAATCACAAACGATGAAACGACACGAAGTTTCAGGAGCACACGCGAAACGGCGGCTTCGCGCCCCGCGAGCACATCGTACGAAGCACCGGGCGAGCCGCCGCGACAGGACCGCACCGCACTGCACTCCACGACCCTTTCGAACAGGGTTGTAGTTTTCTAACAAATTGTAAACAGCTTTGCATGTGCCTCTTCCTGCAAAATTTTGACAGTTCTCCTCCGGTGTGAAGTTAAAGTTGTTGTTGTTTTAAAAATTCATCCATCAGGATAGGCAATGGTACTAGCCATACAGCCTAGTCTTTTATTAGTTCTTTCTGTTATCTTTTCAAAAATAAGGCATTAAATGCCAATTCTTCTATAGTTCATTTCTTATTTCCAATAAAAACAAGGCAAAAATGCCATTTCTTCTATATATTCTTGTGTAATTTTCAGGTTCATAAAATTCCATGTCCGGGTTAAATCCATGTCAAAGCTCTCCAACCGTGGAGATAATAAAGTCAAATATTGGATTAAAAGTGGCAGGGTTCGATAGAAGTTCTTGAAGCGATGGCGGGATACTGTCTTTGTAAATATCTTGCAGCTTGTCAATTAATAAAATTCGGTTAATATTTAAAGCGGGACAGTTGAAAAATATATGTTCCAGCGTTTGATTTTCATTTAGAGAGCAATCTGTACATAAAGGTGAGTTGATAATTTTCATGCGGTGTAGATGGGCTTTAAATTTACAATGACCAAATCGTAACCTGCATATTTGTGTGAAGAATCTTCTTTTTATAAAGGTATTATTCTTAGCGAACCAGGGTTTCTCTCCAAGATTCTTATTGATTGCAGCATACCATGCACCTTTTTCTTGTATTATAATTTGATGTTGATTTATCCAGCTTTGTCTAATTTCCTCTTGAATCAATGGGATTAAATCTCTCCATGGAACTGACATTCTTCTGGGTTGTCCAATTAAGCTATTGTTTATTGTTCTGGCAAGGTAGTCAGCTGTTTCATTACCTGACACACCTTTATGTGCTGGAGACCATAAAAATTCAATTGAAACATTGGCGTTGTATAGTGTTTGCCACAGCTGTTTAATTTTATAAATAATATAATTTGTACTCAGAGTGTTATTCTTTAAAGCTGATAAAACTGACATACTGTCACTAATAATAAGCCATTTAGGAAAGAGTGATTTAAATTGTTTATATATTCTAAAGCGGCTAGAATTGCTGCAGCTTCTGCCGTAAATATACTGCAGGTTTTGGTAGTTTATATCCATTTCCTGTCTTCAAGGCACTGTGATAGTATGCAAGAGAGACACCAGTATCAGTTTTCGAGCCATCGGTGTAAATATGCTGGTATTGTGGCCATAATGATAGTTTCTCATATAGCTCTTCTCTAGTTCTAATGGAGTTATCTATAACTATATTCATATTGCAAAATTTGCTTTCAAAAGCTCCTTCGTAACATGCCAACTTGTCAGATTTGTGAATGTTATGCCTTTCATTATAAACTTTTATTTCAGAATAATCAAGCAGAATAAAGGGGAATTTAATTGAAGTAGATGCAGAGGCCAAAGTTTGATTTTCAGCGATTTTCTCTAATAAGGAATGGTGAGTAAAGGAAAATAATTTCAGTAGAAATCTAAATTTGAGATATTTAAATCTTAACATCAATGGAGGTATATTGCATTCAACTTGCATAGAGACAATAGGTGTTGTTTTCATTGCACCTGTTATTAAACGTAAATTTTTATTCTGTAAAGTTTCTAACTTTTAACCAAAATAGGATTGGAAGCATAACAAAGAAAACTATATTCAAAGTGGGAACGTACCACAGACTTATATAACATAAGTAAAACTTTAGGATCAGCCCCCCATGATGTTCTAGCGAGGGATTTAAGAATATTAAAAGCTCTAGAAGCTCTATCTGACACATAACTTACATGCTTATTCCATGATAAATTTCTAGTAAAAATTACTCCAAGAAATTTTGCTTCATCTTCTACTGGCAATAAGCTACCATCATAATATATATGAGATATTAAAAGTCTAGATCTACTAAAGATCACAACTTTAGTTTTCTCTAGACTAACACTTAAATGTAAATAATCAAAGTATGTTTTTAATCTTTCTAATGCTAAATTTAATTTGATTTCTGTTGCTTGCATGTTAGACCCAATACAATATATAGCTAAATCATCAGCAAATTGTAAATTTCTTACTTCGGTACCCAGTATACTATTTAATTTATTAATATACAAGATGAACAGCAAAGGACTTAAAATTCCACCTTGACAAACACCTAAATATGACGATTGTGGTCCATATAAATTATTTTTAAACTTGACATATACTTGCCTACCATTTAAAAAGTTGAATATCCAACTAATTAATTTTCCAGGTAAACCTAACAACTGTAACTCCGCAGCAAGCACATGGTGATTAACATTATTGAAGGCTCCAACAATATCAAAGAAGACACAAACAACAAATTTATTAAATGAGAAGGAATGATGAATGTCAAGAAAGAGATTATTCAAACTTTCGATTGCAGAGTGACCACGTCTAAAACCAAACTGATTTGGAGGTAATAACTTATTAGATTCAATAAAAAATTCCAGTCTTTGTTTTAGTATTTGTTCAAAAACTTTACCTATACAGGATGTTAATGCTATAGGTCGATAAGAATTACAATTATCTGCATCTTTACCAGGTTTCAAAACTGGAATTAAACAATCAACCTTCCATTCAGTGGGAATTATGTCATTAGACCAAAGAAAGTTAAATATGTCCAAAATCATTTTTTTACTTGACAATGAAAGATTTTTTAATAACTTATATGGAATATGATCTAAACCAAAAACAGTATCTCTTCTAGAGTTAAGTGCACTAATAAATTCATTTAAAGTAAAAGGTGTAATTAAATAATCATTACCACCAGTGACTGGAGAGTTAACAGTAGTAGTGACAATATTTGGAGAAACGGTTGTGTACTTATTTAAAAATGCTGGTATCCAATCTGTGTTAGAAGACCGTATCACATTACATTCAGAAAAGATTTATTAAACATGCGCATTGTTTTCCATATTACAGACAGAGGTGTTTGCCGGTTAAATGTTTCACACAAAGCCATCCATGAAGCTTCTCTTTCCCTTTTAATGGTAAGTTTTTTAATAGCTTGTTGTTTTTTAAAATAGATATAATTTTCTAATGTTGGGTCATTTTTAAATTGAATGTAAGCAGCTTTAGAATTATTTACTGCTAAAGTGCAGGCATTATTCCACCAAGGCAAACATGGTCTTTTCCTACGTGTTAAATTTGGCTGCACTGAATTATTTCTGGTTGTGGGATTAGCCTCAAATGCACAATTTAGTAGTAAAGAGCAGAGATTAGAATAGGATTCCTGGGGTCGTTCAAAGTCAAAGTTAAAAGTAGTTAATTTGTCACTAACTATTTCTTGATATTTTTTCCAATCGACATTTGAAAAATTTGGACGGATGTAATTTCCTTGATTTAAATTGGAATTGTTAATTCTATTTACAGAACCAAGGATACTAGTAACAGTGGGAAGATGATAACTCCCCATTGGATCATCATGAACTGACCAGCTACAACGTAATGATAATGAGGAAGAAACGAGAGTAAGATCCAATGCATTTGGTTTCCACACATGTGAACCCACAGTAGTTGCTTGGCCGTCATTAAGGAGGCATAAATTATTATCATCAATCACATCTTGCAAAATTATACCACGCGCATCAGTTGACGTGCAACCCCACGAAGTACTGTGTGCATTGAAATCCCCAGCCATAATAAGAGGCCCCGGTACAGATTTAATCAAACTATCAAGACGGGAATAAGTAAAGTTGGAAGGAGAAGCCAACGTGGGACTATAGAAACTAATTATTGTAATAATTTCATTGTTGAAATGTAACTGAACTGCCAAATTTTGTAATGAGTTATCAGAATGTGTGTTTAACAAATTGTAACGCAAATTATTTTGTATTAATATAGCAACACCATTGTGTTTAGTACCTATATCTAATCGTTCGATGTTAAAACCTTTAATTTTAATTTTTTTCCCTGGTTTTAACCAGGTTTCAGAAATAAGTGCTACATGAATATTATTATTATATAAAAATAAGTAAAAGCATGTAAATTACTAGACAAACTTTGAGCATTCCATTGAACAATATTTAACTGATCCATAAATTAGAATTTACTTAGTTTTATGGTCTGTGGTTTTATTGATACTGAATGAATCAAGTAAAGCGCTTTTTATACTTTGAGTAGAGATTGGGATGGGATTTTCAGCATCTTTACTAGCGGAAATAATTTTTATAATTGAAGAAATCAGAAGATTCATGAATTGTTCCGATTTAAACAATTGTTGAACTGGGTCTACTTTACTTTTTAGTGGGGAAGTTTTTGTTATTAAAAACTTCAGAATACGAGGCCCTGCGCATCTGAACTTTTATCTCCTCTGCTTTTGAATTTTCACTGGGCATGATTTGGCAATTGCAACATGTTTTCCTTTGCAGTGAACACAGACTGCTTCTTCTGGCCGTTTTACGCAATCTTTATAATTGTGGGAATCACCGCAGATTGAGCACCTCTGGGCGTTTTACAGAATTTACCAATGTGCCCAAAGCGCAGGCATCGCAGGCATTGGCTTACAGGAGGCGTGTATGGCCTTACTTCGAAATACCAGCTGTTAATATCCACATAATCAGGAAGTACTGCACTAGCGAAAGTTATCGATACCGCTTGTGTTGGTACCAAGCAGGAGTTACCTTCGTCGTCTTTGGAACGTCGCATGAATCGGCGTACAGATACAACATTTCTGCAACTAGAAATTCCATCATATATTTTTGTTGCTCATGTATGTTGGAACGTTTGTTATTACCCCTGCCACTTCCGTTAATCTTGCTGGAATAGTCGCCCTCAACTTTAGCTCTTTTTGAGACTTGAGATTATTAAGAGCTGCATTTGCTAACCCTGGTCGCTCAAATATAACCGCTATTTTGTAACGATTGATTCTTTTCAATTGCTTGATACCTTTGTTACTAAGCTTCAATGCGCTTCCCAAGCCCATCAAGTCTCTCTCACCTATCGGCGTCTTGTCGTCCGCGCTCTCGTAAATTACTATATATTCAAACTCACCGCCATCCTCCGGATACTGACGAATGTAGTTTTCAGTTTTGTATGGCTTGTATTTGTCTACATCGTCGTCGCCCGCATCATCGCTCATAGCGGGTCCTCTCCTTCGCTTACCTCTCCGCCATCGTTTCCCTTTTTACGTTTGCCTTTGCGACCCATGGCTGGGCAGCAAAGCTGTGTTGCTTTTTTATTGCACTATTAGAATATAAGTTACTAGTAATTAAATTTACTAAGAAATTATCAATTTATTCTGCAAAAAGCAATTTTAAAATTTTCTTTGAAAAATTTTCACCCTCTTGATTCAAATTCCCGCCAAAGAATCGTGAAGTTAAAGTTAGCCGAATGACGGATTTTGCGCAAGTGTTTTCGTTCAGAAATACGCATGTGACATTGCAACTTTTTCTACCAAATAGTTCCTAACTTCAGTAAACACTTTTTGTTCCCAAACTGTAACTCGTAAAAGATAATTTTTCTTTAAAATTCGGTTTTTATTCGAAATAAAACAAATTTTTACTAAATTCTAGAATTATATACACAGTAGGGGGCTGCGTAGCGGTTTCTCTTACTGCTACTTGCCTGTTTTCCCATAGTAGGTACACATCTTTTGGCACTTTCGCTAAGGAGCCATTTACACATCTCTATAAGTTTGGATGGATTCAGACAAACCGTCCAAACTTTCAACGCCTATGTGCTAGCAAAAGCGGCAAATCATGCTGAACAATTTTTTGTATGGAGCCATTTACACATCTTATTTTTATTTTTTATCATTTATTCTGTAGGCACGGTAGTGCCCCCGCCAAGTCGAGCGCAGAGCATACACTGTCACACCATCTTTTACTGGAACCATATTGCCGCATTTTGCACCATCAGAAGCTCAGCTAAACTATAGGAGATATTGAAATGTCTCCGAAGCAAAAATTGTTCAGCTTGATGGAACGCTTCTGCTGGAATTCGGTGGCAATTCTACTATGTTTTCTAATTGTGGTTACAAGGATACACCCTAATTAGCATTTAGCGTGATGGCTATCCAGAGTATAATTTTAGGACGCTGGTGTAAAAATTTGATTTTTTTAAAGGTATAAATAACGCCAGGAGTGGAGTCCAGACGACTGGATGAGAAAAGATAAAATAAGGAACGCAATGAAACTAAGTTAGCGGGTACCACAGATATAACGCATATAATAAAATTAAAGGAAAGCTTTGAATAAAACTGAACTGACTTTTAGACTTATAATTACAAGTTACCAAGAATAAATAGTATAACGATTAACTTTATTCTACTCGGAACATTACACAAATTACAATGAAATATTAGTTTTGGTCAAAATGTCAAAATAGCATGCATTATAGGACGAAGAGTGGCGGTGATACCCACACACGTCGCTAGATGGCGCTGATCGCGTTAAACAAAGCGCTTACGTTTTTTTCCAAAAGCTAATAATATACTTTAATAATCCCACGTCTCGGCAAAAAGAAGTGAAATCCCACCAAAACATTCTGTAAAAAATGTGCCAAGTCTCGATGGATCATCGATGGATCTACTTGTTTATCTCTAAAAGAAATTATAAGTAAAAGACATTTTTAAAACAAACTTTTATTTGGATGCGCTAAAATGAATAAATTAATCTGTTCCCTACGAAATTTCAATGATTAATTTATAAAGGTTTTCACAATTTTAAATGATACTAGCTGGTGCCCGCGAACTTCGTTTCGC